>JAWNPQ010000333.1:600000-1153907 GCA_035047465.1 Drosophila sordidula
AAAATAGGGTTCAGACTATCCCATATTTGGGCGCTCCCGACTAGAGAGTTCTCACTTGTTTTAGTTAAAGTTTCATTTATATTCATGTATATATACTCTATTTATAAAAAGGCCAATGTTTATATCTACATTTATTTATATTGCTTTATAATATCTATTCTGAACTATTTTAATATCGCGTAGCTGGAAAAGTTTTGTAATCACAACTCGCAGTGGCTGTGCATGGTAGAATCACAGAGGGTTCGTGATAACCACCAAGATTACGTGGACAATAATGATAATGATAATGACTTAGATACATTTATACGATCTGAGTACATAGACAATTGCGATCTCTACAATAGATCCAACATCATCGAACCCGACAATGACACGAACAGTAACAATAGAGTTCAGCTGTACCTACATACATCAGGGTTGTTAGCACGTAAGTAAAATTGTGTGGAAGTCTGTGTGCCAAATCGATCATTTTTATTCTTTTCGCACAGGTATCGGCGTACTCAGGATCTTGATGAAATGTACAACATGACCTCCAGCTAGAAATCACAAACCTCTAGCCTGGGGGGGGGCAATGATTGCATTTATATGTTTAAATCCAACACGTCGAGTGCTTATCTGATGAGCTGGCATAAACATATACAGAAAGTAAATTACTTATGTTACAGCGCAGAATTTTTTATTATACAAAGTGGCGTAACCTTAATGTAAATTTTACAGTGTCTCTGTGCAGATCTTAGATGATATTTGAAAGGTTATTACATATATAAGATTTATTTTCAAGCTTCTTTGTTAAAAAATTGTATTCCTGTAAAGATAAGACAGATTTCTACCCAAGTCGCCTTTAAAACAAATCAGCTATTTGCGCACAGGCTTGTTGTTAAACTTATATATATTTGGTTTTAGCAGTTCACTTCATAAACAGCGTAATCAGCTTAAGGGAGTTCACCTTATCAAGACCGTTATGATGGTCTACAAACGCAGTAAAACACGCAGTCCCTCCGGGGTCTTAACTGAAATCCTAATTCCCGCATGCATTCTTACCTTAGTAGAGAATTACTAATAAATCGTCCCTCTCTTTCTAATCGTAGAACTATGCTTGGTGTAATCTTCTTATACAAACTAATTAATGGGGAAATTGATTCTTCCGAATTAATCAGCCAAATTAGTTTTGCGGTTCCGATCAGAAATACTAGACATATTTTACCGATATCTCTTGAAGTGTGCAATAGTAACTATTCTATTCATAATCCATTTCGTATCTTATGCTCTAATTATAATAATATTTTCCGTATAATAAGTAATGCTACTTCTATTCCTATCCTTAAAACTTAAGTCTTATGTCATCTGTCAATTTGTTCGCGATCTTCGTCACCGCACGTTATGCGGCGCGCCCCTCGGTCGGTTGGACGGGAGGTGGGTGGCATTTTGCCTGTCTCTGCGCGTTAACAAGCCCATGCTTGGTATCGTTGGGCCACTTGAATGTACTGTAGGTTAGTACATCTACGTCTGCGCGTTGTATACACAACGCAAAACGTTGTTGTCGTGCTGTCCTCCTTTAAAACACAATGATAATCGCATATTCGCCAGAGGATAGAGGAATAAAGGTGTTGACAAAATACTGTCAATTTACTAAAATAGACAAACCAACTCGTCAAGATTAACGTCGGTGTCCAGTCCGTCCGTGTCGACGTGTCTTCTGTAGAAGTGACAATCTTGACAAGAGCTTAATTTCCCAATAAACATACAGCTGCTCATAGAATAGATACGCCCCAATGAGAAGATCCACACGCTGAGGTTTGTTAAAAGCAGGGTCTACTAATTTAATATTGGAGGGAACATTCCAATCGGCAGCAAAGCTAGACTGGCAATCGGTAAACGTTGGTGCAAAAATAGCTGTAAAGGCAGTAGAATAATCAGAAATTCTAGACTGCATGAAAGAATCAACTATAGATCCGTCTGTAGAGATACTTGTATCTCCAAGACCTGACACAGTAGCTGAAGCTCGAGTTCTCTTCAGTTGCAGCATTTGAGCAAACTGAGAAGTAACTAGATGCAGTTGAGAGCCTAAATCCAGTAAAGATCTACTAGAAAATAAGGTGCCATGGCGAACCATGGCAGAACTGTAGCGGTAGCGAGGAGAAGAACATCAGACTGAGGACAGTTGGCAGCAAGAGAGGCGGAAGAATGAGATGTTTCAATAGGGGGTTTGTCTTTCAAATACGCATGCAGAAGTTTGAGATGCTGTCAAACCAGCTATTGAGTTTTCATTTGCTGACTGCGATGCATCAAAGTGCAGCAGAGTGTGAAGCTTTGCGCCGCAAACACGGCCTCCATTGCATATATGAGTTTGATGTGCCTTTTTTAGGCAGTTATAGCGAAGAGCAAGTTTCTTTACTTCTTTATAACGAATGGAGGGCGGCGAATCGACTGCAGGAAAAAATTCCATTGCCAGCAGCATTACAAAATGGACAATCATTTGGGTTAGTTTGGGAGCAACAAATAACTTTGATTAGTATTAAAATTAGTTTTTCCAACCTGAGAGTTAGCATATGATAAGCCATAGCGTGTTGAACACTTTCCAATTATGAACAGTGCTTATCCAAATATGCGAAGAACTCCTCAACAGATGGTATTTGGTATGGTATTTCCCAAGCTCGGCAATACTCGCGTATGAAAGTTGACTTTGTCCGAAAATTCAGGAAGTTTTGTAGCAAACGTTGAGTCCACTCTCTTGAGCCCAAGAATCTCTTTAATGTGTGCCTGGAAGACAAGACGTTTATTATAAAAGCGTTTACTTAAAACATCCGGAGCCACACAACAATTAGCACTGGAAATTTCCAACGATCGCCCACTTCTCGATAGGATGCACGTACTGGAGCGACAAAATGAAGCTATCATAATTTTGTCAGGGTAATATTCAATATCTAGAGTTCTGGAGTGGGAATGTCGGCCGAAAAGAGTGAATAGAGGATTGGGCCGAGGACACTCCATTAAGGAATACTGGCAATAATTTGACGTCGTTTAAGATATTAATCATTGAAATCGATGGTGAGACGGCTGAGATATTACTACTTCAGCAAACCTGCTTTATGTCACGTTTTTAAATGCGCTTATATAAGGCATGGGTCAAACAGGTCGTCCACATACGTTCATGTGCACAAACTTACTGATCTGTTCGCGAACAGATTGCAGGGGTCTTGTTTTTGTTTTTTTCGCTGAGAATGCTTGCATGTAGATGGCCTACTTTACTCAAGCGATAGTTTCCCATCTACTAATATCGGCCGGTGACTGGAGAATCAGCCCCTGGTACCTGTTGCAGGTATCGGTCTGAGCATTAGTGCACCGGCACACTTATTAAGCGTTAAATAGGGAGTATTACCTGTGAAAGTTGACTGAAATGAAATGTTTTCAATCGAAAGACCTATCTGAGCGAATTTCGACCAAACCGACAACAAGGAATTTAATTTGACTTCAGGTAATAACGACACGTTGACGTGTTCTACCCAATTTTGAGAATTAGTTTAAAGCTGTTTACCAGAATTACCGGTGCTCAGTCTAGTTCTGACAATCATCGAAATACGCGCTAAAACGCAAATATAACATATAAAATGAATAACATTCTGCGCAAATATTCGTGTCGCTACAACCCCGATTCGTTCTGCTACATATGTGGCATTTACATAGCCAAAAGCAACTTGAAAATGATATTCACCGAAAAGTTGCAAAGTTTATATAATAAATTCTTTGGAATTGAACCTAAAAATTGGAAAGAAGATTGTGTACCAACTTTTATTTGCACTTCATGCCAAGCACATTTGTCAAAAAAACAAAACAAGGAGTAAGTACCACAATACATATCATAAAACCAATTACTATTAAGAAAATAATAACTGTTTTCATTCATTTTAGGTATACTTTTAAATTTGCAAGACCTATGATATGGTTTCTCATGATTCTGACTGTTACTTCTGCGCATTTAAATTGGTAGTAGGAAGAATATGAAATGTATTTATCTGCAATTATCTACTCGTGGCTTTCAGTTTCCTAAGAAATCAGTCATACAATTGCAAACACAAGAGAAATCGTGTTCATCACGCGAAACTTCAACTACAGGTTCTGTCTTTTCAGGAGAAGGTAAACGTGCCGAGCTATTTTCACAGAAAGAGTTAAATGATTTGGTAAGGGACCTGAACGTTACAAAGAAACATGCTGAGACGTTAACATCGCATTTAAATGAGCGAAATCTTCTGAAAGAAAACCTCAACGGAACTTACAATCGACACCGACAACTGTCTTTCTCTCAATACTAATCGATGAAAGATGTTATGTGCATTGGCCTAGACATTTTCGGACTATTTTCTGAAATTCGCGAAACATTTAACCCAAAGGACTGGAGGTTATTCGTGGACAGCAGCAAGCATAGTCTATGGAGCGATGTTATCAGGGATTGTGGAATCAGAATATGATGGGCGATTATGTGTGCTGTCTCATAGGAAAATCTGATTTTAATACCGTATGCAGAAAACACGGGACTTGAACCAATTTTAATATACTTGAAAATTCAAGTAATATGTAATAACTTAAGAAACAAATAGTAAATCCTGTTTTTTATAAACAGTTGTTGATATATATCATTTCTCATTGTTTTATGGCCATTTATCAGTAGATGTGGGGCCTAATCGTTCCTTCTGTGAGTGGAAAATCATATAAATTGCTCGTTTCTGAATTAATTTTAATGAATAATAACTTAATTAATATATTTGTCGAAGTCTGTTCGTTTTCCATTAGAGCGAAGCGCGTTTCGATGTTTACACAGGCGATTACTTGAGCACACTGCCCTCGATCATCTCACTGCCTAAGCCTGTGACTTCGAACCACACTCGGCGACAGCGACGAGACGCTGTCGCCCCGCAATAACGGTTCCTCTCAAAGCGACATAATAGAAGTAACCAATCACAACGCAATTAGAGGCTGATGCAACATTACCATAATGATGAAATTAGTTTCTAGTGAAATACCCGAAAATGTGTATTCGTACACTCACACATGCATACTCACAACTACGCAGTCTCAATGTGCCGACACGGCCATCCTGACCCTAACACGACCTCGTGTAGAAAATAACACCACTATAAATTTCTCTTTCCTCTTTTTGTTTATTACAGACTGAATATTAAATAGTTTCATAACAAAAGTAAATTTTCTTATCTTAATTCATAAAGACTTATCATGTTAACAATTTCCCAAAACAGTGTTGGGTTCCATAAACTATATTTAATATTATCCATGCTTCTTCATTATTCATTTTTCTTTATTATTCATTATTCATTCTTCTTCATTCTTCATTCTTCATTATAGTCACATAATCAAATGCCCCACACGCCATGATCAAAACAAACATTAGTATGTTTTGCACTTGTGCTTGCATTATATTTTATGGTCTAAGTACTCTGCCATTTTCGTTGGCCAGCAGTACAACTTTGTCACCCTTGTTGGTGTACTTCATTTTCTTCTGTGACTTCAATACTCTCAATACTCTCAATATTTTCATTTTCGCTATCTTCACCTTCTGCAACGGCTTTATTACTTTCAACAATATTATTATAATCATCGCACACATCTAGCTCCTCGGGCACTTGCCCCTCTGGTAATTTTCTTAAATCCTCGTGTGCATATTTATAATTTCTTTTATTGGTTAAGGACTTTAAAATGTACCTGTCACCTTCTAGAACCTCTACTATTTCAAAAGGCCCCTTGAATTTCGGACTTAACTTGGTCTGGTGTCTTTCTTCGCTTTTAAGTAACACAAAATCTCCAACTTTGTACCTCAGTACTTTTGCCTTATTTTTATCAAAACGTACTTTATCATAAACGGCAGTGGCTAACACATTCTTTGCAGCTTGCGCTCTTACGTTTGGCAGATCAATAACATTTTCTATGTCACTAGGTGGAAGTAATCCTAATGGGCGTGCTACCTTTCCCAATAACATTTCTAAAGGACTTGCTTTCGTAACGCGGTTGGTTGTACAATTAATTGCCAACTGCACCTCTCCTAACACATCCTGCCAAGACTGTGTTCCAGTTTCAACCGCCGTTAACATATTTTTTAACGTGCTCATGGTTCGCTCCACTTGACCATTAGCTCGACTTGCACCAGTGGCTATCAAATGCAAGTTTATTTTCTGATCTGAACAAAATTGACTGAACTTTGCACCTGTAAAACACCTTCCCTGGTCAGCTATTATTCGGTTTGGTACTCCAAACAATGAAACAGCGGATTGAACGGCTTTTATGCAACTCTCACTGTCTAATTTAAGACTATGACTAAGATAGACATATTTGGTAAACGCGTCTACCTGAACAATAACATACTCCTTCTGGTCACTCTTGCCACTTAATTTTCCTGTTATATCGATGTGGATAGTGTGCCAAGGAGTAGTGACTTTTGGTATTGGATGCAACTCAGCTTGTATTTTTCCTGAGGTGGATTTTGACATTTTGCAAGTGATGCAGTTGTCAACAAATTTTTTAACATATTTTGACATATTGTCAAACCAGTAAAAATCGTAAGTTTTATCCAATGTCTTATCAAAACCTAAATGCATTATTGATTCATGAACTTGGTTGATAACAGACCATCTGAATGCTCGTGGCACCACAGGTAAACAACGTGTTCTGCCATTTCTCTGTATTTTCCGATGAAGAACTTCTGCCCTCAGTTCATAGGTTTTCGCAATATCTTCAGCCAGAGAAAACTCTTTTAATTTTTTTACAATTTCAATTATGTCCGAATCTCGACGCTGTTCAGCAATAAGCCAGTTGCTTGAAATTTCAGCTAAATTTACTCTTTTCTCTTCGACTATTTTTGGTGCCGAAGTAGACTTTGGTAACAGAGGATTTCTCGATAAAAAGTCGACATGTGCCATTCTTTTCCCTTCTCTATACTGAATATCAAATGTGAATGACTGCAAATAAGCCCACCAACGCTGTGCTCTGGGGGTTAAATCTTGCTTATTTCTCGACGCCTTTAATGAGTTGCAGTCAGTATAAACAATAAAGTTCCTGCCCAACAAATAATGTCGAAAATGCTTAATAGAGTTTACAACAGCTAAGGTTTCCAATTCGTACGAGTGATATCTTGATTCTGCGGGGGAAGTAGTTTTGCTATAGTATTCTATTACCTGGGGTTTGTTATTAATTTTATGTAATAAAATTGCACCGTAGCCACTGCAACTTGCGTCTGTATGCAATTCGATTGGATAAATTGGGTCAAAAATAACAAGGACTGGTTTGTCGGTAAGAGTGGCAATGACCTTTTTCCGTATCTGTTCATGTTCTGTTTTCCAAATAAATTTATTTTTGTCTGCAGTTAAGAAATATAACGGTTTCATTAATTGTGAAAATCCCTTAATAAACTGTCGGAAATAAGATGCTAACCCAATGAATTGTCTAAGTGAAGTGACTGACTGTGGAGGCGGAAGAGCAGTCAACGCTACAATTTTCTGTGGGTTTGGACGAATTTCACCAGCACTTACATAGTAACCCAAATATTGAACCGATGTTTTCATGAAGGAGCACTTTGTAAGGTTAAATGAAAACCCAGCCTTTGTCAAAACATTTAGAACGATTTGTAATCTTTCTAGCGCCTCGCATTTTGTTGAGGCAACTATCATGATGTCGTCCATATAGACGATAACAAAGGAATTTGCTAGGTCCCCTAGCGCCTTCATTACTAATCGTTGAAAAACAGAGGGTGCATTTCTGAGCCCGAATGGCATAGATAAAAACTCGTATTGGCCATCTGGCGTTACAAACGCCGTGTACTCAATAGAATCTGCATGTAAAGGAATTTGGTAATATCCACTGGCCATATCTAGACATGTAAAGTAATTAACTTCTCCAAGTCTATTTATTTGATCCTGTATAAGTGGTAACGGGTATTTATCAGCGATTGTGTTTGAATTTAGCTCTCTATAGTCAACACAAAGTCTGTCCGAACCATTTTTTTTCTTAACCAATAATATAGGGCTTGCATAAGGTGAGCAGCTTGGCCTAATTATATTGCATTTTAGCAGTTCATTAATTTTTTCCCGAACTAAATCTCGCTCACCTGGACTTAAACGATATGGCCTTCTTTGTACGGTTTTTGTTGGATCAATCAACCTAATTTTCATTTCGCCAACTCTCACTTTAGTACTTGGGATACCAGTTATAAATGAATTTGTGTATTTTGCCAACAATGAATGTAGTTTTATTTTATCTTGTCCCTCAAGCTCAGTATCAATATCGGCTGGCTCACTGCCGGTACATAAATTAATTATTTTGGTCCTTGCAATTTTAAATTGGTTTGATGAAATAACAATATCAAAACCCTGATTTAATATTTCACGGCCAATTACAATGTCGTTTTGCATATCATCATCGCCTATTACATGAAACAAAATTTCAATACAATTATCGTCAATTTTTACGTTACTTAATATTTGTACAGTACTACATATTCCATTACTGCCTATACCTTTTAGCATAACAATATTACTGAATCTTTTACCAGAAAATTTTTTACTTATCTTTTCTTTCATCAACGAGCATTCCGATCCAGAATCAAAGGTGATTTCAAAAATTTGGTCTTTGTGGTTCAGGCATCCCTTAGGTACTGCAACGCTGCACTGCTCCACTCGCTTTTCCCGGTTGAATGCCTTGTTCTTATAAACTTCCTTCTTTGTACATTGGGTAGAGATGTGACCCAATTCTCCGCACTTGTAGCAAATTACATTTGATTTTTCACGGTGATAACCATCGTGTTTGCCATGTTGTGGTTTGTCAGTTTGATTCTGTTGTTTCCTCAATCTGCATTCAAACATTTTATGGCCCAATTTTCCGCAAAAATGACACTCTATCGACGATTGTTTTTGCCGTTTAGAATAAGTTTCAGACTGCTGCTCCATAACGCCACTTTTCCTTTTACTAAAAGTAAACGCTTTTAATTCGGCCTGTAAATCGCCTCTGTTTCGAATATTTGATGTGAAACTTAAACGCTGCAATCGGTTATCGAAGCTTGCCAGCAACGCAAGGGTCACAGACACAGCAATCTCTTCGTTTTCCATTTGGCGCCATTTCGTTGTTAGTTCGGTAACCATGCGACTTGCATGGACCGCCAGACTCTCGCCATCAGTCGGTCGATTTGATAGCATATTAAGAAACATGGCGGCTGGTGTTTCTATAGTGTCGAAGCGTTGTATAAACAATTCTTTAAACTCAAGCCAGGTAATATCAGCGTAGCACACTTGCGAAAGCCATTGCGACGCGCTTCCCTCCAAAGCTGAACTTAAAGCCACAACCAACGCACTGCCTTTCAATGAATTTTCTTGTAAAATTATTTCAACAGTAGTGCACCACGATGAAGCGTTGGCGCCGGCTTTGTCTGGGTTGAACCTGGGTAGTTGCACAGATTTGCTCTGCCCTGCATCAGGAACAGTTGTTTTTATGGACCGCACGAGTTCAATTAAGTTTTTATTCTGCAATTCCATAATGGTACGCCATGGTCCATCTAGTGTTGGAGGCAGATGGCCAGATCCCACTTCTGATGTCGAAGTCTGTTCGTTTTCCATTAGAGCGAAGCGCGTTTCGATGTTTACACAGGCGATTACTTGAGCACACTGCCCTCGATCATCTCACTGCCTAAGCCTGTGACTTCGAACCACACTCGGCGACAGCGACGAGACGCTGTCGCCCCGCAATAACGGTTCCTCTCAAAGCGACATAATAGAAGTAACCAATCACAACGCAATTAGAGGCTGATGCAACATTACCATAATGATGAAATTAGTTTCTAGTGAAATACCCGAAAATGTGTATTCGTACACTCACACATGCATACTCACAACTACGCAGTCTCAATGTGCCGACATATTTATATGATTGTAAAGGCCAACAGTCAATAAATTAATTCTGGCGACTTCAATAAGACATTAAAGTCCGAACTTCGTAGAAGATGTCGCCAAGAAATACTTGATTTCAATGATTAATATCTTTAATGACATCCAATTAATGTACATACAATTGCGTATAATATAATAGCACCACTATGAAACTTTTTCTTATTGATCAAAAAAATAACAATTATTATTGCAATATTTTAGAAACTCGATATTTAATTTAATTTAAACGAAAAGGTAGTTTGCGCTTGTAATAGTAATAGATTTTTTTGCTACCCTACGAAGAGTTTAAAATGGCGCTATTATGGGTCTTCCAAGAAGGCACACTCCAGCACACCACCAGGAAAGCAAAGGAATGGTTCAAAAGAAAACTAGTGCACGCCTTGGAGTGGGCTGTGCAGCCACCAGATCGAAAATCTATAGGCTAATGTCAAAAAGGCAGTTGCTAGTTTTAAACCAACTAGCAACGGATCACTTTGAGAAGCCATTTACGAGTCCTGGAGGAAAATTCCTCTGAAACGATACCAGGACTTGGTTGAATCGATGCCAAGACGTTAAGCAGCCTTTATTTCCAATAAAGGCGTCGCAACTATATATTAACTTGATAAAATAATCTTAGTTTTGACACACAATTATCTTTAAGTAATGAAGGTCTTAAATATTTCTCATTTTTATAATTTTAAGTGAATAATTGAAAAGTGGTGCTATTATTTTTTTCGGTCCTTTTTTTAATTTTTCATAAATTTTCTTAAATACTTTAAAAACGGTAAACATAATAATGAATTTTTTTCTTTTTCTCATTTTTTAAGTGTTGTTTGCAGTTAAATCCATATTCATAAGTTCCTTAAAGTTACAAATGTAATTAAGACGCCTTTGTAAACATTGCAGGTGCAAGTGGTGCCACTTTTTTTTTTCCCAGCTGTATATAAATAAGTGGGTGACGAATAAAATATATGTAGGAATGTAGAAAGTACCATCAATATAGAATTAAGTGCATATCGATTAACGCGCGAAGTTGGCTGCATCGATACAATAGAATAAGTATTACGAGTGGCAACGGCAGAGTAGAAGCTCAGCTGCTAAGGAGAGATGTTGTATGTGGCCGTTGCAGTGAATAATATTAAGACGAATATGAAGAATTGTCAAACCTATTTAATCAACACATATAAACTACTGAAATAAACTATCATTACGTTCCTTAATGAAGAGAGTGTTGTTTATCGGAGTGAGAGCCAGACTTGGGCCGACGAACTTATCCACTGCTTTGGATACTCAACCGGGATATTGTTATGCTATTATATAAAATAACCCACAACTTTGGGGGCTCAACCGGGATCGTGTTACAATAAAACCTACGCTCTAATCATCAAATTATTGTTGAAGTTATATTAAACACAACTTTCAAAACGGAGATATGTATGCAGAGCAACATGGTAAAATAAGTTCGCTACAATCAGATCGTTGTGAAATTCAAATTGTCTATGTACAGAAGAGTATGAACAAAAGAGACAAAACGAGAAAGAAGATCGACGAAAAGGTGACACATACAAAAGTGCAACAACAGTAGAGTGAAAATCGGCATCAACCGTTACATTTATTTTACTGTGTGCATTATTCAGAGGATTGAGTGTGTGTAGCGAGGCGAGAAAGCACATCAGAGGCGACAAATCACAACAGAGGTGATCTGCGACGACGACAGAGCGACAACAGTTGACAGAACGTCAAGAGAGGACAACAGAGCGTCAAGGTATGGCATCAGAGCATCAATAGTCGACCGACCGGGATGTTATTACAGTAGAATCTACGCCTTAATCGTCAAATTATTGTCGTAGCACTATTAAATAGAACTCCCAAAGCTGATTGCATGATCAAAAGAGACGAAACGAGAAGGAGGATCGACGAACAGGCGACACATGCACAAGTGCAACAACAGTAGAGTGAAAATCGGCATCAACCGTTACATTTATTTTACGGTGTGCATTATTCCAGAGGCTTGAGTGTGTGTAGCGAGGCGACAAAGCACATCAGAGGCGACAAATCACAACAGAGGTGATCTGCGTCGACGACAGAGCGTCAACAGTTGACAACAGAGCAGCAGTAGATGATAACAGAGCGGCAAACGACGACAACACACCAATAATAGAGGCGACGGGAAGACAAATGTTAAGAGTAACAGAGCAGCTGAAAACGCAAGTACTATAATAGCGACGCAGTCGAAATTTAACAGAGATTGAAATTTTCAATTTTAACCAATTACTTATTTGAAGAAATAGTAACGTAAAATGTATTAAATCAATTTTGATAATATTGAATTGCCATACTAGAGATAAAAAAAGAAGCACATATTAATACGTAATTTTACTACTTTAAGCGACTTTAACACTATTTTAAATTACTTAATTTAGAGAATTTGCCAATGTTATATCACGAGATCACACAACTTACAGTGCAGAGTTTAAAGGAAAAGTTAAAAGATCTAGATTAGCACAGAAAGGAAGAAAGCCTGAGTTACAGAATAGACTAATTTCTCATTTTAGTCTTGAAGAGATTAACGAGTCAATATATGAGGACACAGTGGAAGCAGCGTCAGAAGTTGAAAGTAGTACCACAGAGATACCGTGCACAATGATGTTCACACTAAAGAATATCCAAGATTCTTTAGCAGAATTCGAAAATACAGCAGTTACCGTACAGTGGAATGATTTGCAAAAGTTTATCTATGGGCGGCAATTGCTGAAAGGGGCCGCAAAGCTTTTTGTAAATAGTCAGGATGGCCTTACTAATTGGAGTACGCTGAAAGCGGCGTTATCCGAAGAGCTTACCATTAAGTTGACAGCCAAACAAGTACATATGCAACTCGAGAATAGGAAGAAGAAGGCAGATGAATCCTTAGTGGAATATTTCTATCATGTGAAGAAAATAGCAAAGAAAGTTGGTTTAGACAATGAGAGTCTCGTAGAATATATCATCGAAGGTATTCCAGACTTTAAGCTCAATAAAAGCGTTTTATACCAAGCCACAGATTTGAGAGAGCTCCGCGAAAAAATGATTATCTATGAAAAAGTATCAGTCATTCCAGAGTCCAAGCAAAGAATGAAGTTCGAGAGAGGTTCGGTAAAAACTGAAAAAGAGGGCATCCGTTGTTATAAAAGTGGAGGTAAAAACCATATAGCCAAAAACTGCAATAAGAATATTTTAAAGTGTTTTAAATGCAATCAGTTTGGGCATAGGGCTAATCAGTGCACAACAAAACCGGACCAAAAGAAAGAAAACGTGCAAGCACATCAACTAACACAAGGATTTTCGAATAGAGTATCCAAGGATATTCGCATTGGCAAGAAATCAATAACTGCATTGTTCGATTCCGGCAGCGACCTCTGCACCATTCGTGACAGCGTATACAAAGATCTGTATCCAGTACCATTAAAGCGAGAGATTAGAGAGTTGGTAGGCATGGGGAACAAAACGATTTGCACCCTTGGATCCTTTAAAATCGCTACGGAATTAGATAATAATCCAATAGAGTTATGTTTTCACGTATTTCGAGATAGTGATACTCTTTATAGTAGTGTTCTTGGCAGCGATGTATTCGATTTTGTATGTGTGACTATCAGCAGCAAAGGGGCACTTTTCCACAAAAGACACGAATTAGTTGAAAATGAGAAGGAATGTCAAGCGGTTTCAGGTCATCATAGCTGTACTCGAGACCCAACTTCTATAGTAAACAGAACTTCAGTATCAGACTTACAGGAAACTTCCCCTTAAATGATGACGTCAATGCTATATGAGGATAGTAAAGCAGAGATAGATATTCCCAATTTAACTGGAGAAACAAAGATAAAGATTTTGAAGCTGTGCTGTGATTACTGAATCAGAAGATTATACGCGATAATTTCCCCACAACAAGAATCGACGACGTTCTACACAAAGTTCATAAGAGAAAAGTGCTTACCACTTTGATTTGTGTAATGGTTTTTTTCACATTCCAGTTGAAGAGAGTTCGCGCAAGTTTACATCATTCGTGTCCCAAAGCGGCCAATACGAGTTTAATTTTGTTCCTTTTGGAATCACAAACTCCCCAGCGGTATTCATAAGATACATTTTTGCAGTTTTAAGACCACTTCTAGATGACGGAACATTGATCATCTATATGGGCGATCTTATCATAGCAGCTGCCGATGAACACGAATGTCTCAAGAAGCTAAAAAGAGTTTCAGGGTTAGGGTTAAAGTTAATTGGAAAAAGTGTCAGTTCCTGCAGTTCAGATATCAAGAGAGAAAACAAGAGCAGTAGAAAATTTTCCAGTCCCACTGGATAAGAAGGAGCTTCAGCGCTATTTGGGCCTTACCTCATATTTCCGAAGATTCATTCGAGACTTAGCTACAGTGGGTAGACCATTAACAAACATGGTGAAGGCGAACGTTTTATTTAAGATGGGTACAGAGGAGCTAACTGCGTTTAACGAAGTAAAGGTATTCCTCTCTAGTGCACCAGTGTTTCGATTGTTTAATCCAAAAGGTACAACCAAAGTTCATTGCGATGCCAGTATGAATGGGTATGAGACTATTCTTTTACAGAAGGATGCTGAAGATCAAAACTTCCATCCTGTTGAATACATGAGTCGGAAAACAACACCGACAGAAGAAAACTATTCATCGTACGAGTTAGAAGTTTTGACCATAATACAGGCACTGAAGATGTGGAGAGTGTATTTACTAGGCATAAAAGTTACGATTGTTACCACTAAGAGTATCACGTTGCGCAATATTCCTGCAAGATTTTGAGTACAAAATAGAGCATCTTTCAGGGCTCAAAATGAGGCATATCGATGCTTTAAGTAGAGTACTTTGTCTGCTACTGCAGGACACCTTAAAGAATAAAATTAGGCATGCCCAGAGTTTAGACGAGTGGATCAATGCGATCCTCAAAGTGCTACAGCAAGGAACCTACGACGACTACTACATACAGTAGGTTGTGCTACACAAAGATCCCGTCAAGGAACTTATAGTTATATCAACTGGTATGGAGAGAGAAACTATCATGACTGCTTATCGTTAAGAGCATTTTGGTGTCAAGAAAATAATTGATTTAATAGAGGAGTTTTATATACCAAGCCTCGCTAGAAAAGTCGATGCAGTTGTGAAATCTTGCCTAGAATGTATAGAAAGCTAAGCAAAGCCGGGGAAAAAACAAGTGCCATAAGCAAAGGAAACAAACCGTTAACAACTTTTCATATTGATAATATTGGGGCTATGGAGCTAACTAAAAAGCAGTATAACCACATTTTAGTTGTAGTAGATGCTTTCTCTAAGTTTGTATGGTTGTATCCCACCAAAAGCACCGGTTCTGATGAGGTTGTGGAACGGTTGAACAGGCAGTCCGAGTTGACTGAGAATCCCACATGCATAGTCCCAGATCGTGCAACGGCATTCACTTAGAACCTATTCAAAGAATATTGTGAGACGAGGAATATTCAGCATTTGTTGATAGCCACTGGAGTTCCGCGTGGTAATGGGCAAGTCGAGCGCTTGAATAAAATAGTCATAAACTTATTGACGAAACTGTGTGCCGAACATCCAGAAGCGTGGTATAAAGCCATAAGTAGGGTTCAGAAGTTTATCAACTCGTCCCCTCTTAGGAGTACGAAAATATCAGCATTCAAGATACCGGTTTGGAAATGAAACTGAATACGATAAAAAGATCAAGGATATGTTAGAAGAAGAGTTGCTAAATGCTTTACAAAATGAAAAGGATGAAATTCGAAAGATTGTAAAAAAAACATATCCACGATGCAGGAAGAAAACAGGAAATCATATAACAAGCAAAGGAAGCCCGAAATCGAATACGAACTCAACGATTTGGTAGCGATCAAGCGTACGCAGTTTGGGTTTGGGTAAAAGCTCAAGAAGAAATACTTAGGATCATACAGAATCATCAGAAAATTGGCGCATGGCAGATATTTGGTGGAAAAGGTTGGAGACGCTGAGGGGCCTCAGAACACAAGTACTGTTGCTGAATATATGAAGAATGTAGAAAATACCATCACTATAGAATTAAGTACATATCGCTTAACGAGCGAAGTTGGCTGCATCGATACAATAGAAGCAGAGTAGAAGCTCAGCTGCTAGGCAGAGATGTTGTGAGTGCTCGTTGAAGTAAATAATTATTAAGACAAAAGAGACGCAACGAGAAGGAAGATCGACGAAGAGGCGACACATACACAAGTGCAACATTAGTAGAGTGAAAATCGACAACAACCGTTACATTTTTTTTACTGTGTGCATTATTCCAGAGGCTTGAGTGTGTGTAGCGAGGCGACAAAGCACATCAGAGGCGACAAATCACAACAGAGGTGATCTGCGACGACGACAGAGCGTCAACAGTTGACAACAGAGCAGCAGTAGATGATAACAGAGCGGCAAACGACGACAACACACCAATAATAGAGGCGACGGGAAGACAAATGTTAAGAGTAACAGAGCAGATGAAAACGCAAGTACTATAATAGCGACGCAGTCGAAATTTAACAGAGATTGAAATTTTCAATTTTAACCAATTACTTATTTGAAGAAATAGTAACGTAAAATGTATTAAATCAATTTTGATAATATTGAATTGCCATACTAGAGATAAAAAAAGAAGCACATATTAATACGTAATTTTACTACTTTAAGCGACTTTAACACTATTTTAAATTACTTAATTTAGAGAATTTGCCAATGTTATATCACGAGATCACACAACTTACAGTGCAGAGTTTAAAGGAAAAGTTAAAAGATCTAGATTAGCACAGAAAGGAAGAAAGCCTGAGTTACAGAATAGACTAATTTCTCATTTTAGTCTTGAAGAGATTAACGAGTCAATATATGAGGACACAGTGGAAGCAGCGTCAGAAGTTGAAAGTAGTACCACAGAGATACCGTGCACAATGATGTTCACACTAAAGAATATCCAAGATTCTTTAGCAGAATTCGATGCTTCTGGGAAAAGAGATGGGTATAAGTGGCTGACAGATTTCGAGAATACAGCAGTTACCGTACAGTGGAATGATTTGCAAAAGTTTATCTATGGGCGGCAATTGCTGAAAGGGGCCGCAAAGCTTTTTGTAAATAGTCAGGATGGCCTTACTAATTGGAGTACGCTGAAAGCGGCGTTATCCGAAGAGCTTACCATTAAGTTGACAGCCAAACAAGTACATATGCAACTCGAGAATAGGAAGAAAAAGGCAGATGAATCCTTAGTGGAATATTTCTATCATATGAAGAACATAGCAACGAAAGTTGGTTTAGACAATGAGAGTCTCGTAGAATATATCATCGAAAGTATTCCAGACTCTAAGCTCAATAAAAGCGTTTTATACCAAGCCACAGATTTGAGAGAGCTCCGCGAAAAAATTATTATCTATGACAAAGTATTAGTCATTCCAGAGTCCAAGCAAAGAATGAAGTTCGAGAGAGGTTCGGTAAAAACTGAAAAAGAGGGCATCCGTTGTTATAAAAGTGGAGGTAAAAACCATATAGCCAAAAACTGCAATGAGAATATTTTAAAGTGTTTTAAATTCAATCAGTTTGGGCATAGGGCTAATCAGTGCACAACAAAACCGGACCAAAAGAAAGAAAACGTGCAAGCACATCAACTAAAACAAGGATTTTCGAATAGAGTATCCAAGGATGTTCGCATTGGCAAGAAATCAATAACTGCATTGTTCGACTCCGGAAGCGACCTCTGCACCATTCGTGACAGTGTATACAAAGATCTGTATCCAGTACCATTAAAGCGAGAGATTAGAGAGTTAGTAGGCATGGGGAACAAAACGATTTGCACCCTTGGATCCTTTAAAATCGCTACGGAATTAGATAATAATCCAATAGAGTTATGTTTTCACGTATTTCGAGATAGTGATACTCTTTATAGTAGTGTTCTTGGCAGCGATGTATTCGATTTTGTATGTGTGACTATCAGCAGCAAAGGGGCACTTTTCCACAAAAGACACGAATTAGTTGAAAATGAGAAGGAATGTCAAGCGGTTTCAGGTCATCATAGCTGTACTCGAGACCCAACTTCTATAGTAAACAGAACTTCAGTATCAGACTTACAGGGAACGACCCTTAAATGATGACGTCAACGCTATATGAGGATAGTAAAGCAGAGATAGATATTCCCAATTTAACTGGAGAAACAAAGACAAAGGTTTTGAAGTTGTGCTGTGATTACTGAATCAGAAGATTATACACGATAATTTCCCCACAACAAGAATCGACGACGTTCTATACAAACTTCATAAGAGAAAAGTGCTTACCACTTTGATTTGTGTAATGGTTTTTTTCACATTCCAGTTGAAGAGAGTTCGCGCAAGTTTACATCATTCGTGTCCCAAAGCGGCCAATACGAGTTTAATTTTGTTCCTTTTGGAATCACAAACTCCCCAGCGGTATTCATAAGATACATTTTTGCAGTTTTAAGACCACTTCTAGATGACGGAACATTGATCATCTATATGGGCGATTTTATCATAGCAGCTGCCGATGAACACGAATGTCTTAAGAAGATAAAAAGAGTTTCAGGGTTAGGGTTAAAGTTAATTGGAAAAAGTGTCAGTTCCTGCATTTCAGACATCAAGAGGAAAAACAAGAGCAGTAGAAAATTTTCCAGTCCCACTGGATAAGAAGGAGCTTCAGCGCTATTTGGGCCTTACCTCATATTTCCGAAGATTCATTCGAGACTTAGCTACAGTGGCTAGACCATTAACAAACATGGTGAAGGCGAGCGTTTTGTTTAAGATGGGTACAGAGGAGGTAACTGCGTTTAACGAAGTAAGGGTATTCCTCTCTAGTGCACCAGTGTTTCGATTGTTTAATCCAAAAGGTACAACCAAAGTTCATTGCGATGCCAGTATGAATGGGTATGAGACTATTCTTTTACAGAAGGATGCTGAAGATCAAAACTTCCATCCTGTTGAATACATGAGTCGAAAAACAACACCGACAGAAGAAAACTATTCATCGTACGAGTTAGAAGTTTTGACCATAATACAGGCACTGACGATGTGGAGAGTGTATTTACTAGGCATAAAAGTTACGATTGTTACCACTAAGAGTATCACGTTGCGTAATATTCCTGCAAGATTTTGAGTACAAAATAGAGCATCGTTCAGGGCTCAAAATGAGGCATATCGATGCTTTAAGTAGAGTACTTTGTCTGCTACTGCAGGACACCTTAAAGAATAAAATTAGGCATGCCCAGAGTTTAGACGAGTGGATCAATGCGATCCTCAAAGTGCTACAGCAAGGAACCTACGACGACTACTACATACAGTATGGTGTGCTACACAAAGAACCCGTCAAGGAACTTATAGTTATATCAACTGATATGGAGAGAGAAACTATCATGACGGCTTATCGTTAAGGGCATTTTGGTGTCAAGAAAATAATTGATTTAATAGAGGAGTTTTATATACCAAGCTTCGCTAGAAAAGTCGATGCAGTTGTGAAATCTTGCCTAGAATGTATAGAAAGCGAAGCAAAGCCGGGGAAAAAACAAGTGCCATAAGCAAAGGAAACAAACCGTTAACAACTTTTCATATTGCTCATATTGGGCTTATGGAGCTAACTAAAAAGCAGTATAACCACATTTTAGTTGTAGTAGATGCTTTCTCTAAGTTTGTATGGTTGTATCCCACCAAAAGCACCGGTTCTGATGAGGTTGTGGAACGGTTGAACAGGCAGTCCGAGTTGATTGAGAATCCCACATGCATAGTCCCAGATCGTGCAACGGCATTCACTTCGAACCTATTCAAAGAATATTGTGAGACGAGGAATATTCAGCATTTGTTGATAGCCACTGGAGTTCCGCGTGGTAATGGGCAAGTCGAGCGCTTGAATAAAATTGTCATGAACTTATTGACGAAACTGTGTGCCGAACATCCAGAAGCGTGGTATAAAGCCATAAGTAGGGTTCAGAAGTTTATCAACTCGTCCCCTCTTAGGAGTACGAAAATATCAGCATTCAAGATACCGGTTTGGAAATGAAACTGAATACGATAAAGAGATCAAGGATATGTTAGAAGAAGAGTTGCTAAATGATTTACAAAATGAAAAGGATGAAATTCGAAAGATTGTAAAAGAAAACATATCCACGATGCAGGAAGAAAACAGGAAATCATATAACAAGCAAATGAAGCCCGAAATCGAATACGAACTCAACGATTTGGTAGCGATCAAGCGTACGCAGTTTGGGTCTGGGTAAAAGCTCAAGAAGAAATACTTAGGATCATACAGAATCATCAGAAAATTGGCGCATGGCAGATATTTGGTGGAAAAGGTTGGAGACGCTGAGGGGCCTCAGAACACAAGTACTGTTGCTGAATATATGAAGAATGTAGAAAATACCATCACTATAGAATTAAGTACATATCGCTTAACGAGCGAAGTTGGCTGCATCGATACAATAGAAGCAGAGTAGAAGCTCAGCTGCTAAGCAGAGATGTTGTGAGTGCTCGTTGAAGTAAATAATTATTAAGACAAAAGAGATGCAACGAGAATGAAGATCGACGAAGAGGCGACACATACACAAGTGCAACATTAGTAGAGTGAAAATCGGCATCAATCGTTACATTTTTTTTACTGTGTGCATTATTGAGTGTGTGTAGCGAGGCGACAAAGCACATCAGAGGCGAAAAATCACAACAGAGGTGATCTGCGAACACGACAGAGCGACAACAGTTGACAGAGCGTCAAGAGAGGACAACAGAGTTTCAAGGGATGGCATCAGAGCATCAATAGTCGACCGACCGGGATGTTATTACAGTAGAATCTACGCCTTAATCGTAAAATTATTGTCGTAGCACTATTAAATACAACTCCCAAAGCTGATTGCATGATCAAAAGAGACGAAACGAGAAGGAGGATCGACGAAGAGGCGACACATCAGAAGTGCAACAACAGTAGAGTGAAAATCGGCATCAACCGTTACATTTATTTTACGGTGTGCATTATTCCAGAGGCTTGAGTGTGTGTAGCGAGGCGACAAAGCACATCAGAGGCGACAAATCACAACAGAGGTGATCTGCGACGACGACAGAGCGTCAACAGTTGACAACAGAGCAGCAGTAGATGATAACGCGGCAAACGACGACAACACACCAGCAATAGAGGCGACGGGAAGACAAATGTTAAGAGTAACAGAGCAGATGAAAACGCAAGTACTATAATAGCGACACAGTCGAAATTTAACAGAGATTGCAATTTTCAATTTTAACTAATTACTTAATTTGAAGAAATAGTAACGTAAAATGTATTAAATCAATTTTGATAATATTGAATTGCCATACTAGAGATAAAGAAAGAAGCACATATTAATACATAATTTTACTACTTTAAGCGACTTTAACACTATTTTAAATTACTTAATTTAGAGAATTTGCCAATGTTATATCACGAGATCACACAACTTACAGTGCAGAGTTTAAAGGAAAAGTTAAAAGATCTAGGGTTAGCACAGAAAGGAAGAAAGCCTGAGTTACAGAATCGAATAATTTCTCATTTTAGTCTTGAAGAGATTAACGAGTCAATATATGAGGACACAGTGGAAGCAGCGTCAGAAGTTGAAAGTAGTACCACAGACATACCGTGCACATTGATGTTCACACTAAAGAATATCCAAGATTCTTTAGCAGAATTCGATGCTTCTGGGAAAAGACATGTGAATGAGTGGCTGACAGATTTCGAGAATACAGCAGTTACCGTACAGTGGAATGATTTGCAAAAGTTTATCTATGAGCGGCAATTGCTGAAAGGGGCCGCAAAGCTTTTTGTAAATAGTCAGGATGGCCTTACTAATTGGAGTACGCTGAAAGCGGCGTTATCCGAAGAGCTTACCATTAAGTTGACAGCCAAACAAGTACATATGCAACTCGAGAATAGGAAGAAGAAGGCAGATGAATCCTTAGTGGAATATTTCTATCATGTGAAGAAAATAGCAAAGAAAGTTGGTTTAGACAATGAGAGTCTCGTAGAATATATCATCGAAGGTATTCCAGACTTTAAGCTCAATAAAAGCGTTTTATACCAAGCCACAGATTTGAGAGAGCTCCGCGAAAAAATGATTATCTATGAAAAAGTATCAGTCATTCCAGAGTCCAAGCAAAGAATGAAGTTCGAGAGAGGTTCGGTAAAAACTGAAAAAGAGGGCATCCGTTGTTATAAAAGTGGAGGTAAAAACCATATAGCCAAAAACTGCAATAAGAATATTTTAAAGTGTTTTAAATGCAATCAGTTTGGGCATAGGGCTAATCAGTGCACAACAAAACCGGACCAAAAGAAAGAAAACGTGCAAGCACATCAACTAACACAAGGATTTTCGAATAGAGTATCCAAGGATATTCGCATTGGCAAGAAATCAATAACTGCATTGTTCGACTCCGGCAGCGACCTCTGCACCATTCGTGACAGCGTATACAAAGATCTGTATCCAGTACCATTAAAGCGAGAGATTAGAGAGTTGGTAGGCATGGGGAACAAAACGATTTGCACCCTTGGATCCTTTAAAATCGCTACGGAATTAGATAATAATCCAATAGAGTTATGTTTTCACGTATTTCGAGATAGTGATACTCTTTATAGTAGTGTTCTTGACAGCGATGTATTCGATTTTGTATGTGTGACTATCAGCAGCAAAGGGGCACTTTTCCACAAAAGACACGAATTAGTTGAAAATGAGAAGGAATGTCAAGCGGTTTCAGATCATCATAGCTGTACTCGAGACCCAACTTCTATAGTAAACAGAACTTCAGTATCAGACTTACAGGAAACGACCCCTTAAATGATGACGTCAACGCTATATGAGGATAGTAAAGCAGAGATAGATATTCCCAATTTAACTGGAGAAACAAAGACAAAGGTTTTGAAGCTGTGCTGTGATTACTGAATCAGAAGATTATACACGATAATTTCCCCACAACAAGAATCGACGACGTTCTACACAAAGTTCATAAGAGAAAAGTGCTTACCACTTTGATTTGTGTAATGGTTTTTTTCACATTCCAGTTGAAGAGAGTTCGCGCAAGTTTACATCATTCGTGTCCCAAAGCGGCCAATACGAGTTTTGGAATCACAAACTCCCCAGCGGTATTCATAAGATACATTTTTGCAGTTTTAAGACCACTTCTAGATGACGGAACATTGATCATCTATATGGGCGATCTTATCATAGCAGCTGCCGATGAACACGAATGTCTTAAGAAGCTAAAAAGAGTTTCAGGGTTAGGGTTAAAGTTAATTGGAAAAAGTGTCCGTTCCTGCAGTGCAGATATCAAGAGAAAAAACAAGAGCAGTAGAAAATTTTCCAGTCCCACTGGATAAGAAGGAGCTTCAGCGTTATTTGGGCCTTACCTCATATTTCCGAAGATTCATTCGAGACGTAGCTACAGTGGCTAGACCATTAACAAACATGGTAAAGGCGAGCGTTTTGTTTAAGATGGGTACAGAGGAGCTAACTGCGTTTAACGAAGTAAAGGTATTCCTCTCTAGTGCACCAGTGTTTCGATTGTTTAATCCAAAAGGTACAACCAAAGTTCATTGCGATGCCAGTATGAATGGGTATGAGACTATTCTTTTACAGAAGGATGCTGAAGATCAAAGCTTCCATTCTGTTGAATACATGAGTCGGAAAACAACACCGACAGAAGAAAACTATTCATCGTACGAGTTAGAAGTTTTGACCATAATACAGGCACTGAAGAAGTGGAGAGTGTATTTACTAGGCATAAAAGTTACGATTGTTACCACTAAGAGTATCACGTTGCGCAATATTCCTGCAAGATTTTGAGTACAAAATAGAGCATCGTTCAGGGCTCAAAATAAGGCATATCGATGCTTTAAGTAGAACATTGTCTGCTACTGCAGGACACCTTATTAAAGAATAAAATTAGGCAAGCCCAGAGTTTAGACGAGTGGATCAATGCGATCCTCAAAGTGCTACAGCAAGGAACCTACGACGACTACTACATACAGTATGGTGTGCTACACAAAGATCCCGTCAAGGAACTTATAGTTATATCAACTAGTATGGAGACAGAAATTATCACGACGGCTCATCGTCAAGGGCATTTTGGTGTCAAAAAAACAATTGATTTAATAGATGAGTTTTATATACCAAGCTTCGCTAGAAAAGACGATGCAGTTGTCAAATCTTGCCTAGAATGTATATTAAGCGAAGCAAAGCCGGGGAAAAAACAAGTGCCATAAGCAAAGGAGACAAACCGTTAACAACATTTCATATTGATCATATTGGGCCTATGGAGCTAACTAAAAAGCAGTATAACCACATTTTAGTTGTAGTAGATGCTTTCTCTAAGTTTGTATGGTTGTATCCCACCAAAAGCACCGGTTCTGATGAGGTTGTGGAACGGTTGAACAGGCAGTCCGAGTTGATTGAGAATCCCACATGCATAGTCCCAGATCGTGCAACGGCATTCACTTCGAACCTATTCAAAGAATATTGTGAGACGAGGAATATTCAGCATTTGTTGATAGCCACTGGAGTTCCGCGTGGTAATGGGCAAGTCGAGCGCTTGAATAAAATTGTCATAAACTTATTGACGAAACTGTGTGCCGAACATCCAGAAGCGTGGTATAAAGCCATAAGTAGGGTTCAGAAGTTTATCAACTCGTCCCCTCTTAGGAGTACAAAAATATCAGCATTCAAGATACCGGTTTGCAAATGAAACTGAATACGATAAAGAGATCAATGATATGTTAGAAGAAGAGTTGCTAAATGATTTACAAAATGAAAAGGATGAAATTCGAAAGATTGTAAAAAAAACATATCCACGATGCAGGAAGAAAACAGGAAATCATATAACAAGCAAAGGAAGCCCGAAATCGAATACGAACTCAACGATTTGGTAGCGATCAAGCGTACGCAGTTTGGGTCTGGGTAAAAGCTCAAGAAGAAATACTTAGGATCATACAGAATCATCAGAAAATTGGCGCATGGCAGATATTTGGTGGAAAAGGTTGGAGACGCTGAGGGGCCTCAGAACACAAGTACTGTTGCTGAATATATGAAGAATGTAGAAAATACCATCACTATAGAATTAAGTACATATCGCTTAACGAGCGAAGTTGGCTGCATCGATACAATAGAAGCAGAGTAGAAGCTCAGCTGCTAGGCAGAGATGTTGTGAGTGCTCGTTGAAGTAAATAATTATTAAGACAAAAGAGACGCAACGAGAAGGAAGATCGACGAAGAGGCGCCACATACACAAGTGCAATATTAGTAGAGTGAAAATCGGCAACAACCGTTACATTTTTTTTACTGTGTGCATTATTCCAGAGGCTTGAGTGTGTGTAGCGAGGCGACAAAGCACATCAGAGGCGACAAATCACAACAGAGGTGATCTGCGACGACGACAGAGCGTCAACAGTTGACAACAGAGCAGCAGTAGATGATAACAGAGCGGCAAACGACGACAACACACCAGCAATAGAGGCGACGGGAAGACAAATGTTAAGAGTAACAGAGCAGATGAAAACGCAAGTACTATAATAGCGACACAGTCGAAATTTAACAGAGATTGCAATTTTCAATTTTAGCTAATTACTTAATTTGAAGAAATAGTAACGTAAAATGTATTAAATCAATTTTGATAATATTGAATTGCCATACTAGAGATAAAGAAAGAAGCACATATTAATACATAATTTTACTACTTTAAGCGACTTTAACACTATTTTAAATTACTTAATTTAGAGAATTTGCCAATGTTATATCACGAGATCACACAACTTACAGTGCAGAGTTTAAAGGAAAAGTTAAAAGATCTAGGGTTAGCACAGAAAGGAAGAAAGCCTGAGTTACAGAATCGAATAATTTCTCATTTTAGTCTTGAAGAGATTAACGAGTCAATATATGAGGACACAGTGGAAGCAGCGTCAGAAGTTGAAAGTAGTACCACAGACATACCGTGCACATTGATGTTCACACTAAAGAATATCCAAGATTCTTTAGCAGAATTCGATGCTTCTGGGAAAAGACATGTGAATGAGTGGCTGACAGATTTCGAGAATACAGCAGTTACCGTACAGTGGAATGATTTGCAAAAATTTTTCTATGGGCGGCAATTGCTGAAAGGGGCCGCAAAGCTTTTTGTAAATAGTCAGGATGGCCTTACTAATTGGAGTACGCTGAAAGCGGCGTTATCCGAAGAGCTTACCATTAAGTTGACAGCCAAACAAGTACATATGCAACTCGAGAATAGAAAGAAGAAGGCAGATGAATCCTTAGTGGAATATTTCTATCATGTGAAGAAAATAGCAAAGAAAGTTGGTTTAGACAATGAGAGTCTCGTAGAATATATCATCGAAGGTATTCCAGACTTTAAGCTCAATAAAAGCGTTTTATACCAAGCCACAGATTTGAGAGAGCTCCGCGAAAAAATGATTATCTATGAAAAAGTATCAGTCATTCCAGAGTCCAAGCAAAGAATGAAGTTCGAGAGAGGTTCGGTAAAAACTGAAAAAGAGGGCATCCGTTGTTATAAAAGTGGAGGTAAAAACCATATAGCCAAAAACTGCAATAAGAATATTTTAAAGTGTTTTAAATGCAATCAGTTTGGGCATAGGGCTAATCAGTGCACAACAAAACCGGACCAAAAGAAAGAAAACGTGCAAGCACATCAACTAACACAAGGATTTTCGAATAGAGTATCCAAGGATATTCGCATTGGCAAGAAATCAATAACTGCATTGTTCGATTCCGGCAGCGACCTCTGCACCATTCGTGACAGCGTATACAAAGATCTGTATCCAGTACCATTAAAGCGAGAGATTAGAGAGTTGGTAGGCATGGGGAACAAAACGATTTGCACCCTTGGATCCTTTAAAATCGCTACGGAATTAGATAATAATCCAATAGAGTTATGTTTTCACGTATTTCGAGATAGTGATACTCTTTATAGTAGTGTTCTTGACAGCGATGTATTCGATTTTGTATGTGTGACTATCAGCAGCAAAGGGGCACTTTTCCACAAAAGACACGAATTAGTTGAAAATGAGAAGGAATGTCAAGCGGTTTCAGGTCATCATAGCTGTACTCGAGACCCAACTTCTATAGTAAACAGAACTTCAGTATCAGACTTACAGGAAACTTCCCCTTAAATGATGACGTCAACGCTATATGAGGATAGTAAAGCAGAGATAGATATTCCCAATTTAACTGGAGAAACAAAGATAAAGATTTTGAAGCTGTGCTGTAATTACTGAATCAGAAGATTATACGCGATAATTTCCCCACAACAAGAATCGACGACGTTCTACACAAAGTTCATAAGAGAAAAGTGCTTACCACTTTGATTTGTGTAATGGTTTTTTTCACATTCCAGTTGAAGAGAGTTCGCGCAAGTTTACATCATTCGTGTCCCAAAGCGGCCAATACGAGTTTAATTTTGTTCCTTTTGGAATCACAAACTCCTCAGCGGTATTCGTGAGATACATTTTTGCAGTTTTAAGACTAGATGACGGAACATTGATCATATGGGCGATCTTATCATAGCAGCTGCCGATGAACACAAATGTCTTAAGAAGCTAAAAAGAGTTTCAGGGTTAGGGTTAAAGTTAATTGGAAAAAGTGTCAGTTCCTGCAGTTCAGATATCAAGAGAAATAACAAGAGCAGTAGAAAATTTTCCAGTCCCACTGGATGAGAAGGAGCTTCAGCGCTATTTGGGCCTTACCTCATATTTCCGAAGATTAATTCGAGACTTAGCTACAGTGGCTAGACCATTAACAAACATGGTGAAGGCGAGCGTTTTGTTTAAGATGGGTACAGAGGAGCTAACTGCGTTTAACGAAGTAAAGGTATTCCTCTCTAGTGCACCAGTGTTTCGATTGTTTAATCCAAAAGGTACAACCAAAGTTCATTGCGATGCCAATATGAATGGGTATGAGACTATTCTTTTACAGAAGGATGCTGAAGATCAAAACTTCCATCCTGTTGAATACATGTGTCGGAAAACAACACCGACAGAAGAAAACTATTCATCGTACGAGTTAGAAGTTTTGACCATAATACATGCACTGAAGAAGTGGAGAGTGTATTTACTAGGCATAAAAGTTACGATTGTTACCACTAAGAGTATCACGTTGCGCAATATTCCTGCAAGATTTTGAGTACAAAATAGAGCATCGTTCAGGGCTCAAAATAAGGCATATCGATGCTTTAAGTAGAACATTGTCTGCTACTGCAGGACACCTTATTAAAGAATAAAATTAGGCAAGCCCAGAGTTTAGACGAGTGGATCAATGCGATCCTCAAAGTGCTACAGCAAGGAACCTACGACGACTACTACATACAGTATGGTGTGCTACACAAAGATCCCGTCAAGGAACTTATAGTTATATCAACTAGTATGGAGACAGAAATTATCACGACGGCTCATCGTCAAGGGCATTTTGGTGTCAAAAAAACAATTGATTTAATAGATGAGTTTTATATACCAAGCTTCGCTAGAAAAGACGATGCAGTTGTCAAATCTTGCCTAGAATGTATATTAAGCGAAGCAAAGCCGGGGAAAAAAACAAGTGCCATAAGCAAAGGAGACAAACCGTTAACAACATTTCATATTGATCATATTGGGCCTATGGAGCTAACTAAAAAGCAGTATAACCACATTTTAGTTGTAGTAGATGCTTTCTCTAAGTTTGTATGGTTGTATCCCACCAAAAGCACCGGTTCTGATGAGGTTGTGGAACGGTTGAACAGGCAGTCCGAGTTGATTGAGAATCCCACATGCATAGTCCCAGATCGTGCAACGGCATTCACTTCGAACCTATTCAAAGAATATTGTGAGACGAGGAATATTCAGCATTTGTTGATAGCCACTGGAGTTCCGCGTGGTAATGGGCAAGTCGAGCGCTTGAATAAAATTGTCATAAACTTATTGACGAAACTGTGTGCCGAACATCCAGAAGCGTGGTATAAAGCCATAAGTAGGGTTCAGAAGTTTATCAACTCGTCCCCTCTTAGGAGTACGAAAATATCAGCATTCAAGATACCGGTTTGCAAATGAAACTGAATACGATAAAGAGATCAAGGATATGTTAGAAGAAGAGTTGCTAAATGATTTACAAAATGAAAAGGATGAAATTCGAAAGATTGTAAAAAAAACATATCCACGATGCAGGAAGAAAACAGGAAATCATATAACAAGCAAAGGAAGCCCGAAATCGAATACGAACTCAACGATTTGGTAGCGATCAAGCGTACGCAGTTTGGGTCTGGGTAAAATCTCAAGAAGAAATACTTAGGATCATACAGAATCATCAGAAAATTGGCGCATGGCAGATATTTGGTGGAAAAGGTTGGAGATGCTGAGGGGCCTCAGAACACAAGTACTGTTGCTGAATATATGAAGAATGTAGAAAATACCATCACTATAGAATTAAATACATATCGCTTAACGAGCGAAGTTGGCTGCATCGATACAATAGAAGCAGAGTAGAAGCTCAGCTGCTAGGCAGAGATGTTGTGAGTACTCGTTGAAGTAAATAATTATTAAGACAAAAGAGACAATAAAATGAGTATTAAGAGTGGCAACGGCAGAGTAGAAGCTCAGCTGCTAAGCAGAGATTTTGTGAGTGCTCGTTGAAGTAAATAATTATTAAGACAAAAGAGACGCAACGAGAAGGAAGATCGACGAAGAGGCGTCACATACACAAGTGCAACATTAGTAGAGTGAAAATCGGCATCAATCGTTACATTTTTTTTTACTGTGTGCATTATTCCAGAGGCTTGAGTGTATGTAGCGAGGCGACAAAGCACATCAGACAAATCACAACAGAGGTGATCTGCGACGACGACAGAGCGACAACAGTTGACAGAGCGTCAAGAGAGGACAACAGAGTGTCAAGGGATGGCATCAGAGCATCAATATTCGACCGACCGGGATGTTATTACAGTAGAATCTACGCCTTAATCGTCAAATTATTGTCGTAGCACTATTAAATACAACTCCCAAAGCTGATTGCATGATCAAAAGAGACGAAACGAGAAGGAGGATCGACGAAGAGGCGACACATCAGAAGTGCAACAACAGTAGAGTGAAAATCGGCATCAACCGTTACATTTATTTTACGGTGTGCATTATTCCAGAGGCTTGAGTGTGTGTAGCGAGGCGACAAAGCACATCAGAGGCGACAAATCACAACAGAGGTGATCTGCGACGACGACAGAGCGTCAACAGTTGACAACAGAGCAGCAGTAGATGATAACAGAGCGGCAAACGACGACAACACACCAGCAATAGAGGCGACGGGAAGACAAATGTTAAGAGTAACAGAGCAGATGAAAACGCAAGTACTATAATAGCGACACAGTCGAAATTTAACAGAGATTGCAATTTTCAATTTTAACTAATTACTTAATTTGAAGAAATAGTAACGTAAAATGTATTAAATCAATTTTGATAATATTGAATTGCCATACTAGAGATAAAGAAAGAAGCACATATTAATACATAATTTTACTACTTTAAGCGACTTTAACACTATTTTAAATTACTTAATTTAGAGAATTTGCCAATGTTATATCACGAGATCACACAACTTACAGTGCAGAGTTTAAAGGAAAAGTTAAAAGATCTAGGGTTAGCACAGAAAGGAAGAAAGCCTGAGTTACAGAATCGAATAATTTCTCATTTTAGTCTTGAAGAGATTAACGAGTCAATATATGAGGACACAGTGGAAGCAGCGTCAGAAGTTGAAAGTAGTACCACAGACATACCGTGCACATTGATGTTCACACTAAAGAATATCCAAGATTCTTTAGCAGAATTCGATGCTTCTGGGAAAAGACATGTGAATGAGTGGCTGACAGATTTCGAGAATACAGCAGTTACCGTACAGTGGAATGATTTGCAAAAGTTTATCTATGAGCGGCAATTGCTGAAAGGGGCCGCAAAGCTTTTTGTAAATAGTCAGGATGGCCTTACTAATTGGAGTACGCTGAAAGCGGCGTTATCCGAAGAGCTTACCATTAAGTTGACAGCCAAACAAGTACATATGCAACTCGAGAATAGGAAGAAGAAGGCAGATGAATCCTTAGTGGAATATTTCTATCATGTGAAGAAAATAGCAAAGAAAGTTGGTTTAGACAATGAGAGTCTCGTAGAATATATCATCGAAGGTATTCCAGACTTTAAGCTCAATAAAAGCGTTTTATACCAAGCCACAGATTTGAGAGAGCTCCGCGAAAAAATGATTATCTATGAAAAAGTATCAGTCATTCCAGAGTCCAAGCAAAGAATGAAGTTCGAGAGAGGTTCGGTAAAAACTGAAAAAGAGGGCATCCGTTGTTATAAAAGTGGAGGTAAAAACCATATAGCCAAAAACTGCAATGAGAATATTTTAAAGTGTTTTAAATTCAATCAGTTTGGGCATAGGGCTAATCAGTGCACAACAAAACCGGACCAAAAGAAAGAAAACGTGCAAGCACATCAACTAACACAAGGATTTTCGAATAGAGTATCCAAGGATATTCGCATTGGCAAGAAATCAATAACTGCATTGTTCGACTCCGGCAGCGACCTCTGCACCATTCGTGACAGCGTATACAAAGATCTGTATCCAGTACCATTAAAGCGAGAGATTAGAGAGTTGGTAGGCATGGGGAACAAAACGATTTGCACCCTTGGATCCTTTAAAATCGCTACGGAATTAGATAATAATCCAATAGAGTTATGTTTTCACGTATTTCGAGATAGTGATACTCTTTATAGTAGTGTTCTTGACAGCGATGTATTCGATTTTGTATGTGTGACTATCAGCAGCAAAGGGGCACTTTTCCACAAAAGACACGAATTAGTTGAAAATGAGAAGGAATGTCAAGCGGTTTCAGATCATCATAGCTGTACTCGAGACCCAACTTTTATAGTAAACAGAACTTCAGTATCAGACTTACAGGAAACTTCCCCTTAAATGATGACGTCAATGCTATATGAGGATAGTAAAGCAGAGATAGATATTCCCAATTTAACTGGAGAAACAAAGATAAAGATTTTGAAGCTGTGCTGTGATTACTGAATCAGAAGATTATACGCGATAATTTCCCCACAACAAGAATCGACGACGTTCTACACAAAGTTCATAAGAGAAAAGTGCTTACCACTTTGATTTGTGTAATGGTTTTTTTCACATTCCAGTTGAAGAGAGTTCGCGCAAGTTTACATCATTCGTGTCCCAAAGCGGCCAATACGAGTTTAATTTTGTTCCTTTTGGAATCACAAACTCCTCAGCGGTATTCGTGAGATACATTTTTGCAGTTTTAAGACTAGATGACGGAACATTGATCATATGGGCGATCTTATCATAGCAGCTGCCGATGAACACGAATGTCTTAAGAAGCTAAAAAGAGTTTCAGGGTTAGGGTTAAAGTTAATTGGAAAAAGTGTCAGTTCCTGCAGTTCAGATATCAAGAGAAATAACAAGAGCAGTAGAAAATTTTCCAGTCCCACTGGATGAGAAGGAGCTTCAGCGCTATTTGGGCCTTACCTCATATTTCCGAAGATTAATTCGAGACTTAGCTACAGTGGCTAGACCATTAACAAACATGGTGAAGGCGAGCGTTTTGTTTAAGATGGGTACAGAGGAGCTAACTGCGTTTAACGAAGTAAAGGTATTCCTCTCTAGTGCACCAGTGTTTCGATTGTTTAATCCAAAAGGTACAACCAAAGTTCATTGCGATGCCAGTATGAATGGGTATGAGACTATTCTTTTACAGAAGGATGCTGAAGATCAAAACTTCCATCCTGTTGAATACATGAGTCGGAAAACAACACCGACAGAAGAAAACTATTCATCGTACGAGTTAGAAGTTTTGACCATAATACAGGCACTGAAGAAGTGGAGAGTGTATTTACTAGGCATAAAAGTTACGATTGTTACCACTAAGAGTATCACGTTGCGCAATATTCCTGCAAGATTTTGAGTACAAAATAGAGCATCGTTCAGGGCTCAAAATGAGGCATATCGATGCTTTAAGTAGAGTACATTGTCTGCTACTGCAGGACACCTTATTAAAGAATAAAATTGGGCAAGCCCAGAGTTTAGACGAGTGGATCAATGCGATCCTCAAAGTGCTACAGCAAGGAACCTACGACGACTACTACATACAGTATGGTGTGCTACACAAAGATCCCGTCAAGGAACTTATAGTTATATCAACTAGTATGGAGACAGAAATTATCACGACGGCTCATCGTCAAGGGCATTTTGGTGTCAAAAAAACAATTGATTTAATAGATGAGTTTTATATACCAAGCTTCGCTAGAAAAGACGATGCAGTTGTCAAATCTTGCCTAGAATGTATATTAAGCGAAGCAAAGCCGGGGAAAAAACAAGTGCCATAAGCAAAGGAGACAAACCGTTAACAACATTTCATATTGATCATATTGGGCCTATGGAGCTAACTAAAAAGCAGTATAACCACATTTTAGTTGTAGTAGATGCTTTCTCTAAGTTTGTATGGTTGTATCCCACCAAAAGCACCGGTTCTGATGAGGTTGTGGAACGGTTGAACAGGCAGTCCGAGTTGATTGAGAATCCCACATGCATAGTCCCAGATCGTGCAACGGCATTCACTTCGAACCTATTCAAAGAATATTGTGAGACGAGGAATATTCAGCATTTGTTGATAGCCACTGGAGTTCCGCGTGGTAATGGGCAAGTCGAGCGCTTGAATAAAATTGTCATAAACTTATTGACGAAACTGTGTGCCGAACATCCAGAAGCGTGGTATAAAGCCATAAGTAGGGTTCAGAAGTTTATCAACTCGTCCCCTCTTAGGAGTACGAAAATATCAGCATTCAAGATACCGGTTTGGAAATGAAACTGAATACGATAAAGAGATCAAGGATATGTTAGAAGAAGAGTTGCTAAATGATTTACAAAATGAAAAGGATGAAATTCGAAAGATTGTAAAAAAAACATATCCACGATGCAGGAAGAAAACAGGAAATCATATAACAAGCAAAGGAAGCCCGAAATCGAATACGAACTCAGCGATTTGGTAGCGATCAAGCGTACGCAGTTTGGGTCTGGGTAAAAGCTCAAGAAGAAATACTTAGGATCATACAGAATCATCAGAAAATTGGCGCATGGCAGATATTTGGTGGAAAAGGTTGGAGATGCTGAGGGGCCTCAGAACACAAGTACTGTTGCTGAATATATGAAGAATGTAGAAAATACCATCACTATAGAATTAAATACATATCGCTTAACGAGCGAAGTTGGCTGCATCGATACAATAGAAGCAGAGTAGAAGCTCAGCTGCTAGGCAGAGATGTTGTGAGTGCTCGTTGAAGTAAATAATTATTAAGACAAAAGAGACGCAACGAGAAGGAAGATCGACGAAGAGGCGACACATACACAAGTGCAACATTAGTAGAGTGAAAATCGACAACAACCGTTACATTTTTTTTACTGTGTGCATTATTCCAGAGGCTTGAGTGTGTGTAGCGAGGCGACAAAGCACATCAGAGGCGACAAATCACAACAGAGGTGATCTGCGACGACGACAGAGCGTCAACAGTTGACAACAGAGCAGCAGTAGATGATAACAGAGCGGCAAACGACGACAACACACCAGCAATAGAGGCGACGGGAAGACAAATGTTAAGAGTAACAGTGTAGTATACGCACATATTGAGGGTACACTGTACCAATAAATATCATAGAATAAGCATAAATATATCAGAAACACATTGTTGCAATACACAAACAAAACCTTTTCAATTGAGCAACACATTGTTGCAATACACAAACAAAACCTTTTCAAGTGAGCGTGTAATATGATCGCCCACTTATGAGCTACGCAAAGTCAGCAGACACACGCTGACCACTTGCAGCATAAATATACATATATACAAATAAGTACATAAGACACTCTCTCTCCTGATTATGCTGATAAGACAAAATATGTATCACGCCGCTCCGCTGCTGGCGTAACCGGCAGCGCAGCTATGCGGTTTTAGCTATAAGAATATATTCAATAAAACATTCAAAAAACCAAAGTCAAACGGCACTGACGTGCCAGTCTACATTAAATTAAAATATCTACGACGTTCCTTTTGGGGAATACTACATGGCGACCGTGACAGTGATCCAAGGATCTGGACCTGGATCTGCATAAAAACAGAAATAAAACGCAGTAAGTAGAGTGGTATGTGTGGCAAAAGAGGCGGCGTATCAAAACGCCTGAGAGCCCGAAGGGCAGAATTATTTAAACTGCTAAATAGCGACGATTTACCGTGGAGCACATCTGTAAAATTACACGCAGAGCTCAATCACGTACAATCGTTGCTAGCAGAAAAGAAGAACCAAAAGCCAAGCCACACAACCACCTACTCTGCAATTAAAAATATTGGAAAGATAATAACTATTACCCAACCTCCGAAGCCAATAGAAATCCCGAAACTGGAGAAGAGATGCCCGACCGACTGCGAGGGACCATTACACTCACCGCATTGTGAGTACACCTGTGCAGCCAGCACCGGTGCCCCAACACAGAAGAAGTAACAGCCTGTGCAGCCAGCACCGGCCCCGTCTAGCGCCATATACTACAAGCTAGACCCGGAGTAGTGAACCGACAGCGTTTCATAGAACGCCCAACAATATTTTTTTTTAAATGCACTGCGATGCATAAAAAAATTAATTATTAAACATTTATTTGTAAAATTGAGCGTAGTAAGATATGCCCAATTAGAGTGCGGCCTGTAAAGCCACACAAAAAGCTAGGCAGGAAGAAAATGTAAAAAAAAAAAAAAAAAAAAAAAAAATTTTGTGTAAAAAAAAAAAAAAAAAAAAAAATATATGTCAATAGAAACTAATAAAATAAGTAAATTCAAAGAAACAGAAGAAACCATTAAAATTTGTAAAACATTCGATTTTGATAAAATGGGCTTAGTAGACGTAAAATCGGTAGACTCGACAGCAAATGTAATAAATAAAGTCGAAGTCAGTAATACCGACCTAAAATTAATAACAATACTTATCGCTATTATTTTTATAATAATCATAGGACATCTATTGTTTACATTGTATAAACTACACAATAGATGTATCAAAAAGCGATATCAAAGCCAGGCAAACGATCTGGACAAAATTTAAAAAAAAAAAAAAAAAAATTTTATAGAGTCTATAGTAAAATAAAATGAATCTCGATATCTGATTGAAGATTTTTATATGAATTTTCTTGCTAGTATTTGAACGCCTTGGTAATTTATTTTAGAATGAAATGGAATGGCAAAATATTAATGCCGAATTAATTAAAATAAAAGAGAATTTCGACAAATCATACAAGTGTCTAGCACAGAATAGGAATATTTCAAAAGAAACAATAAGCAGACACGCAACAATACTAGTTGCACTTTTTAATAAAGCTCGTTCCTTGATACACGACAATAGGGAAAAGTTGAATAGCCAGGATTGGTCGTACGTATCAAGATTTCTCCATAGACTAAAATCATACTTAAACACAGTTAAACTAAGATATTCATTAGATATAACTGTACCTTCGATCTTAAATACTCCGGTATCAGTCGAAGAACAAATTAACACAGACTTAGAAATAGTGAGCGAATCTGAAACCGCAAGCGGTTCAGGTAAACAGACAAAAGAAGAAGATTTAGGCGACCTTACAATACCAGCAGTAATCACACTGGCCGAACAATCTGATTCAGATTCAGAGTCTATTTCTGAAGTAAAAACTCTAAATATGGCCATGTCTCAAGTAGAATTTCTTAAGCTAACCTCTTCACTCGTACCCGAGTTTAGTGGAAAGCCTGAAAATCTACAAAGTTTCATTGATGCTCTTAGTTTAGTGGATTCACTAAAAGGCACACACGAAACAACGGCAGTCAGCCTAATAAAGACTAGACTCAAAGGACATGTTCGAAACTTAATAAGTAATGAACAAACAATAATGTCCATCATAGACAAACTAAGAAGCGGCATAAAAGGCGAATCCGCCAAAGCCCTATCCGCTAAATTGTTCAATCTGCAACAAAAGCAGAAGACAGCCAGTCAATATATTCAAGAAGTTGAACAATTGACAAGAGCTTTACAATCAGCACACATGACTAACGGTGTATCGCAAGAATATGCCGAAGAATTAAGTTTACAAGTTGCTGTAAAATCCATAATAACAAATAGCACAATCGACGAAGTACGGTCTGTAATGAAATCACGAAATTTCAATACAATGAGTGAGATTACAACCGTGTTCGTCGATAGCTGCACAGACGCAGTAGGACACCCAAATACAGTCCTATACGCTGCGCAACAACAAAGATATAGACCTACTCGAGGGTATAACCGCGGAAACTACCGTGGAAATTACCAAAATAGATATAATAATAGTTATAATAATTATAACAACAATAAAAATAGAGGCCAATATAGAGGAAACTCTAGAGCCCGTGGTAACTCAAACAGAGGCCACAACAACAATGCCAATAACAATAATGTGAGAATTGCCCAAAATGCTTCGGGAAACTCACAACAGCCCTTAGATACTCGGCAATAGACAACAAAAAGGTTCATTCTATTAATCTTAGTATAAATATATTTGTAACATTTATAAATGTAGCTACAGGCAAGACATTAATATTTTTGATAGATACTGGTGCAGACATATCCTTATTAAAAGATAATTCCGACATTTTCAATGATATAAACATTGACAACAAAATAAATATCCAAGGAATTAATCAAGGAATAATTCAATCTAAAGGACTGACATCCTTAGAAATACAAACTGCAAAATATATAATTCCCCACAACTTCCACATAGTAGAATCAACTTTTGCTATACCGTGTGATGGAATTTTAGGAATAGATTTCATTAAAAAATATAATTGCCAACTAGATTTTACACCTTCAAAAGATCTACTCATAATAAGACCAGACAACCTAAACTATCCGATTTATGTTCCCATAAATTACACCTCTGGTGACAATACAATAGTGTTACCAGCAAGATCCGAAGTTGTCCGAAAAATAGAATTAACTTCAAATGCAGATAGCATTTTAATTCCGAACCAGGAAATTCAACCTGGTATATATGCAGCAAACACAGTAGTAACAACTGCAAATGCAGTCGTCCGTTTATTAAACACAACCAGTACCGACCAAATGATTAGCGTAAACAATTTAAATTATGAAACATTGGAAAATTATGATATATCCGAAATAAATAATAAAACTAGAACGAACGATGTCATGTCTAAGCTAACTAAAAATTTCCCCACATTATTTAATAAACAATTAAAAGAACTTTGTTATAAATATACAGACATATTCGGACTCGATACCGAATCAATAACAACAAACAATTTTTATAAGCAGAAACTAAGATTAAAAGATGATGAACCTGTATACATAAAAAATTATAGAAATCCTAATAGTCAAAGAGACGAAATTCAAGCTCAAGTCGATAAATTAATTAAAGATAAAATAGTAGAACCCTCAGCCTCAGAATATAACAGTCCACTGTTATTAGTACCAAAGAAATCCTTAGATAACGACAAGAAAAAATGGCGATTAGTAGTTGACTATCGTCAAATTAATAAAAAATTACTATCCGACAAATTCCCACTTCCTAGGATCGACGATATATTAGATCAACTAGGAAGAGCAAAATATTTCTCTTGCCTTGACTTAATGTCAGGATTCCATCAGATTGAGCTAGACGAAAACTCTAGAGATATAACGTCCTTTTCAACGAACAATGGCTCTTACCGCTTCACGCGATTGCCATTTGGTTTGAAAATAGCGCCAAATTCATTCCAAAGAATGATGACTATCGCATTCTCTGGACTTGAACCATCACAAGCCTTCCTTTATATGGATGATTTAATAGTAATCGGTTGTTCCGAAAAACACATGCTTAACAATTTAATTAGTGTTTTTGACATGTGTAGGAAACACAACTTGAAGTTACATCCCGAAAAATGCTCATTTTTCATGCATGAAGTCACATTTCTGGGACATAAATGCACAGATAAAGGAATCTTACCTGATGACAAAAAGTTTGATGTCATATTAAATTATCCAGTCCCACATGACTCTGACAGCGCTAGACGTTTTATTGCATTTTGTAATTACTACAGACGATTCATCAAAAATTTTGCCGATTATGCTAGGCATATAACAAGATTAAATAAAAAGAATGTTCCATTTGAATGGACTGATGAATGTCAAAATGCATTTGAATATCTTAAAGCTCAATTAATAAAACCTACTCTGTTACAATATCCGGATTTTACAAAAGAATTTTGTATAACCACAGATGCTAGTAAGCAAGCCTGTGGAGCAGTCTTAACACAAGCCCACAATGGAACTCAACTTCCAGTAGCTTACGCATCGAAAGCATTTACTAAAGGAGAAAGTAACAAAAGTACGACGGAACAAGAGTTAACAGCTATTCATTGGGCAATCACCAAATTTAGACCCTATATTTACGGAACTCATTTCACAGTAAAAACAGACCATAGACCACTAACATTCTTATTTTCAATGACAAACCCTAGTTCTAAATTAACGCGAATGAGACTTGAATTAGAGGAGTATAACTTTACAGTAGAGTATCTAAGAGGCAAAGATAATTTTGTAGCCGACGCATTGTCACGGATAACAATATCCGAATTAAAAGACATACAAAATAAAATCCTGAAAGTCACTACCAGGTATCAAAGTAGACAAAAATTCTGCGCAGAAAACAATAAAGTAGAGATGCCAAGGCAATCTACCGAGACAGCTTCTCAGCCCAACGTATACGAAGTCATTAATAATGATGAAGTACGTAAAGTAGTGACCTTGCATATAAAAGATATGCTATGTTTATTTAAACATGGTAAGAAAATTATAGCAAGAATTTATATTGGAGATTTATATACTAATAATGGAAATATTGACTTAGGACAACTATTTCCAAGGCTCGAAAAAGAAGCCGGTATATTAAAAATCAGCCAACTGAAAATGGCACCGTGGGAAAATATCTTTGAAAAAGTTTCAATAGATAATTTCAAAATGATGGGCAATAAAATATTGAATACATTGAGAGTAGCGCTACTCAACCCGGTGACCACATTAACAAATGTTAAAGAGAAAGAAGCTATATTGTCTACATTACATGATGATCCAATACAAGGAGGTCATACAGGCATTGCAAAAACCTTGGCCAAGGTCAAAAGACATTATTACTGGAAAGGTATGACTCGTGATATAACAGAGTACATCCAGAAATGTCAGAAATGCCAAAAATCAAAAACAACAACACATGTTAAGACCCCATTAACAATTACCGAAACCCCGATAAAGGCTTTTGACAGAGTGATAGTGGATACAATTGGTCCACTACCCAAGTCAGAAAGAGGAAATGAATATGCAGTCACACTCATATGTGACTTGACTAAATATTTAGTTGCTATACCTGTCGCTAACAAAAGCGCAGCAACTGTTGCAACAGCAATATTTGAATCATTTATTCTCAAGTACGGTCCAATGAAGACGTTCATTTCGGACATGGGAACGGAATATAAAAATTCAATTATAAATGATTTGTGCAAATATTTAAAAATAAAGAATATAACATCAACTGCACATCATCACCAAACTGTTGGAACAATAGAAAGAAGCCACAGAACATTTAATGAATATATACGATCCTATATATCAGTGAATAAAACTGATTGGGACGTATGGCTTCAATATTTTGTTTTTTGCTTTAATACAACCCCCCTCTATGGCACATAATTACTGTCCATATGAGTTAGTATTCGGTAAGACTAGCAATCTACCAAAGTACTTTAACAGCATAAGTAATATAGAACCTATATATAACATAGAAGATTACGCTAAAGAAAGTAGGTATAGATTAGAAGTAGCATACAAAAGAGCAAGAAATATGCTTGAATTAAATAAACAGAAAAATAAGGAATTATATGATTTACAAACCAGGAATATAACTCTATCAATAGGAGATAAAGTTTTACTAAGAAATGAAGTAGGCCATAAGCTAGATTTTAAATACACAGGGCCCTATAGAATCGAAAAAATAGAAGATAATGATAATATAGTTATTTCAGGAAATAAGAGTAAGAAACAAACTGTTCATAAAGATAGGTTAAAAATTTTTAATTCATAACACAAAAAAAAAATAATAAAATTTCTTTTAAAACAAATTACATAAGGCAAAAACACAAAAAAAAAAAAAAACAACAAAAAAATTAAATATTTTAAAATACATTATGAATATAATTTCATTTAATTCAAAATATCAAATTTCAAATTTCAAAATTGTTTATACATTAATAAGATTAAGTAAAATAACTCCACTATGTTACGTTATTTTTCAAAAGGAGGGAGATGTAGTATACGCACATATTGAGGGTACACTGTACCAATAAATAACATAGAATAAGCATAAATATATCAGAAACACATTGTTGCAATACACAAACAAAACCTTTTCAATTGAGCAACACATTGTTGCAATACACAAACAAAACCTTTTCAAGTGAGCGTGTAATATGATCGCCCACTTATGAGCTACGCAAAGTCAGCAGACACACGCTGACCACTTGCAGCATAAATATACATATATACAAATAAGTACATAAGACACTCTCTCTCCTGATTATGCTGAGGGGCAGATGAAAACGCAAGTACTATAATAGCGACACAGTCGAAATTTAACAGAGATTGCAATTTTCAATTTTAACTAATTACTTAATTTGAAGAAATAGTAACGTAAAATGTATTAAATCAATTTTGATAATATTGAATTGCCATACTAGAGATAAAGAAAGAAGCACATATTAATACATAATTTTACTACTTTAAGCGACTTTAACACTATTTTAAATTACTTAATTTAGAGAATTTGCCAATGTTATATCACGAGATCACACAACTTACAGTGCAGAGTTTAAAGGAAAAGTTAAAAGATCTAGGGTTAGCACAGAAAGGAAGAAAGCCTGAGTTACAGAATCGAATAATTTCTCATTTTAGTCTTGAAGAGATTAACGAGTCAATATATGAGGACACAGTGGAAGCAGCGTCAGAAGTTGAAAGTAGTACCACAGACATACCGTGCACATTGATGTTCACACTAAAGAATATCCAAGATTCTTTAGCAGAATTCGATGCTTCTGGGAAAAGACATGTGAATGAGTGGCTGACAGATTTCGAGAATACAGCAGTTACCGTACAGTGGAATGATTTGCAAAAGTTTATCTATGGGCGGCAATTGCTGAAAGGGGCCGCAAAGCTTTTTGTAAATAGTCAGGATGGCCTTACTAATTGGAGTACGCTGAAAGCGGCGTTATCCGAAGAGCTTACCATTAAGTTGACAGCCAAACAAGTACATATGCAACTCGAGAATAGAAAGAAGAAGGCAGATGAATCCTTAGTGGAATATTTCTATCATGTGAAGAAAATAGCAAAGAAAGTTGGTTTAGACAATGAGAGTCTCGTAGAATATATCATCGAAGGTATTCCAGACTTTAAGCTCAATAAAAGCGTTTTATACCAAGCCACAGATTTGAGAGAGCTCCGCGAAAAAATGATTATCTATGAAAAAGTATCAGTCATTCCAGAGTCCAAGCAAAGAATGAAGTTCGAGAGAGGTTCGGTAAAAACTGAAAAAGAGGGCATCCGTTGTTATAAAAGTGGAGGTAAAAACCATATAGCCAAAAACTGCAATAAGAATATTTTAAAGTGTTTTAAATGCAATCAGTTTGGGCATAGGGCTAATCAGTACACAACAAAACCGGACCAAAAGAAAGAAAACGTGCAAGCACATCAACTAACACAAGGATTTTCGAATAGAGTATCCAAGGATATTCGCCTTGGCAAGAAATCAATAACTGCATTGTTCGAGTCCGGCAGCGACCTCTGCACCATTCGTGACAGCGTATACAAAGATCTGTATCCAGTACCATTAAAGCGAGAGATTAGAGAGTTGGTAGGCATGGGGAACAAAACGATTTGCACCCTTGGATCCTTTAAAATCGCTACGGAATTAGATAATAATCCAATAGAGTTATGTTTTCACGTATTTCGAGATAGTGATACTCTTTATAGTAGTGTTCTTGGCAGCGATGTATTCGATTTTGTATGTGTGACTATCAGCAGCAAAGGGGCACTTTTCCACAAAAGACACGAATTAGTTGAAAATGAGAAGGAATGTCAAGCGGTTTCAGGTCATCATAGCTGTACTCGAGACCCAACTTTTATAGTAAACAGAACTTCAGTTTCAGACTTACAGGAAACGTCCCCTTAAATGATGACGTCAACGCTATATGAGGATAGTAAAGCAGAGATAGATATTCCCAATTTAACTGGAGAAACAAAGACAAAGGTTTTGAAGCTGTGCTGTGATTACTGAATCAGAAAATTATACGCGATAATTTCCCCACAACAAGAATCGACGACGTTCTACACAAACTTCATAAGGGAAAAGTGCTTACCACTTCCCATGGATGTTGCTCCTTCTGATCCCGAACCTTTTTCTGATTCGGTAGTTATTAGCCCTGTTGACACTGATCAACTTTCTGGTGCTAGTAAACCAACCGAATCAAATGGTCAATTATCCAAGCCTATTGCTCCATTGGAAGCTATAGCTAAGGTTCCAAATGTGACCCTTGTAGGTGTTCCACAGAAAAAACAAATATTTGTTTCTAGGCTTGCCCCTGATACTACATCTGATGATGTCAAGGCCTTTATTCTGGCTAAACTGAAAGCCAATATTACTGTGGAAAAATTCCAATTTTCATATATTCGGGAAATTTCGTCTTTTAAATTAAGTGTTCCGGCAGAACATTTCAGCAAAATTTGCTGTAAAGAGTTCTGGCCAGACCACTTAATCATTAAAGAATACACTGCGAAAAAGAAAAATCGGTCTCCGATTGCACTTCCGCCTCCTGCTGTCAATCTAAGCCCACCTCTTGCAGTCTCTGTTAGTACAAAAAACTAACATCTCCTACCTCCCTCTCACTTGGCTACCAGAATGTAAGAGGTCTTTGTAGCAAACTTTGTAATCTTTATCTTAGTAGCCTATCTTTTCATTTTTATGTCATAGCCTTCTCTGAGACATGGTTAAGGCCTGACATCCTAAATTCTGAAATACTATCTAACAAATTCTCTATCTATAGAAAAGATCGCACTTCTCGTCGTGGTGGTGGTGTGCTTATTGCTGTTGATGCTGATCTATTCTCGAAGATAGTAATAACTAACTTTTGTACAGATATAGAATTTGCTGCCGTCAAATTGTGCATTAATGGTGTCTGCCTTTTTATTACTTGTTCCTATATTCCTCCTTCCTCAGATAATTCTGTCTATTCGATGCACTTTTCTGCTATACATTCTATCTCTGCTATTCTTTCCGATCGTGATTTTCTTGGGTGATTTCAATATTGCTGGAACTACGTGGATCTTTAGTCCTGATTCTAGCGTCTTGAGCTCCACGACCCAAAATGATTTTCTCGATAAATTATTTGGGATGTTATTATCTCAAATCAATGCTATCCCAAATTCTCTTAATAAAATGCTTGATCTTGTTTTTGTTCTGGATCAATCTTTCTTGTCTGTTTCCCGTACTGAGCCTATATCATGTCCGGAAGATCCCTATCACCCCACTTTAGAGGTGTTGATTGATTTACCTGCCCGGGTACTAAACCCTGGTAGTAAGCGTCCAGAGCGAGCTCGCCAATTTCGGAAAACCGACTTTAGCAAACTAACTCAGCTCTTATCCCAGACTTACTGGTCTCGGCTTTACATGTGTAGGGACATGGATAGTGCAATCGAGATTTTCTACTCTACTATAAACCATCTATTCGATTTATGCGTCCCGGTTTGTGATTCAGTTAGGTCTAACAATCCTATTTGGTTCACACGGGAATTAAACAATTTGAAGAATAGAAAGTCAAGGATGTACAAGAAGTTCAAGGAAACTGGCTTTTTCTTGGCTTACACTCAATATCTGATTGCTCCATCTAATTTCTCTGTCCTCAATAACCAATGTTATAAGGATTACTTGAAAAGTTGTAGAATACAGTTCCAGCGGTATCCTAAAAGTTGCTATAACTCCGTTAATGTGAAGCGTAAATCGTCAACACTACCATCAACTATATTTTTTGTAGAAGCGTCTGCTGACTCAGATCAGGCTATTGCCGATTTATTCGCAACATTTTTTCAAACTACTTATAGTTCGCAGAATTATGTTCCTGCTATGCCATATCCTTATCATGTAAATGTTTCTAACTGCATTTTTGGGCCTTTGATCACAGAAAGTTCACTACTAAAAGAGCTAATGGTTATCAAGCCCGTATTTTTTCCGGGACCTGATGGAGTACCAGGCTCCGTGCTTAGATACTGTGCTGAAGGTCTCTCAAAGCCTTTGTATAAATTATTTTATTTGTCCGTGGAGTTAAGTTCATTTCCTAATATTTGGAAAGAATCATTTATTATTCCTCTCCTTAAAAAAGGAAACAAGTCTAATGTTCAAAACTATAGAGGTATTTCTAAGTTGTCCGCTATTCCCAAGATTTTCGAGAAGTTGATAACTTTTCAATTACAACATCTTTGTAGATCTGTAATTTCACCCTGCCAGCACGGGTTTATTAAATATAGATCTACTACCACTAACTTATTGGAATTCACGTCTTTTGTTATTAAAGGATTCCAAAATAAAATGCAAACCGATGTCATTTACACTGATTTCAGTAAAGCGTTTGACTCTGTCAATCGTTCGCTTTTACTGCATAAGCTTCATCTTCTGGGATTTCCAAATAACTTAATTATCTGGATATCTAACTATTTATCTTTAAGAACCCCAAAAAGTTTACTTCAAAGGTCTTGTCTCTAAACCTGTTCAAGTTACTTCCGGAGTACCACAAGGAAGTCACCTTGGTCCGTTATTATTCGCCTTATTCATAAATGACCTTCCTTCTGTAATAAACCACTCTCGGGTACTGATGTACGCCGATGACGTAAAACTTTGCCTGTCGTCTACCAATTCTCTAGCTGCCCAAAGTTTGCAATCCGACCTTGACAGTTTCAAAACCTGGTGTCAAGTAAATTTATTAAATCTTAATTACAGTAAGTGCAAATTTATGTCCTTCTATAGACGAATGCCATTTTTTAATAATTATTTCCTTAATGGTAAACCCCTTGAGCGTATTGAGTCCGTTAACGATTTGGGTATTCTTCTTGATCCCAAGCTTAAGTTTAACAAGCATATTTCTTCTGTTGCAAATCGAGCTTTTGGAGTCCTGGGTTTCATAAAGCGCTGGTCGAAAGAATTTGACGATCCCTATGTTACTAAAACTCTATATACTTCACTTGTTCGTCCAATTCTTGAATATGGTTCTTGTATATGGTGTCCCCAATATAAGGTTCATCAGGATAGAATTGAATCTGTACAAAAACAATTTCTGCTTTTTGCCCTCCGGGGTCTTAACTGGAATACTAATTATCGCATGCCTTCCTACCATAGTAGACTTTTACTAATAAATCTTCCCTCGCTTTCTAATCGTAGAACCATGCTTGGTGTAATCTTCTTACACAAACTAATCAATGGGGAAATTGATTCTTCCGAATTAATCAGCCAAATTAGTTTTGCGGTTCCGAGTAGAAATACGAGGAATTTTCTACCGCTATCTCTTGAAATGTGTCATAGTAACTATTCTATTCATAATCCTTTTCATATCTTATGCTCTAATTATAATAATCTTTTCCGAATAATAAGTAAAGCTACTTCTATTCCTATCCTTAAAACTTTAGTCCTTTGTCATCTGTCAATTTGTTCGCGATCTTCGTCACCGCACGTTATGCGGCGCGCCCCTCGGTCGGTTGGGCGGGAGGTGGGTGGCATTTTGCCTGGGTCCGCGCGTTAACAAACCCGTGCTTGGTATCGTTGGGCCACTTGAATGTACTGCTCGTTAGTACATCTACGTCCAAACATCTACGTCCAAACAAGACTTTGGATTTGTGTAATGGGTTTTTTCACATTCCAGTTGAAGAGAGTTCGCACAAGTTTACATCATTCGTTTGGAATCACAAACTCCCCAGCGGTATTCATAAGATAGTTAAAAGTAGGAAAAGTTAAAAGATCTAGGGTTAGCACAGAAAGGAAGAAAGCCTGAGTTACAGAATCGAATAATTTCTCATTTTAGTCTTGAAGAGATTAACGAGTCAATATATGAGGACACAGTGGAAGCAGCGTCAGAAGTTGAAAGTAGTACCACAGACATACCGTGCACATTGATGTTCACACTAAAGAATATCCAAGATTCTTTAGCAGAATTCGATGCTTCTGGGAAAAGACATGTGAATGAGTGGCTGACAGATTTCGAGAATACAGCAGTTACCGTACAGTGGAATGATTTGCAAAAGTTTATCTATGGGCGGCAATTGCTGAAAGGGGCCGCAAAGCTTTTTGTAAATAGTCAGGATGGCCTTACTAATTGGAGTACGCTGAAAGCGGCGTTATCCGAAGAGCTTACCATTAAGTTGACAGCCAAACAAGTACATATGCAACTCGAGAATAGAAAGAAGAAGGCAGATGAATCCTTAGTGGAATATTTCTATCATGTGAAGAAAATAGCAAAGAAAGTTGGTTTAGACAATGAGAGTCTCGTAGAATATATCATCGAAGGTATTCCAGACTTTAAGCTCAATAAAAGCGTTTTATACCAAGCCACAGATTTGAGAGAGCTCCGCGAAAAAATGATTATCTATGAAAAAGTATCAGTCATTCCAGAGTCCAAGCAAAGAATGAAGTTCGAGAGAGGTTCGGTAAAAACTGAAAAAGAGGGCATCCGTTGTTATAAAAGTGGAGGTAAAAACCATATAGCCAAAAACTGCAATAAGAATATTTTAAAGTGTTTTAAATGCAATCAGTTTGGGCATAGGGCTAATCAGTACACAACAAAACCGGACCAAAAGAAAGAAAACGTGCAAGCACATCAACTAACACAAGGATTTTCGAATAGAGTATCCAAGGATATTCGCCTTGGCAAGAAATCAATAACTGCATTGTTCGAGTCCGGCAGCGACCTCTGCACCATTCGTGACAGCGTATACAAAGATCTGTATCCAGTACCATTAAAGCGAGAGATTAGAGAGTTGGTAGGCATGGGGAACAAAACGATTTGCACCCTTGGATCCTTTAAAATCGCTACGGAATTAGATAATAATCCAATAGAGTTATGTTTTCACGTATTTCGAGATAGTGATACTCTTTATAGTAGTGTTCTTGGCAGCGATGTATTCGATTTTGTATGTGTGACTATCAGCAGCAAAGGGGCACTTTTCCACAAAAGACACGAATTAGTTGAAAATGAGAAGGAATGTCAAGCGGTTTCAGGTCATCATAGCTGTACTCGAGACCCAACTTTTATAGTAAACAGAACTTCAGTTTCAGACTTACAGGAAACGTCCCCTTAAATGATGACGTCAACGCTATATGAGGATAGTAAAGCAGAGATAGATATTCCCAATTTAACTGGAGAAACAAAGACAAAGGTTTTGAAGCTGTGCTGTGATTACTGAATCAGAAAATTATACGCGATAATTTCCCCACAACAAGAATCGACGACGTTCTACACAAACTTCATAAGGGAAAAGTGCTTACCACTTCCCATGGATGTTGCTCCTTCTGATCCCGAACCTTTTTCTGATTCGGTAGTTATTAGCCCTGTTGACACTGATCAACTTTCTGGTGCTAGTAAACCAACCGAATCAAATGGTCAATTATCCAAGCCTATTGCTCCATTGGAAGCTATAGCTAAGGTTCCAAATGTGACCCTTGTAGGTGTTCCACAGAAAAAACAAATATTTGTTTCTAGGCTTGCCCCTGATACTACATCTGATGATGTCAAGGCCTTTATTCTGGCTAAACTGAAAGCCAATATTACTGTGGAAAAATTCCAATTTTCATATATTCGGGAAATTTCGTCTTTTAAATTAAGTGTTCCGGCAGAACATTTCAGCAAAATTTGCTGTAAAGAGTTCTGGCCAGACCACTTAATCATTAAAGAATACACTGCGAAAAAGAAAAATCGGTCTCCGATTGCACTTCCGCCTCCTGCTGTCAATCTAAGCCCACCTCTTGCAGTCTCTGTTAGTACAAAAAACTAACATCTCCTACCTCCCTCTCACTTGGCTACCAGAATGTAAGAGGTCTTTGTAGCAAACTTTGTAATCTTTATCTTAGTAGCCTATCTTTTCATTTTTATGTCATAGCCTTCTCTGAGACATGGTTAAGGCCTGACATCCTAAATTCTGAAATACTATCTAACAAATTCTCTATCTATAGAAAAGATCGCACTTCTCGTCGTGGTGGTGGTGTGCTTATTGCTGTTGATGCTGATCTATTCTCGAAGATAGTAATAACTAACTTTTGTACAGATATAGAATTTGCTGCCGTCAAATTGTGCATTAATGGTGTCTGCCTTTTTATTACTTGTTCCTATATTCCTCCTTCCTCAGATAATTCTGTCTATTCGATGCACTTTTCTGCTATACATTCTATCTCTGCTATTCTTTCCGATCGTGATTTTCTTGGGTGATTTCAATATTGCTGGAACTACGTGGATCTTTAGTCCTGATTCTAGCGTCTTGAGCTCCACGACCCAAAATGATTTTCTCGATAAATTATTTGGGATGTTATTATCTCAAATCAATGCTATCCCAAATTCTCTTAATAAAATGCTTGATCTTGTTTTTGTTCTGGATCAATCTTTCTTGTCTGTTTCCCGTACTGAGCCTATATCATGTCCGGAAGATCCCTATCACCCCACTTTAGAGGTGTTGATTGATTTACCTGCCCGGGTACTAAACCCTGGTAGTAAGCGTCCAGAGCGAGCTCGCCAATTTCGGAAAACCGACTTTAGCAAACTAACTCAGCTCTTATCCCAGACTTACTGGTCTCGGCTTTACATGTGTAGGGACATGGATAGTGCAATCGAGATTTTCTACTCTACTATAAACCATCTATTCGATTTATGCGTCCCGGTTTGTGATTCAGTTAGGTCTAACAATCCTATTTGGTTCACACGGGAATTAAACAATTTGAAGAATAGAAAGTCAAGGATGTACAAGAAGTTCAAGGAAACTGGCTTTTTCTTGGCTTACACTCAATATCTGATTGCTCCATCTAATTTCTCTGTCCTCAATAACCAATGTTATAAGGATTACTTGAAAAGTTGTAGAATACAGTTCCAGCGGTATCCTAAAAGTTGCTATAACTCCGTTAATGTGAAGCGTAAATCGTCAACACTACCATCAACTATATTTTTTGTAGAAGCGTCTGCTGACTCAGATCAGGCTATTGCCGATTTATTCGCAACATTTTTTCAAACTACTTATAGTTCGCAGAATTATGTTCCTGCTATGCCATATCCTTATCATGTAAATGTTTCTAACTGCATTTTTGGGCCTTTGATCACAGAAAGTTCACTACTAAAAGAGCTAATGGTTATCAAGCCCGTATTTTTTCCGGGACCTGATGGAGTACCAGGCTCCGTGCTTAGATACTGTGCTGAAGGTCTCTCAAAGCCTTTGTATAAATTATTTTATTTGTCCGTGGAGTTAAGTTCATTTCCTAATATTTGGAAAGAATCATTTATTATTCCTCTCCTTAAAAAAGGAAACAAGTCTAATGTTCAAAACTATAGAGGTATTTCTAAGTTGTCCGCTATTCCCAAGATTTTCGAGAAGTTGATAACTTTTCAATTACAACATCTTTGTAGATCTGTAATTTCACCCTGCCAGCACGGGTTTATTAAATATAGATCTACTACCACTAACTTATTGGAATTCACGTCTTTTGTTATTAAAGGATTCCAAAATAAAATGCAAACCGATGTCATTTACACTGATTTCAGTAAAGCGTTTGACTCTGTCAATCGTTCGCTTTTACTGCATAAGCTTCATCTTCTGGGATTTCCAAATAACTTAATTATCTGGATATCTAACTATTTATCTTTAAGAACCCCAAAAAGTTTACTTCAAAGGTCTTGTCTCTAAACCTGTTCAAGTTACTTCCGGAGTACCACAAGGAAGTCACCTTGGTCCGTTATTATTCGCCTTATTCATAAATGACCTTCCTTCTGTAATAAACCACTCTCGGGTACTGATGTACGCCGATGACGTAAAACTTTGCCTGTCGTCTACCAATTCTCTAGCTGCCCAAAGTTTGCAATCCGACCTTGACAGTTTCAAAACCTGGTGTCAAGTAAATTTATTAAATCTTAATTACAGTAAGTGCAAATTTATGTCCTTCTATAGACGAATGCCATTTTTTAATAATTATTTCCTTAATGGTAAACCCCTTGAGCGTATTGAGTCCGTTAACGATTTGGGTATTCTTCTTGATCCCAAGCTTAAGTTTAACAAGCATATTTCTTCTGTTGCAAATCGAGCTTTTGGAGTCCTGGGTTTCATAAAGCGCTGGTCGAAAGAATTTGACGATCCCTATGTTACTAAAACTCTATATACTTCACTTGTTCGTCCAATTCTTGAATATGGTTCTTGTATATGGTGTCCCCAATATAAGGTTCATCAGGATAGAATTGAATCTGTACAAAAACAATTTCTGCTTTTTGCCCTCCGGGGTCTTAACTGGAATACTAATTATCGCATGCCTTCCTACCATAGTAGACTTTTACTAATAAATCTTCCCTCGCTTTCTAATCGTAGAACCATGCTTGGTGTAATCTTCTTACACAAACTAATCAATGGGGAAATTGATTCTTCCGAATTAATCAGCCAAATTAGTTTTGCGGTTCCGAGTAGAAATACGAGGAATTTTCTACCGCTATCTCTTGAAATGTGTCATAGTAACTATTCTATTCATAATCCTTTTCATATCTTATGCTCTAATTATAATAATCTTTTCCGAATAATAAGTAAAGCTACTTCTATTCCTATCCTTAAAACTTTAGTCCTTTGTCATCTGTCAATTTGTTCGCGATCTTCGTCACCGCACGTTATGCGGCGCGCCCCTCGGTCGGTTGGGCGGGAGGTGGGTGGCATTTTGCCTGGGTCCGCGCGTTAACAAACCCGTGCTTGGTATCGTTGGGCCACTTGAATGTACTGCTCGTTAGTACATCTACGTCCAAACATCTACGTCCAAACAAGACTTTGGATTTGTGTAATGGGTTTTTTCACATTCCAGTTGAAGAGAGTTCGCACAAGTTTACATCATTCGTTTGGAATCACAAACTCCCCAGCGGTATTCATAAGATACATTTTTGCAGTTTTAAGACCACTTCTAGATGACGGAACATTGATCATCTATATGGGCGATCTTATCATAGCAGCTGCCGATGAACACGAATGTCTCAAGAAGCTAAAAAGAGTTTCAGGGTTAGGGTTAAAGTTAATTGGAAAAAGTGTCAGTTCCTGCAGTTCAGATATCAAGAGAGAAAACAAGAGCAGTAGAAAATTTTCCAGTCCCACTGGATAAGAAGGAGCTTCAGCGCTATTTGGGCCTTACCTCATATTTCCGAAGATTCATTCGAGACTTAGCTACAGTGGGTAGACCATTAACAAACATGGTGAAGGCGAACGTTTTATTTAAGATGGGTACAGAGGAGCTAACTGCGTTTAACGAAGTAAAGGTATTCCTCTCTAGTGCACCAGTGTTTCGATTGTTTAATCCAAAAGGTACAACCAAAGTTCATTGCGATGCCAGTATGAATGGGTATGAGACTATTCTTTTACAGAAGGATGCTGAAGATCAAAAGTTCCATCCTGTTGAATACATGAGTCGGAAAACAACACCGACAGAAGAAAACTATTCATCGTACGAGTTAGAAGTTTTGACCATAATACAGGCACTGAAGAAGTGGAGAGTGTATTTACTAGGCATAAAAGTTACGATTGTTACCACTAAGAGTATCACGTTGCGCAATATTCCTGCAAGATTTTGAGTACAAAATAGAGCATCGTTCAGGGCTCAAAATGAGGCATATCGATGCTTTAAGTAGAGTACATTGTCTGCTACTGCAGGACACCTTAAAGAAAAAAATTAGGCAAGCCCAGAGCTTAGACGAGTGGATAAATGCGATCCTCAAAGTGCTACAGCAAGGAACCTACGACGACTACTACATACAGTATGGTGTGCTACACAAAGATCCCGTCAAGGAACTTATAGTTATATCAACTAGTATGGAGACAGAAATTATCACGACGGCTCATCGTCAAGGGCATTTTGGTGTCAAAAAAACAATTGATTTAATAGATGAGTTTTATATACCAAGCTTCGCTAGAAAAGACGATGCACTTGTCAAATCTTGCCTAGAATGTATATTAAGCGAAGCAAAGCCGGGGAAAAAACAAATGCCATAAGCAAAGGAGACAAACCGTTAACAACTTTTCATATTGATAATATTGGGGCTATGGAGCTAACTAAAAAGCAGTATAACCACATTTTAGTTGTAGTAGATGCTTTCTCTAAGTTTGTATGGTTGTATCCCACCAAAAGCACCGGTTCTGATGAGGTTGTGGAACGGTTGAACAGGCAGTCCGAGTTGATTGAGAATCCCACATGCATAGTCCCAGATCGTGCAACGGCATTCACTTCGAACCTATTCAAAGAATATTGTGAGACGAGGAATATTCAGCATTTGTTGATAGCCACTGGAGTTCCGCGTGGTAATGGGCAAGTCGAGCACTTGAATGAAATTGTCATAAGCTTATTGACGAAACTGTGTGCCGAACATCCAGAAGCGTGGTATAAAGCCATAAGTAGGGTTCAGAAGTTTATCAACTCGTCCCCTCTTAGGAGTACGAAAATATCAGCATTCAAGATACCGGTTTGGAAATGAAACTGAATACGATAAGTTGCTAAATGATTTACAAAATGAAAAGGATGAAATTCGAAAGATTGTCAAAAAAAACATATCCACGATGCAGGAAGAAAACAGGAAATCATATAACAAGCAAAGGAAGCCCGAAATCGAATACGAACTCAACGATTTGGTAGCGATCAAGCGTACGCAGTTTGGGTCTGGGTAAAAGCTCAAGAAGAAATACTTAGGATCATACAGAATCATCAGAAAATTGGCGCATGGCAGATATTTGGTGGAAAAGGTTGGAGACGCTGAGGGGCCTCAGAACACAAGTACTGTTGCTGAATATATGAAGAATGTAGAAAATACCATCACTATAGAATTAAGTACATATCGCTTAACGAGCGAAGTGGCAACGGCAGAGTAGAAGCTCAGCTGCTAAGCAGAGATGTTGTGAGTGCTCGTTGAAGTAAATAATTATTAAGACAAAAGAGACGCAACGAGAAGGAAGATCGACGAAGAGGCGACACATACACAAGTGCAACATTAGTAGAGTGAAAATCGACAACAACCGTTACATTTTTTTACTGTGTGCATTATTCCAGAGGCTTGAGTGTGTGTAGCGAGGCGACAAAGCACATCAGAGGCGACAAATCACAACAGAGGTGATCTGCGTCAAGAGAGGACAACAGAGTGTCAAGGGATGGCATCAGAGCATCAATAGTCGACCGACCGGGATGTTACAGTAGAATCTACGCCTTAATCGTCAAATTATTGTCGTAGCACTATTAAATACAACTCCCAAAGCTGATTGCATGATCAAAAGAGACGAAACGAGAAGGAGGATCGACGAAGAGGCGACACATACACAAGTGCAACAACAGTAGAGTGAAAATCGGCATCAACCATTACATTTATTTTACGGTGTGCATTATTCCACAGGCTTGAGTGTGTGTAGCGAGGCGACAAAGCACATCAGAGGCGGTTGACGAAACTGTGTGCCGAACATCCAGAAGCGTGGTATAAAGCCATTAGTAGGGTTAAGAAGTTTATCAACTCCTCCCCTCCTAGGAGTAAGAAAATATCGCCATTGAAGATACTTACCGGTTTGAAAATGAAAACTGAATACGATAAAGAGATCAAGGATGTGTTAGAAGAAGAGTTGCTAAATGATTTACAAAATGAAAGGGATGAAATTCGAAAGATTGAAAAAAAAAACATATCCAAGATGCCGGAAGAAAATATGAAATCATATAACAAGCAAAGGAAGCCCGAAATCGAATACGAACTCAACGATTTGGTAGCGATCAAGCATACGCAGTTTGGGTCTGGGTTAAAACTCAAGAGATACTAAGGATCATGCCAAATCATTAGAAAATTGGCGCCATGGCAGATATTTGGTGGAAAAAAGTTGGAGACGCTGAGGGGCCTCAGAACACAAGTACTGTTGCTGAATATATGAAGAAGTGGTGTCCATCATTCGGGACGATGTAGGAATGTAGAAAATATCCATCACTATAGAAATAAGTACGAATAGAATGAGTATTAAGAGTGGAACGGCAGAGTAGAAGCTCAGCTGCTAAGGAGAGATGTTGTGTGTGCTCGTTGAAGTGAATATTTTTTAAGACGAATATGAAGAATTTCAAACCTATTTAATCAACACATGTAATCTACTGAAATAACCTATCATGACATTCCTTAACGAAAAGAGTGTTTTTCATCGGAGTGGGAGGCAGATTTGGGCAGACCAACTTATCCACTGCTTTGGATACTCAACCGGGATATTTTTATGCTATTATATAAAACCTACATATGTATTTTTTTTTTTTTGATTTTCCCCGAATTTGAAAAAAAATATGATTTTATTAATGCAAAAGTATATAGTGGCAGTAATCGTTCAGCTTTTCAAAATCGGTTGCGACATTCTTGAGTACTGATCAATAATGCAAACTTACCTCTGAAAAAAGCTTAAAAAACACGGAATTTTGAAAATTAAAAAAAAAAAAGAAATCTCACCATAGAAAATATTTGAAGTGGTTTTTCATCATATGTATGTGAAAAACTACGTTTGGTAAAATATACAAAAAACAAGTAAGAACGTTGCAGTCGGACGTAACCGACTGTGTAATACTCGTTAACACAACGCAGAAATTATTATTGGTATTTTGGAAAAATACAGAATGATTATATTTCGTAGGGGCGTGGCCGGGAAATTTTTGTAACCTTATTTAAAGAAGCTGACCACCTTTAAAATTTCGTGACTCTGGCTCTATAACTTTGGAAGGTATAGCCATTTGCGATTTTTTAAGGCGGGGTGGCTGAGGGGACGATCTAGTGGGCGTGGCAGGGATATCAAGGTCGCAATCTTTTGGGAAGGTCACCAGCAATCTCATGAATCTACATATCAAGTTTGGTGTCTCTAGCTATAAAATTACCGTTTTGAGCTTTCAAATATATCGATTGTAGCGATTACGGAGGCGAAAGGGGACGTGGTCGGAAGCTTAACAGAAATATATATTCCCAAGGTGGAGCCTCTAGCTCAAAAACTGTGGGGGATATAGTCATTTCCGCTTTTTTAAGGCGGGGGCGTCGGAGAACGTTCTAGTGGACATCGACAGGAAATCGTGGATTTTTTGGAGGAAATCAGCAGCAATCTGCATACCAAATTTGGTGAATCTTACTTTAATATTGTTGGAAATATTAACCTTTTATCGATTTGCGATTTGAGTTGTATCGACATGTTACCGATTTGCCAGCCTCCCAGTGGGCGTGGCACAAAAATCTTAACACTGTCTGAAGCAGATAACTACAAGTATATATTCTAAATTTCAAGTCTATATCTTCAATTGCGCCGAAAAATATTGCGCTCATACGGACAGACGAATCGACGGACGGAAAGCATGACGAACATTACACAAAACCAATATAATAGTTTCACTTCGTGAATGAATGTAAAAATTGGATTTTGTTACCTATTGTAATCAGGTGTAGATAGTCGAAATAAAGGTCAGTTTGGTCTTCTACTTTAAAGGATCGAATTTTGAAGTCCTCGGTGTACTGAAAAGTCGATGCAATGTGGTGTTGTCTTTTGTAAATACGGGTATCTGGTGGGTAGAACCCAGTAGCCAAAAACTCAACACTGCTGATTGGTAATCTGTCACGCGGATGAGTAGCTTCGGTAGCTTTATGTGTCGAAGTGTGTAGTGTTTCACTTAGCAAGATTATTTGGATATTATTATACCCTGAATCCATTGAAAATGGATAAATCAGGGAATAATGGGTTTCTGCAAATGTTTGTAACAGGCAGCAGGAGGCATCTCCGACCTCATAAAGTAAATATATTCTTGATTAGTATCACTAGCCGAGTCGACCTAGCCCTGTCCGTTTGTTTGTCCCTCCGTCCGTATGAACGCCTCGATTTCGGAGACTACTGAAGCTAGAAAGATGAACTTATAGTTTTTAAGTTCCTGTACACCAAACACAGATAGAATTTATTTCAAATCATCGATAACTCTCGTTTTCTTATTATCGATAAATATCGGTTTTTTACTCCGTTTTTTGAAGACATCTTAAAAGTTGTAAGGGCTAGAGCAGTCAAATTTAGTTCAACCTGTTCGCCTGAAGCATACGCATGTCGGTTTTTTACTCCGTTTTTTTTTGTTTGGACGTAGATGTACTAACGAGCAGTACATTCAAGTGGCCCAACGATACCAAGCACGGGCTTGTTAACGCGCGGACCCAGGCAAAATGCCACCCACCTCCCGCCCAACCGACCGAGGGGCGCGCCGCATAACGTGCGGTGACGAAGATCGCGAACAAATTGACAGATGACAAAGGACTAAAGTTTTAAGGATAGGAATAGAAGTAGCTTTACTTATTATTCGGAAAAGATTATTATAATTAGAGCATAAGATACGAAAAGGATTATGAATAGAATAGTTACTATGACACATTTCAAGAGATAGCGGTAGAAAATTCCTCGTATTTCTACTCGGAACCGCAAAACTAATTTGGCTGATTAATTCGGAAGAATCAATTTCCCCATTGATTAGTTTGTGTAAGAAGATTACACCAAGCATGGTTCTACGATTAGAAAGCGAGGGAAGATTTATTAGTAAAAGTCTACTATGGTAGGAAGGCATGCGATAATTAGTATTCCAGTTAAGACCCCGGAGGGCAAAAAGCAGAAATTGTTTTTGTACAGATTCAATTCTATCCTGATGAACCTTATATTGGGGACACCATATACAAGAACCATATTCAAGAATTATACGAACAAGTGAAGTATATAGAGTTTTAGTAACATAGGGATCGTCAAATTCTTTCGACCAGCGCTTTATGAAACCCAGGACTCCAAAAGCTCGATTTGCAACAGAAGAAATATGCTTGTTAAACTTAAGCTTGGGATCAAGAAGAAATCGTTAACGGACTCAATACGCTCAAGGGGTTTACCATTAAGGAAATAATTATTAAAAAATGGCATTCGTCTATAGAAGGACATAAATTTGCACTTACTGTAATTAAGATTTAATAAATTTACTTGACACCAGGTTTTGAAACTGTCAAGGTCGGATTGCAAACTTTGGGCAGCTAGAGAATTGGTAGACGACAGGCAAAGTTTTACGTCATCGGCGTACATCAGTACCCGAGAGTGGTTTATTACAGAAGGAAGGTCATTTATGAATAAGGCGAATAATAACGGACCAAGGTGACTTCCTTGTGGTACTCCGGAAGTAACTTGAACAGGTTTAGAGACAAGACCTTTGAAGTAAACTTTTTGGGTTCTTAAAGATAAATAGTTAGATATCCAGATAATTAAGTTATTTGGAAATCCCAGAAGATGAAGCTTATGCAGTAAAAGCGAACGATTGACAGAGTCAAACGCTTTACTGAAATCAGTGTAAATGACATCGGTTTGCATTTTATTTTGGAATCCTTTAATAACAAAAGACGTGAATTCCAATAAGTTAGTGGTAGTAGATCTATATTTAATAAACCCGTGCTGGCAGGGTGAAATTACAGATCTACAAAGATGTTGTAATTGAAAAGTTATCAACTTCTCGAAAATCTTGGGAATAGCGGACAACTTAGAAATACCTCTATAGTTTTGAACATTAGACTTGTTTCCTTTTTTAAGGAGAGGAATAATAAATGATTCTTTCCAAATATTAGGAAATGAACTTAACTCCACGGACAAATAAAATAATTTATACAAAGGCTTTGAGAGACCTTCAGCACAGTATCTAAGCACGGAGCCTGGTACTCCATCAGGTCCCGGAAAAAATACGGGCTTGATAACCATTAGCTCTTTTAGTAGTGAACTTTCTGTGATCAAAGGCCCAAAAATGCAGTTAGAAACATTTACATGATAAGGATATGGCATAGCAAGAACATAATTCTGCGAACTATAAGTAGTTTGAAAAAATGTTGCGAATAAATCGGCAATAGCCTGATCTGAGTCAGCAGACGCTTTTACAAAAAATATAGTTGATGGTAGTGTTGACGATTTACGCTTCACATTTAACGGAGTTATAGAAACTTTTAGGATCCCGCTGGAACTGTATTCTACAACTTTTCAAGTAATCCTTATAACATTGGTTATTGAGGACAGAGAAATTAGATGGAGCAATCAGATATTGAGTGTAAGCCAAGAAAAAGCCAGTTTCCTTGAACTTCTTGTACATCCTTGACTTTCTATTCTTCAAATTGTTTAATTCCCGTGTGAACCAAATAGGATTGTTAGACCTAACTGAATCACAAACCGGGACGCATAAATCGAATAGATGGTTTATAGTAGAGTAGAAAATCTCGATTGCACTATCCATGTCCCTACACATGTAAAGCCGAGACCAGTAAGTCTGGGATAAGAGCTGAGTTAGTTTGCTAAAGTCGGTTTTCCGAAATTGGCGAGCTCGCTCTGGACGCTTACTACCAGGGTTTAGTACCCGGGCAGGTAAATCAATCAACACCTCTAAAGTGGGGTGATAGGGATCTTCCGGACATGATATAGGCTCAGTACGGGAAACAGACAAGAAAGATTGATCCAAAACAAAAACAAGATCAAACATTTTATTAAGAGAATTTGGGATAGCATTGATTTGACATAATGACATCCCAAATAAATTATCGAGAAAATCATTTTGGGTCGTGGAGCTCAAGACGCTAGAATCAGGACTAGAGATCCACGTAGTTCCAGCAATATTGAAATCACCCAGAACTACAAGAAAATCACGATCGGAAAGCATAGAAGAGACAGAATGTATAGCAGAAAAGTGCATCGAATAGACAGAATTATCTGAGGAAGGAGGAATATAGGAACAAGTAATAAAAAGGTAGACACCATTAATGCACAATTTGACGGCAACAAATTCTATATCTGTACAAAAGTTAGTTATTACTATCTCCGAGAATAGATCAGCATCAACAGCAATAAGCACACCACCACCACGACGAGATGTGCGGTCTTTTCTATAGATAGAGAATTTGTTAGATAGTATTTCAGAATTTAGGATGTCAGGCCTTAACCATGTCTCAGAGAAGGCTATGACATGAAAATGAAAAGATAGGCTACTAAGATAAAGATTACAAAGTTTGCTACAAAGACCTCTTACATTCTGGTAGCCAAGTGAGAGGGAGGTAGGAGATGTTAGTTTTTTGTACTAACAGAGACTGCAAGAGGTGGGCTTAGATTGACAGCAGGAGGCTGAAGTGCAATCGGAGACCGATTTTTCTTTTTCGCAGTGTATTCTTTAATGATTAAGTGGTCTGGCCAGAACTCTTTACAGCAAATTTTGCTGAAATGTTCTGCCGGAACACTTAATTTAAAAGACGAAATTTCCCGAATATATGAAAATTGGAATTTTTCCACAGTAATATTGGCTTTCAGTTTAGCCAGAATAAAAGCCTTGACATCATCAGATGTAGTATCAGGGGCAAGCCTAGAAACAAATATTTGTTTTTGCTGTGGAACACCTACAAGGGTCACAATTGGAACCTTAGCTATAGCTTCCAATGGAGCAATAGCCTTGGATAATTGACCATTTGATTCGGTTGGTTTACTAGCACCAGAAAGTTGATCAGTGTCAACAGGGCTAATAACTACCGAATCAGAAAAGGTTCGGGATCAGAAGGAGCAACATCCATGGGAACTATGTTGGTTTGGTCACTTCTGTCTTTGATGTTTGGAGAGGGGGATGAAAAATTAATTAATTGTAAATTAGCGGATGTAGTGGGCAGTTCTGCAGGGGCAGAAAGTTCATTTGGGCCAATCGACAGCCTAAAATTGGCTTTTTTACGCCTTGGAGATTCGTTCAAAAGCTTCATAGCTTTGAACTCATTATCCAGAGCGGAGAATCCGTCGGACAGTTTTTTAAACTGGCCGAAGATATCTCCAAAGCCCCTCTTTGTCTGCCTCATGAATCCCATCATGTCTCTTTCAACATCCCTGCAGGACTCGCAAGTCCACTTTAAACCTGATTTGGACTCAATCAGGTCGATAATACGGCCGTTGAGGCCAGCGCATTTTTCGTGCGACATATTGTCACACAGCCAGCAGCAAACGAATCCCATTTTTACGTTTGCACGCACCTGGCAATCTTTTTTATAGCAGACAAACATTATATTTATAGAGTAATAAAACAAAAATATTCTGCTCTAAGAGAAAAAGAAAAAAAAAAAATTAATGAAAAAAATAGGCACACTAGGGTTAAAATTAGATTGATGCTGATTTGTACTTACAACAACAATACCAACAATAAATAGCGCGGGCGCGACGACCGAAAAAAGCAACGGGAAAAAATAATGAAAGATGAAAAAACAAAACAAAAACAGCCGACCAACACCAACAACAATAGTAGCGCGGAAAGAGTTTTAGAGCGCGGAATGTCAGCAAGAGCGAAAAATGCAAAAACAAAACAATGCAACTGCACAAGACAATCAGTTTGCTTGCGCTGCAGTTTGTTGTTGTATTTGAAACTCAAATGACAATTTATTTAAAAGAATATAAATTAACAAAACAATGTGTTTCACAGAACCGAAAATGAATCACACTGTTGTAATAAAAATTTTTAGGCCAATAAAATCGAAAATTAGATTGATTTAAATTAGTAAAAATTTAGACAAATCGAGGCGCAAGAAAAAAACACGACCGTTGCGAATGCGAGAACGAATGAATTGATGAAGACATCTTAAAAGTTGTAATGGCTAGAGCAGTCAAATTTAGTTCAACCTGTTCGCCTGAAGCATACGCAGGTCAGGATAATTTTGGATACCTCCGCCCATTCGCTCCATATATTCAAAAATGTTCAATTCAAATACTAATGGTTTAAACAACTTTCGGGAGATGAGCTGCAAACACGTTGGCTTGCTGCTTGTCTGAGCGACACCAATTGTCGCTTGAGTTAGTAACACTACGTAAAAGCCAAATTGCATAGTTTACCAAACCTAGATTTTCTGATACATATGGTACCCGATATGACAGAAAACCACTTTAAAAATTGTTCTATTGTGAGATTTTGTTTTTAATTTTCAACATCTGGTATACCTTTAATGGTTTTTTTTCAGCTTGGCATTACTGATCATTACTCGAAAATGTCGTAAAAGATTTTAAAAAGCTTAACGATTACTGAAAGCTAATGAATATATCTATTAATCAATCTTACACACTTTTAAGTTTAAATTGTTGGGGTTTAAACTTATTATTTTTTAATTTAAGAAAATATTGATTTTTTCACGATTTTTTGACTTTAAACCTCAAGGAAAAAATATATATCTGCATTAATTTGACGTCGTTTAAGATATTAATTATTGAAATCGATGGTGAGACGACTGAGATAATACTACTTCAGCAAACTTGCTTTATGTCACGTTTTTAAATGCGCTTATATAAGGCATGGGTCAAACAGGTCGTCCACATGCGTTCATGTGCGCAAACTTACTGATGTGTTCGCGAACAGATTACAGGGGTTTTGTTTTTGATCTTTTCGCCGAGGATGCTTGCATGTAGATTTACTCAAGCGATAGTTTCCCATCTACTAGTATCGGCCGGTGACTGGAGAATCAGCATCTTCCCATAAGTTCTACTGGTACCTGTTGCAGGTATCGGTCTGTTCAATAGTGAACCGGCACACTTATTGAGCGTTAAAAAGGGAGTATTACCTGGGAAAGTTGATTGTCCATGCTTTCAACCGAAAGACCCACCTGAGCGAATTTGGACCAAGCCGACAATAAGGAATTTAATTTGACTTCAGGTAATAACGACACGTTAACGCTTTCTACCCAATTTGTATAAAGCTGTTTACCAGAATTACCGGTGCTCAGTCTAGTTCTGACAACCATCGAAATACGCGCTAAAACGCAAATATACCATATAAAATGAATAACATTCTGCGCAAATATTCGTGCCGCTACAACCCCGATTCGTTCTGCTACATATGTGGTATTTACATAGCCAAAAGCAACTAGAAAATGTTATTCACCAAAGGGTTGCAAAGTTTATATAATAAATTCTTTGGAATTGAACCTAAAAATTGGAAAGCAACCAAATTTTATTTGCACTTCATGCCAAGCACAACAAGAAGTAAGTACCACAATACATATCATAAAACCAATTACTATTAAAAAAATACTAACGGGATTCATTCATTTTAGGTATACTTTTAAATTTGCAAGACCTATGATATGGTTTCTCATGATTCTGACTGTTACTTCTGCTCATTTAAATTGGTAGTCGGAAGAATATGAAATGTATTTATTTGCAATTATCTACTCGTGGCTTTCAGATTCCTGGGAAATCAGTCATACAACTGCAAACACAAGGGAAATCGTGTTCATAACACGAAACTTCAAGTGCATGTTCTGCTTTTCAGGAGGAGGTAAACGTGATAAGCTCTTTTCACAGGACGATTTAAATGATTTGGTAAGGGACCCGAACCTTACTAAGGAACATGCTGAGACATTAGCATCGCATTTAAATGAGCGAAATCTTCTGAAAGAAAACGTCAACGGAACTTTCAATCGACACCGACAACTGTCTTTCTCTCAATACTAGTCGATGAAAGATGTTATGTGCATTGGACTAGACATTTTCGGACTATTTTCTGAAATTCGCGAAACATTTAACCCAAAGGATTGGAGGTTATTTGTGGACAGCAGCAAGGATAGTCTAAAGGCTGTTTTACTTCAGAATGGAAATCAGAAACCCTCCATACTGATCGCCCACGCTGTTAATATGAAGGAATCGTATGGAACAATGGCTAAGCTCTTTGAATGCCTCAAGTATAGTGAGCATTAATCGCAGGTCTGTTGCGATTTAAAAGTTATAGCCGTGTTATCCGGATCGCAAGGGGGTTATACAAAGTATTGCAGCTTTTTATATATCTGGGATAGTCGAGCACGTCATGAGCATTACTCAAGGAAGGATTGGCCACTTGGGATATCATAATATTCAAAATGCGCCTCTAGTGAACGTGGATGACATTATATTGCCACCATTGCACATCAAGCTGGGACTGATCAGAAATTTTGTAAAGGCATTGGATACTTAATGTGAAGCACTGGAGTATCTAAAAACTGTTTTTCCACTTCTTTCAATGGCAAAATTTAAATAAGAGATATTAGACGGCCCAAAGATTCGAAAGCTATTGGAAAATTAGGAATTTTACTCTATTTTGACATCAGATAAAAAATCAGCGTGGAACTCATTCCGACAAGTCACTGCACAGTTTTTGGGAAGTAACAAAAGTGCAGATTATATTGGCATCGTCAAAAAATTGATAAAAAAAAATTAAATAAATTGGAGCCAACATATTAATCTATGGAGCGCTGTTATCAGGGATTGTGGCATCAGAATATGATGGGCGATTATGTGTGGTGTCTCATAACAGAATTTGAGATTAATACCGAATGCAGAAAAAAACGGTACTTGAACCAAAATACTTGAAAATTCAAGTTACTTGTAATAATTATTAATAAACAGTTGTTGATATATAGCATTTCTCATTGTTTTATGACCATTTATCAACAGATGGGCAGCCTTATCTTGGTCAATACGACCGAAAATCGTTCCTTCTGTGAGTGGAACATCATATAAATTGCTAATCAATAATAGCTTAATTGATGATCCATTAATATATTTAAATGATTGTAAAGGCCAACTATTGCAATTTCCATATTCTTGGTGCTAGCAAGCACATTTGCTCTCAGAATATTTTTTCTGATTGATTGAGGCTAATTTTTCAGTTTCTCTTTTACATTCCAAATAGGGTTACTTTTCCCATAATGGTTGTAGACTCGTAACATATCGAATGTCCAATACGAATCTCGTGCAAATGACAAACCATACATATCTATGTATACACCAATATACACTGAACATAGTATAATTTGTTAATCTGACCCACCAATTATTTTTGTTTAGTTCATAATCTCTGTAAGCAGTATTTCAACTTCTGGCAGTTTTTGACTTTAGTGCCTTACTCGTCTTAGTAATATTGTTTATTGAAATGCCTTCAAGTGCCAGAAACAAATTATACTGTACACTAAATGTACAATAATTTAATATTAAGTCGAAAAGATCAAGATTCCAAATAGGAGTAGGTTCTCTTCTCCGTCCAAAACATTTATTTTATACTGAATTTTACATGCAGTCCAGAAAATACTATATCTACGTCCATAAAATATTTATATTGTGTTTTAATTTACTATCGGCATAAAATATTAAAAATAAATATTTTTTTTTATCACATTCTTATTTTCATAAATAAAGTTGTATCTGGAAAAACCAGCTAATAAATCAATTCTGGCGTCTACAAACAGACATTAAAATCCGAATTTTGTAGAAGATTTTGCCAAAAAATCATCGATTTTAGTGATTAATACCTTAAACGACGTCCAATTAACGTACATACAGTTTCGAAAAAAAAAAACAAGTAAGAACGTTGCAGTCGGACGTAATCGACTGCGTAATACTCTTTCACAGTACACAGAAGTTAGAAAAATATAGAATTTGTATATTTCGTAGGGGCGGGGGTGAGTGTGGCCAACATTTTTCGGCTCGATCTTAGGAGAAGGTCATCCAAACACTGTCTGCCAAATTTTGTGACTCTAGCTCCAAAATTGTGAGAGATATAGCTTTTCGCGATTTGCGATGGCGGGAGTGGGCGAGGCCGGGAAGTTTTTTTATGAATTGCTAAAGGGGGTAACCAGGCATCTAAATTTAAAATTTCACAATTCTAGATCTAAAAGTGTGGGAGAAATAACTAATCTACCTTTCAAAGTTGGTGAGTCTAGCTCTAAAACTGTGGGAGATATAGCCATTTTTGATTTTTTAGGGCGGTGGCACAGGGGGGCGTTCTAGTGGGCGTGGCCGGAATATCGCATTTTTTGGAGGAGATCACCAACAATCTACATGCCAAATTTGGCCACTCTAACTTTAATATTGTGGGAAATATTCAACTTTAAATGGTTACACTTCGTGAACGAGTAGCACCACTATGAAACTTTTTCTTATTGATCAAAAAAATAACAATTAGTATTGCGATATTTTAAAAACTAGATATTTAATATATTGGTTAGTATTCCCCCTAAACGAAATGTAGTACTGCGTTTGTAATAGTAATACATTTCTTGGCAGAGTTGCATGGCTGGTGCGCTACGTGGAACGTCTGCATATCCCAGGAGAAGAGTGCGCATGTGGTCTACTCTAAATGCAAGAAACAATGCCCAACAATCAACATTCAAAACACCAACATTTCAACACTCTCAACACACAACTACTTCGAGCTCATATTAGACAATCGATTAACATGGACATATCGCATTAAACACCTCAGGACCTCTATCAACGCACGACGGAAGAAGCTGGACTGGCTCCTCCGTCCCTAATCTACACTTGCACTATCAAACAAAATCGTGTTAGTCAAACAAATGATCATACCGATTGCTATCTGGGGAACAGCTGTCCAAACGAACCTCAACACCATTCAATCAAGAATGAATTGCATTTACAGACGACTAGCAGGAGACCTGGCTTTAATCCGCAACACTATCATGCATAGAGATTTAGGCTTTAAACACATTTTCGAAATTCTTAACACAAAGAGCACCACACTTAATGACAAGTTGACACTACACAGGAACCTGATGGCCATGGAACACAAATTCAAAAACATAAGAAGACGCCTCAAGTGAAAATTCCCAGAACACTTATCTACACGAGTCCAAGTTACACGAATTCCAAGGATACGGCCCATTGGATCATAAAAAAAACAAGTAAGAACAGTGCAGTCAGACGTAACCGACTGTGTAATACTCGTTTACAGTACGCAGAAGTTATAGTTTGTCGAAATTATTATATTATATATATATATAGATTTTTTAGAAATTATTTATTTTAATTTAATTCAATCAATATATATATGTACATGTGTGTGAATGTGAGATTTTTTATATATATACGCTGAGTAATGCAAAGCCCCCAAGAAGAAAAATAAAATTAAATAAAATTTTTCTTCTAACATACCTGATGTGCAAAAAATCTCTAAAAAGTGAAAAAGAAAAGAGAAGATAAAGGGAACAAATTCAGCCCTTTTGCAAATTATTTTGTATTTTTTGGAGTGCATAGTACAGTGCATGCTAAAAAAAATATATAAATATATATAAAATAAAATAAGAAATTCGATGAGCAATGCGGGGGGGACGGTAACGTAGCTGCGTTTTCCGTTCCCGCAAGCACCGAAAAACAAGCGGGAACGCCAAAGCGACAAGCGGTAAAAAGAGCAGCGGCACTTTCGCCGCCAAAAGTTGGCGTCTTGACGCCAAAGAAGGCGAGAAAAGCGACAAACACAGACCCAAACGCAAACGAAAAAGCAAACGCACACGCAAACACACACTTACACTCACAAACGCTCACACAAATGACAAAAGAAACCAACGCTAATCAGATGACAAATGCAAATGTGTGTGTACGTGCAAGTGCCAATGCAATCAGCTGCAGCAGCATTTTATGCACACACACTCACACTTGCTAAACGAAACGACAAGCGTAGCATTAGCGGAGACACACTTAGAGAGAGAGAGAGGGCACAGCAAGCAGTTTGCAAGCAGTCCAACGCTGGGACTGCAATGACAATGCAAACGCTTGCTGAGCCAATAGAAACACGCTCGCTTGTAGATGAAAAGAACAGCGACAGACATATGCTTAGTTTCGACAACAATCCGATATCAGCTGGTACAAGCAGTGAAAATACTGGGCAAGCAATAAGCAAAACGGGCAACAACAAATACAGGCAGACGGAAGAGGAGAATATGAAATGCAAATATATTTCCAATTGTTGAGGATGCCTATAATAAATTAAATACATGCGATAACTCAGACACGGAAACTGAATTATTAATACAAAAATTAAAAATGGGACGCTCTAAATTAGCTTTTTATTTAGAAGCGAAAAAATATTATGGAGCGGAAGTAGCTCAAAAAATGGTAGATGATATGCGGCGGAAAAAAGCAGATAGAGCTGCTGCTATAGCTGCAGAAAAAAAGAAGGGGGAGGAAAAAATATTTTATAAGTTAGATTTAGATTTATATATCAAATTTACACACATAAATATAAATATTACTTATATGTATGTACATATGTTGACAATTGTAAAAGTGATCGTATGAATGAGTGTTATTTTAATTATTACATACTTATGTAAAGGCAATATATCTTCTGCTAAACTCGTAATTGAAAATAAAGAAAAAATTAAATTAATAAGTAAAATAAAATGAAATTAAAAGGCATTTGAAAGCCAATACCGCATGCGCTAAAATACTTATTTGAAGTGACGATACATTTTGACGAGCACTGAAAAACAAAAAATACAAATGAAACTTGTTTGGCAATATAGAAAAGTCACTCGCAAATAGTTAAAATCACAATAAAAAAATGAAAATGAAAATGTTCAAGCGAATACGCTTAAAACTCATGTTTTAATATTTATTATTTACATACACATCTACTTACACAATTATAACAGTAATAAAAAACCATATTGTTTTTTAGTGCTCGTGCATACATCGAACTGTATTTGTAGTCGTAAATGTAATTAGTTGCTGTAAATCGTAAGCGGAGCCCGATAGTTAAATAAGAAAGCACAAACCAAATTCTGTATAAATACATAAGTACGTAGTACATACATTCATATACAAATTACAAGTAAAATACATAAGTACTTAGAGCATGATTCAAATAAACATGGAGGTACAAACTGTATCAAAGATAATCGCGTTACTCTACGCGATTATCTTTGATACAGTTTGTAGATACAACATACTTTATTTCGGCGTCTACAAAATTAATGGCCTAAAATCAATATGGGATACAGAAACTTATATTCCAAGTAAATATGTATACACTTTACGTCTTACATCCACTAATCCAAAACCGTAGCGGCCGCAGGCAAAGTCAATACAGCGCAAAATCACATATGTGTGTCCTGGAGTATTTATCCATGCATACATGCACAACTATTTCGAGAAAGCCTTTGAAAAGGATTTTTGCATACAGGCAATTTCATACAATAAACATTTACTAGTACGGAAAAAATATGTTAGTGTTTGACAGAAACCGTCAAAAGTGGAAAATATTTGCTTGGACGTAGATGTACTAACGAGCAGTACATTCAAGTGGCCCAACGATACCAAGCACGGGCTTGTTAACGCGCGGACCCAGGCAAAATGCCACCCATCTCCCGCCCAACCGACCGAGGGGCGCGCGTTCTAATTGTTATTTTGGAAAATTATAGAATTTTTATATTTCGTAGGGGCGGGGGTGAGTTTGGCCAACATTTTTCGGCTCGATCTTAAGAGAAGGTGACAAAACACTGTCTGCCAAATTTGGGGACTCTAACTCCAAAATTGTGAGAGATATAGCTTTTCGCGATTTGCGGGGGCAAGTCGAATCACTAAAGGGAGTGACCAGACATCTACATTTAAATTTTTGTGACTCTAGACCTAAAAATGTGGCACTTTGTGGGGGCAGGAGAGGGCGGGGGTGGGCGTTGGCGGAAAATTGTTGTACCCTTATTTAAAGGAGTTGACCACTAATCTAACTTTCAAATTTGGTGAGTCTCCGATTGCACTTCCGCCTCCTGCTGTCAATTTAAGCCCATCTCTTGCAGTCTCTATTAGTACAAAAAACTAACATCCTCCCTCTCACTTGGCTACCATAATGTAAGAGGTCTTTGTAGCAAACTTTGGTGTTTATCTTAGTAGCTTATCTTTTCATTTTCATGTCATAGCCTTCTCTGAGACATGGTTAAGGCCTGACATCCTTAATTCTGAAATACTATCTAACAAAATCTCTGTCTATAGAAAAGACCGCACTTCTCGTCGTGGTGGTGGTTATTGCTGTTGATGCTGATTTATTCTCGGAGATAGTAATAACTAACTTTTGTACAGATATAGAATTTGTTGCCGTCAAATCTTCAGACTGTCTATTCGATGCACTTTTCTGCTATACATTCTGTCTCCGCTATGCTTTCCGATCGTGATTTTCTTGTAGTTCTGGGTGATTTCAATATTGCTGGAACTACGTGGATCTCTAGTCCCGATTGTGGCGTCTTGAGTTCCACGACCCAAAATGATTTTCTCGATAATTTATTTGGTATGTCATTATGTCAAATCAATGCTATCCCAAATTCTCTTAATAAAATGCTTGATCTTGTTTTTGTTTTGGATCAATCTTTCTTGTCTGTTTCCCGTACTGAGCCTATATCATGTCCGGAAGATCCCTATCACCCCATTTTAGAGGTGTTGATTGATTTACCTGCCCGGGTACTAAACCCTGGTAGTAAGCGTCCAGAGCGAGCTCGCCAATTTCGGAAAACCGACTTTAGCAAACTAACTCAGCTCTTATCCCAGACTTACTGGTCTCGGCTTTACATGTGTAGGGACATGGATAGTGCAATCGAGATTTTTTTTTCTACTATAATCGATGTTTTCGTCCCGGTTTGTGATTTAGTTAGGTCTAACAATCCTATTTGGTTCACACGGGAATTAAACAATTTGAAGAATAGAAAGTCAAGGATGTACAAGAAGTTCAAGGAAACTGGCTCTTTCTTGGCTTACACTCAATATCTGATTGCTCGATCTAACTTCTCTGTCCTTTACATACAGTTCCAGCGGGATCCTAAAAGTTTCTATAACTACATTAATGTGAAGCGTAAATCATCAACACTACCATCAATTCTATTTTTTGATGAAAAGTCTGCTGACTCAGATCAGGCTATTGCCGATTTATTCGCAACATTTTTTCAAACTACTTATAATTGACAGAATTATGTTCCTGCTATGCCATATCCGTATCATGTAAATTTTTCTAATTGCATTTTTGGGCCTTTGATCACAGAAAGTTCACTACTAAAAGAGCTAATGGTTATCAAGCCCGTATTTTTACCAGGACCTGATGGATTACCAGGCTGCGTGCTTAGATACTGTGCTGAAGGTCTCTCAAAGCCTTTGTATAAACTATTTTATTTGTCCGTGGAGTTAAGTTCATTTCCTAATAATAAAAGTCTAATGTTCAGAACTATAGAGGTATTTCTAAGTTGTCTGATATTCCTAAGCTATTTGAGAAGTTGATAACTTTTCAATTACGACATCTTTGTAGATCTATAATTTCACCCTGCCAGTACGGGTTTATGAAATATAAATCTACTACCACTAACTTATTGGAATTCACGTCTTTTGTTGTTAAAGGATTCAAAATGAAATGCAAATAGATGTCATTTACACTGATTTCAGTAAAGCGTTTGACTCTGTCAATCGTTCGCTTTTACTGCATAAGCTTCATCTTCTGCGATTTACAAATATCTTAATTATCTGGATATCTAACTATTTATCCTTAAGAACCCAAAAAGTTGACTTCAAAGGTTTTGTCTCTAAACCTGTTCAAGTTACTTCCGGAGTACCACAAGGAAGTCACCTTGGTCCGTTGTTATTCACCTTATATATAAATGACCTTCCTTCTGTAATAAACCACTCTCGGGTACTGATGTACGCCGATGACGTAAAACTTTGCCAGTCGTCTACTAATTCTCTAGCTACCCAAAGTTTGCAATCGGACCTTGACAGTTTCAAAACCTGGTGTCAAGTAAATATTTAATAAATATTTAATATATTTAACTGGACAGAGAGTGTTTACGGTGGCGCTGACATGACCTACGTCTCGAATTTCGCGTTTTCCATAAATACCTGTACACGTCAGCTAGCATGCTTGAAAGGTGGTCCTTTGCTCAAGGACATTCTCTCTCGTTTAGACAGCAAGCACGAGAATCGACTGGAACCAGATGTCGATGTTTATTTATAGTGCCCATGATATTACAATTGCCAACTTGCTGAATACGCTCAAGTTGTTCCAGCTGCACAGTCCACCGTACGTGAATTGCGTGTGGATGACAACAATACGCCCTTGGTATCTATTTTCTATAAAAACACCACAGCAGAGCCTCTGCCTCTGGATATACCCGGCTATGGTGCATCCTGTCCGCTGGGCAAACTGACAAAAATATATGAGGATGTGTTGCCAGAGAATTGGGAGGAGGAGTGCAAGCGATCTACACTGACGATGACATACGAGGAGGAAAACTTGGGCTCAGCGACAGGCAGCCTAATTTGCATGATCGCCGTTCTCCTTTGTGCCAGCTATGGCCTGATGATCTATTATCGTCGCCACAACTACAACATGCATACTTCATACGCACAAATGGCGTAGAATGCTATAGACTTTAAAAAGCGTTCAGAAAGACTTTGTTAAATACATGAATTTAGACCGAGTGTTACTCATTTATATTGGTTTTATTAATTATAATATTTCATATTGCCGATTTGTTGTCAAACATATATATTTATTTCGTCATAGCTCATATGATCTTGTTGTTTTTGTTAAACGATGAATACAAAGACTGTGAAAGGTTACCCCAAAGTTTGTTAACATTTACATGTGTGCCACCTGCATATCATACATTCTATATATGCATATAAATTTATATATATATATATATTGTGTAAATATTAGTAAGCATATATGCATAAATGAATACATCTGCATTTACGAGTATAGGCCTTTTTGAAATCATCTTGTTGTACAAAACATTTTTTGTGAATTGTAATAAAAACGGGCTTAAAACAATTATCTTTATTTTTCTTTTTCTTATTTTTTAAGTGTTGGTTGCAGTTAAATCCATATTCATACGATCCTTAAAGTTACAAATGTAATTAGGACGCCTTTGTAAACATTGCTGGTGCAGGTGGTGCTATTTTTTTTTCGCAGCTGTATATAAATAAGTGGGTGACGAATAAAATATATGTAGGAATGTAGAAAGTACCATCAATATAGAATTAAGTGCATATCGATTAACGCGCGAAGTTGGCTGCATCGATACAATAGAATAAGTATTACGAGTGGCAACGGCAGAGTAGAAGCTCAGCTGCTAAGGAGAGATGTTGTGTGTGCCCGTTGAAGTGAATAATTATTAAGACGAATATGAAGAATTGTCAAACATAGTTAATCAACACATATAATCTACTGAAATAAACTATTATTACGTTCCTTAACGAAGAGAGTGTTGTTCATCAGAGTGGAGGCAGACTTAGGGCGACGAACTTATCCACTGCTTTGGATACTCATTGTTATATTTTATGCTATTATATAAAATAACCCACAACTTTGGGGGCTCAACCGGGATCGTGTTACAATAAAACCTACGCTCTAATCATCAAATTATTGTTGAAGTTATATTAAACACAACTTCCAAAACGGAGATATGTATGCAGAGCAACATGGTGAAATAAGTTCGCTACAATCAGATCGTTGTGAAATTAAGACGCGTCGTTGTGAAATTCAAATTGCCTATGTGCAGAAGAGTATGAACAAAAGAGACGAAACGAGAAAGAAGATAGACGAAAAGGTGACACATACAAAAGTGCAACAACAGTAGAGTGAAAATCGGCATCAACCGTTACATTTATTTTACTGTGTGCATTATTCAGAGGATTGAGTGTGTGTAGCGAGGCGACAAAGCACATCAGAGGCGACAAATCACAACAGAGGTGATCTACGACGACGACAGAGTGTCAACAGTCGACAACAGAGCAGCAGTAGATGATAACAGAGCGGCAAACGACGACAACACACCAGCAATAGAGGCGACAAGAAGACAAATGTTAAGAGTCACAGGGCAGATGAAGACGCAGTCGAAATTTAACAGAGATTGCAATTTTCAATTTTAACTAATTACTAATAAATAAGAGAAAAGAAAAGTTAAAAGATCTAGGGTTAGCACAGAAAGAAAGAAAGCCTGAGTTACAGAAAAGACTAATTTCTCATTTTAGTCTTGAAGAGATTAACGAGTCAATATATGAGAACACAGTGAAAGCAGCGACAGAAGTTGAAAGTAGTACCATACCGTTCACAATGATGTTCACACTAAAGAATATCCAAGATTCTTTAGCAGAATTCGATGCTTCTGGGAAAAGACATGTGAATGAGTGGCTGACAGATTTCAAGAATACAGCAGTAACCGTACAGTGGATTGATTTGCAAAAGTTTATCTATGGGCGGCAATTGCTGAAAGGGGCCGCAAAGCTTTTTGTAAATAGTCAGGATTGCCTTACTAATTGGAGTACGCTGAAAGCGGCGTTATCCGAAGAGCTTACTATAATAACTGCATTGTTCGACTCCGGCAGCGACCTCTGCACCATTCGTGACAGCGTATACAAAGACCTGTATCCAGTACCATTAAAGCGAGAGATTAGAGAGTTGGTAGGCATGGGGAACAAAACGATTTCCACCCTTGGATTCTTTAAAATCGCTACGGAATTAGATAATAATCCAATAGAGTTATGTTTTCACGTATTTCGAGATAGTGATACTCTTTATAGTAGTGTTCTTGGCAGCGATGTATTCGATTTTGTATGTGTGACTATCAGCAGCAAAGGGGCACTTTTCCACAAAAGACACGAATTAGTTGAAAATGAGAAGGAATGTCAAGCGGTTTCAGATCATCATAGCTGTACTCGAGACCCAACTTTTATAGTAAACAGAACTTCAGTATCAGACTTACAGCAAACGTCCCCTTAAATGATGACGTCAACGCTATATGAGGATAGTAAAGCAGAGATAGATATTCCCAATTTAACTGGAGAAACAAAGACAAAGGTTTTGAAGCTGTGCTGTGATTACTAGCAGCTGAACCAGAAGATTATACGCGATAATTTCCCCACAACAAGAATCGACGACGTTCTACACAAAGTTCATAAGAGAAAAGTGCTTACCACTTTGATTTGTGTAATGGTTTTTTTCACATTCCAGTTGAAGAGAGTTCGCGCAAGTTTACATCATTCGTGTCCCAAAGCGGCCAATACGAGTTTAATTTTGTTCCTTTTGGAATCACAAACTCCCCAGCGGTATTCGTGAGATACATTTTTGCAGTTTTAAGACTAGATGACGGAACATTGATCATATGGACGATCTTATCATAGCAGCTGCCGATGAACACGAATGTCTTAAGAAGCTAAAATGAGTTTTAGGGTTAGCTGAAGAGTCAGGTCTGAAATTAATTGGAAAAAGTGAGAGTTCCTGCAGCGTTCTTGGAATATATCATTGAAAACTGTACAACTCGGATATCAAGAGAAAACACAAGAGCAGTAGTAAATGTTCTAGTCCCACTGTATAAGAAGGAGCTTCAGCGCTATTTGGGCCTTACCTCATATTTCCGAAGATTCATTCGAGACTTAGCTACAGTGGCTAGACCATTAACAAACATGGTGAAGGCGAGCGTTTTGTTTAAGATGGGTACAGAGGAGCTAACTGCGTTTAACCAACTAAAGGTATTCCTCTCTAGTGCACCAGTGTTGCGATTGTTTAATCCAAAAGGTAGAACCGAAGTTCATTGCGATGCCAGTATGAATGGATATGGGGCTATTCTTTTACAGAAGGATGCTGAAGATCAAAACTTCTATCATGTCAAATATATAGTCGGAAAACAACACCGACAGGAGAAAAGTATTCATTGTACGAGTTAGAAGTTTTGGCCATAATACAGGCACTGAAGAAGTGGAGAGTGTATTTGCTAGGCATAAAAGTTACGATTGTTACCACTAAGAGTATCACGTTGCGCAATATTCCTGCAAGATTTTGAGTACAAAATAGAGTTTCGTTGAGGGATTAAAATGAGGCAAGTCGATGCTTTAAGTAGAGTACTTTGTCTGCTAATGCAAGACACCTTAAAGAATAAAATTAGGCAAGGCCGGAGTTTAGACGAGTGGATCAATGCGATCCTCAGAGTGCTACAGCAAGGAACCTACGACGTCTACTACATACAGTATGGTGTGCTACACAAAGATCCCGTCAAGGAACTTATAGTTATACCAACTATTGTGGAGAGAGAAATTATCACGACGGCTCATCATTAAGGGCATTTTGGTGTAAAAAAAAACAATTGATTTAATAGATGAGTTTTATATACCAAGCTTCGCTAGAAAAGTCGTTGTAGTTGTCAAATCTTGCGTAGAATGTATATTAAGCGAAGCAAAGCCGGGGAAAAAACAAGTGCCATAAGCAAAGGAGACAATCCGTTAACAACTTTTCATATTGATCATATTGGGCCTATGAAGCTAACTAAAAAGCAGTATAACCACATTTTAGTTGTAGTAGATGCTTTCTTTAAGTTTGTATGGTTGTATCCCACCAAAAGCACCGGTTCTGATGAGGTTGTGGAACGGTTGAACAGGCAGTCCGAGTTGATTGAGAATCCCACATGCATAGTCCCAGATCGTGCAACGGCATTCACTTCGAACCTATTCAAAGAATATTGTGAGACGAGGAATATTCAGCATTTGTTGATAGCCAATACGATAAAGAGGATATGTTAGAAGAAGAGTTGCTAAATGATTTACAAAATGAAAAGGATGAAATTCGAAAGATTGTAAAAAAAACATATCCACGATGCAGGAAGAAAACAGGAAATCATATAACAAGCATAGGAAGCCCAAATTGAATACGAACTCAACAATTTGGTAGCGATCAAGCGTACGCAGTTTGGATCTGGGTTAAAGCTCAAGAAGAAATACTTAGGACCATACAGAATCGTCAGAAAATTGCGCCATGGCAGGTATTTGGTTGGAGACGCTGAGGGGCCTCAGAACACAAGTACTGTTGCTGAATATATGAAGAAGTGGTGTCCATCATTCGGGACGATGTAGGAATGTAGAAAATACCATCACTATAGAAATAAGTAAGAATAGAATGAGTATTAAGAGTGGCAACGGCAGAGTAGAAGCTTAGCTGCTAAGGAGAGATGGTGTGTGTGCTCGTTGAAGTAAATATTTTTTAAGACGAATATAAAGAATTTCAAACCTATTTAATCAACACATGTAATCTACTGAAATGAACTATCATTACGCTCCTTAACGAAGAGAGTGTTGTTCATTGGAATGGGAGGCAGATTTGGGCCGACGAACTTATTCACTGCGTTGGATACTCAACCAGGATATTGTTATGCTATTATATAAAATAACCCACATTTGTATTTTTTTTTTTACTTTTCCCGCGGCAAAAATACTGCAAAAAAATTATCATTTTCTTAATTCAAAACCAATTATTTGAAATTAAATATATTTGTAATAAGGATATTTAGATATATTTATTGGCTTTCAGTAGTCGCTAAGCTTTTCAAAATCGGTTATGACATTCTCGAGTAATGATCAATAATGCACGCTTACCTCTGAAAAAAAGCTTAAAGAAATACCGTATATTGAAAATTTAAAAAAAATAATCTCACCATAGAAAATATTTAAGGTGGTTTTTCGTCATATGGGGCCCCATATGTATGTCAAAAACTAGGTTTGGTAAAATATACAAAAAAAAAAATAGAATTATTATATTTCGTAGGGGCGTGGCCGGGAAATTTATTTAACCTTATTTAAAGAAACTGACCACTGGTATAGCAATTTCCGATTTTTTAAGGCGGGGTGGCTGGGGACGCTCTAGTGGCCGTGGCGGGGATATCAAGGTTGCAATCTTTTGGGAAGGTCACCAGCAATCTCAGCAATCTACATACCAAGTTTAGTGTCTCTAGCTTTAAAATTGTGTGAATTATACACATGTTACCGTTTTGAGCTTTCAAATATATCGATTTAAGCGATTACGTAGGCGGAAGGGGGCTTGGTCAGAAGCTTAACAGAATAATATATTGCAAAAAAAAATGTTACCAGTTTGCCAGTCTCCAAGTGGGCGTGGCACAAAAATCATAGCACTTTGTCTCTTAAAGCCTTTGTATAAACTGTTTAATTTGACCGTGGAGTTAAATTCTTTTCCCAATATTTGAAAAGAATCATTTATTATTCCTCTCCGTAGGAAAGGAAACAAGTCTAATGATCTAAACTAAAGGGGCATTTTTGAGTTGTCTGCTATTCCTAAGCTATTTGAGAAGTTGATACTTTTCAACTACAACATCTTTGCAGATCTATAATTTCTCCCTGCCAGCAAGGGCTTATGAAATATAGATCTACTACCATTAACTTATTGGAATTCACGTCTTTTGTTATCACACTGATTTCAGTAAAGCGTTTGACCCTGTTAATCATTAAATTTTACTGCATAAGCTTCATCTTCTTGGATTTCCAAATAACTAAATTATTTGGATATCTTACTATTTATCCTTAAGAACCCAAAAAGTTTACGTCAAATGTCTTATCTCCAAACCTGTTCAAGTTACTTCCGGAGTACCACAAGGAAGTCACCTTGGTCCGTTGTTATTCAATTTATTCATGAATGACCTTCTATCTGTAATAAACCACTCTCGGGTACTGATGTACGCCGATGACGTTAAACTTTACCTGTCGTCCACTAATTCTTTAGCTGACCAAAGTTTGCAATCCGACCTTGACAGTTTCCAAACCTGGTTTCAAGTAAGTTTATTAAATCTTAATTACAGTAAGTGTAAATTAATGTCTTTCTATAGACGAATGCCATCTTTTAATAATTATTTCCTTAATGGTAAACCTCTTGAGCGTATTGAGTCCGTTAACGATTTAGGTAGTCTTCTTGATCCCAAGCTTAAGTTTGACAAGCATATTTCTACTGCTGCAGATTGAGCTTTTGGAGTCCAGGGGTTCATAAAGAGCTGGTCGAAAGAATTGGAATATGGGTCTTGTATATGGTGTCCACAATACATGGTTCATCAGGATAGAATTGAATCTGTACAAAAACAATTTCTGCTTTTTGCGCTCCGGGATCTTAACTGGATTACTAATTCTCGCATGTCTTCCTACCATAGTAGACTTTTACTAATAAATCTTCCCTCGCTTTCTAATCGTAGAACCATGCTTGTTGTAATCTTCTTACACGAACTAATTAATGGGGAAGTTGATTCTTCCGAATTAATCAGCAAAATTAGTTTTGCAGTTCCGAGCAGAAATACGAGAAATTTCTTACCGATTTCTCTTGGCATGTGCCATAGTAACTATTCTATTCATAATCCATTTCGTATCTTATGCTCTAATTATAATAATCTTATCCGTATAATAAGTAATGCTACTTCTATTCCTATCCTTAAAACTTTAGTCCTTTGTCATCTGTCCATTTATCGCGAAATATTAATATATTTCAAATTTCAGGTCTCTATCTTCAATAGCGCCGAAAAATATTGCGTTCGTCTGTCCACACACGGACAGCATGACGAACATTACACAAAACCAATATAATAGTTTCAATTCGTGAATGAATGTAAGAATTGGATTTTGTTACCTATTGTAATCAGGTGTGGATCGTCGAAATCAAGGTCAGTTTGGTCTTCTACTTTAAGGGATCGACTGTCGAAGTCCTCGGTGCACTGAAAAGTCGATGCAATGTGGTGTTGTCTTTTGTAAATACGGGTATCTGGTGGGTAGTAGCCAGTAGCCAAAAACTCAACACTGCTGGAAACGATGTAGTTGGCCAATTAGATACTTTTATTACAGGATCTGCGGGCTCCGCACAGTCGATGCTTCGCCTTCCAATATTCTTCCAATCATAAATTTTCCGCCGAAGGGCGAGCAGCGGCTGTGGTAGTCGTTTGTAGTTAATTTAAACTTGGAATGACATTAAATAGCACCAACTGTAATTTTTCCAATATATGTTTGTATTGAGCATGAGGCCAATTGGAACTTCCTGTTAGTGATTGGCTCGAGTGGGAAGTGTTAAGTGTCGTTTCTAACCAGAATAACTGCGGCGCCCTTTGGTAATCTGTGACGCAGATTAGTAGCTTCGGTAACCAAATAACTTATGTGTCGAAGTATGTAGTGCTTCACTTAGCAAGATTATTTGGATATTATTATACCTTGAATCCATTGAAAATGGATAAATTAGGGTATAATGGTTTTCTGCAAATCTAGAAGGAGGCGTCTCCGACCTTATAAAGTATATATATTCTTGATCAGTATCACTAGCCGAGTCAATCTAGCCCTGTCCATTTGTCTGTCCCTCCGTCTGTATGAACGCCTCGATTTCGGAGACTGGAGCTAGACTGCTGAACTTCGACTTTTTAAGTTCCTGTACACCATAAGCAGATCAAGTTTATTTTAAATCGTCGATAAATCATCTTGTTTTCTTATTATCGATAAATATCGGTTTTTTACTCTGTTTTTTGAAGATATCTTAAAAACCATAATAGCTAGAACAGCCAAACGCAATTCAAACTGCTGGCGTGAAGCATACGCCGGTAATGAATATTTCAGATTTTCGGATACCTCTCTCCATTCGCCCCATATATATATATATAAATGTGAAAAATGTGCAATTCAAATACTACGAACTTGGGTTTTGGTTTGCACATAGATTTCAATGCTCTTCTTAAGCCCTGAAAGTTTCATTAAGATCATATTCGTAGTTTAAAATTTATACACGAATTTATTTTCCATAGTAGGAGCCAAGCGCAGCAGCTGTTCACAGCGTGCAGCCTGCGTTTACATGTGTGTGTGTGTGGGGAGAAGGTTTGACTTGAGTGATATTTGACGCAGACTCCTAGCGGGGCTTAGCTCCTTTGTTTATGTGGGCGGTGGAATCCTTTGTGCAAAATGTTGGAGATTTGCGCTCCAGTAGTTCCTTGTAGATTGGTGCAGATGTGTTGGTTGCGACAATACCTGGTTGTGTGGCCGTATAGTTGGCAGCGGCTGCACTGCACAATCGCCGATCTTTTCCGAGTAGCTTCAAAGGGTATTGAAGTTGTGTACATCTCTATTGTTTTTAGTTGGTGCCAGGTTAAGAAAGAATAAGTTAATTGTCTCCTCTGTATATTTTCCTTACGATGGCCCGATATGTAAAAGCGTAAAGGCGAATAATACCTCCTTGTGAAGGCATACCATTTTTCTGGATTTGCAACTTCGGCTAGTGTGTCCAACATATTGGTCAGATTGTTGATGTCAGAAAGGACAATCGGTGATGGTGTGTGCGTGGTTTTCCCAGTGGAAATGTTAATTGGCTGGGGGGGGATGGAATTCAACATCGTTCTCGTCGTCGTTCTCCAGTAGCATGACAAATTCCCTAAGTCTGTTTGAGTAATTGTTTAATTTGAAACTAGTATATTGGTTTTGTGCAATGTCCGTCATGCTGTCCGCCCGTTTGTCCGTCAGTCCGTCTGTCCGTATGTACGCAATATTTTACTACAATATTGAAGATAGAGACTGGAAATTTGGATTATATACTTGTCGTTATCTGCTTAAGTTAAGATTTTTGTGCCACGCCCACTTTGAGGCTGGCAAATCGATAACACGTCCATGCACCTCAAATCGCAAATCAAAGGATATCAAACTCGCAATCTTTCGGTGAGGTCAGCAGCAATCCACATACCAAGTTGGGTGTCTAGTTTTAAAATTGTGAACTCATAGACATTTTACTGTTTTGAGCTTTCAGGTATATCGATTTAAGCGATTACGGAGGCGGGAGGGGCGCGGACGGAAAATATTTAATATATATTCCATATATAGAGCATCTGGCACAAAAACTTTGGAAGATAAACTCATTTCCAAGCTTTAAGGTGGGGGCGGTGGTGGGCGTTCTAGTGAATGAAATTTTTTGGGGAGGTCACCGGCAATCTACATACCAACTTTGGTGACTCTAACTTTAATATTGTGGGAAATACTCACCTTTTACCGATTTGCGATTTTAAGTGTATCGACAGGTTATCAATTTGCCACCCTCCCAGTGGGCGTGGCACAAAAAGTTTATGTCCACAATTTGAAGTTTCTATATTCAATAGCGCCGAAAAAAGTTGCGTTCATCCGGACTGACGGTCAGACGGACAACATTACGAACATTGCACATAACCAATATACTCTTTTCGCTCCGTGAACGAGTGTAAATAATGTTGGTTCGGTTCGCAGTTCGAGCCCATGTGTCACCTATGGGTTCGGTTCTTGTACCTGGTTTTTCACATTTATGAACCCAGATTTTGCCTCGAACGTAGGTTCAGCACCTCAACTTTCTTGTATAATTTGTTCACAATAAAAACTAAAAATTTATTAAAACTCTTTTGCCAAGTAATTTTTTTTAAACGTTAAGTTCTATGAAACGATACCAGTTTGCTTATTGGTGGTGCCAGTGGTCTAACTGCAAACACGTTAGGCGTGAAGATATTGTTATTTTGGAAAAATATCGATTTTTTATATTTCGTAGAGGCGGGGGTGGGCGTGGTCAAAATTTTTCGGCTCGATCTTAAGAGGAGGTCACCCAAACATTGTCTGCCAAACTTGGTGACTCTAGCTTTAAAATTGTGGGCGATATAGATTCTGGCGATTCGCGGGAGTGGGCGGAAATGGGCGTGGGCGGGAGTTTTTTGTACTGCTATTTATTCTATTGGACGTAGATGTACAAACGAACAGCACAATCAAGTGGCCCAACGGTACCAAGCACGGGCTTGTTAACGCGCGGACCCAGGCAAAATGCCACCCACCCCCCGCCAAACCGACCGATGGGCGCGGGCCAGAACAAATGGATAGATGACAAAGGACAAACGTTTTTAAAATAGGAGCAGAAGAAGCATAATAATTAATATGAAAAAGATCGTTATAACTAGAACATAGAATTCGAAATGGGTTATGGATAGCATAGTTAGCATTACACCTTTTAAGAGAGAGCGGTACAAAATTCGTCGTATTTCCACTCAGAGCCGCAAAACTAATTTGGCTGATTAATTCGGAAGAATAAATTTCCCTATTAATTAATTTATGTAAGAAGATTATACCAATCATGGTTGTACGATTAGAACGACAGGGAAAATTTATTAGTAATAGTGTACTAAGGTAAGAAGGAATGCGAGAATTCTGATCCCAGTTACAATCCCGGAGGGCAAAAATAAGAAATTCTTTTGAACGGATTCAATTCAATCCTGTATTGGGGACACCATATACAAGATCCATATTCAAGAATTGGACGAAAAGGGAAGTAACGTAGTACATCGTCAAATTCAAGCGACCAGCGCTTTATGAATCCCATGTCTCCAAACGCTCGATTAGCAGCAATAGAAATATGCTTGTCAAACTTAAGCTTGGAATCAAGAAGAATACCCAAATTATTAACGGACCCAATACGCTCAAGAGCTTACCATTAAGGATGTAATTACTAAAAAATGGCATTTGTCTATAGAAAGACATTAATTTACACTTACTGTAATTAAGATATAATAAATTTACTTGACACCAGTTTTGGAAACTGTCAAGGCTGGCTTGCAAACTTTGACCAACTAGAGAATTAGTGGACGACAGGCAAAATTCTTTTTTTTTGGGTTCTTAAGGATAAATAGTTAGATATCCAAAGAATTAAATTATTTGGAAATCCCAGAAGATGAATCTTATGCAGTAAAAGCGAGTGATTAACAGAGTCAAACGCCTTACTGGAATCCTTAAATAATAAAAGACATGAATTCCAATAAGATAGTGGTAGTAGATCTATATTTCATAAACCCGTGCTGGTAGGGTGACATTATAGATCTACAAAGATGTTGTAGTTGAAAAGTTATAAACTTCTCAAACAGCTTAGGAATATCAGACAACTTAGAAATATCTCTATAGTTCAGAACATTAGATTTTCTTCCTTTATTAAGGAGAGGAATAATAAATGATTCTTTCCAAGTCTTAGGAAAAGAACTTAACTCCACGGACAAATTAAATAGTGTATACAAAGGCTTTAAGAGACCTTCAGCACAGTACCTAAGCACGCAGCCAGGTACTCTAGCAGGTCCCGGTGAAAATACGGGCTTGATGACCCTTAGAATATTTAGTAGTGAACTTTCTGTGAGCAAAGGCCCAAAAATGCAGTTAGATGCATTTACATGATAAGCACATGGCAAATGAGAGAAATAATTCTGAAAGCTATAGGTCGTTTGAAAAAATGTCGCAAATGTAGCAAATCGGCAATAGCCTATAGAACCGTTTAGGATCCCGCTGTATCTACAACTTTGAAGGTAATCCTTAGGTAAGGTAATCGAGCAATCAAATATCGACTGTAATCCAAGAAAGAGCCAGATTTCTTGAAAATCCCATACATCCTTGACTTTTTATACTCGTTCACGAAGTGAAACTAGTATATTGGTTTTGTGGAATGTCCGTCATGCTGTCCGCCGTCTGTCCGTATGTACGCAATATTTTACGCGAGTATTGAAGATAGATAGACTTGAAACTTGGAATATAGACTTGTAGTTATCTGCTTCAGACAAAATGTTAAGATTTTTGTGCCACGCCCACTGGGAGGGTGGCAATTCGATAACACGTCGATACACCTCAAATCGCAAATCGATTAAAGTTGAATATTTCCCACAATATTATAGTTAGAGTCACCAAATTTAGTGTGTGGATAGCAGGTGATTTCCTCCAAAAAATGCGGCCCTGATTTGACGGCCACGCCCACTAGAACGCCCCCCAGCGCCCCGCCCCAAAAAATCGGAAATGGCTATATCTCCTACAGTTTTCCAGCTAGAGTCACAAGATTTTGAATATATATTATTGGTAAGGTCCCCCAAACATCACAGAAAACATTTTCTGGCCACGCCCCCTTCCGCCTCCGTAATCGCTAAAATCGGTATATTTACAAGCTCAAAACGGTTACACGTATATAACTAACACAATTTTAAAGCTAGAGACACCAAACTTTTTATGTAGATTGCTGGTGACCTCCCCAAAAGATTAAGACCTTGATATCCCGGCCACGCCCACTAGAACGCCCCCCGACACCCCGCCTTAAAAAATCGGAAATGGCTATATCTTCCAAAGTATTAGAGCTAGAGACACCAAATTTTGAAGGTAGATTAGTGATCAGCTCCTCTAAATAAGGGTTCAAAATTTACCGCCCACGTCCACCCCCGCCCTCTTCCGCCCCCGCAAATCCTGGCCACGCCCACTCCCGCCCGCGCAAATCGCGAAAAGCTATATCTCCCACAATTTTGGAGCTAGAGTCACCAAATTTTAAACGTAGATGTCTGGTCACCCCTTTTAAAGCTGGGTAAGAAAATTTCCCGGCCATGCCCACGTCCGCCCACTCCCATCTACTCCCGCCCCCGCAAATCGGGAAAGCTATACCTCCGACAATTTTGGAGCTAGAGGCACAATATTTGGCAGAAAGTGTTTGCGTGACCTTCTCTTTATGTTGGCCACGCCCACCCCCGCCCCTACGAAATATAAAAATTCTATATTTTTTTCAAAATAGCAATAATAATTTACATGTACTGTGAACGAGTATTACGCAGTCGGTTACGCCCGACTGCAACGTTCTTACTTGTTTTTTATTTTTGTTGCTCTTTTTTAATAACTGTTTGAAGTTCCCAAAATGTTTTTTTTGAATTGCCTTTCGTAAACATTAATATACGAATATAGTAAGACAAACTTACAAAAACTGGCAGCTGAGATGGTTATATACTAAGGTTTTTGTGGCATATGCTTAGCAACGAATACTTTTGTGATTCACTGTAAATACCGAACTAAATGGATAGCGGCAAAGTTCGGCACACGCAAGCTAAGAAGTGCAAAGAGCAAATGGCAACTGCTTGTATATATGTATGTATATAAAATACCGCACGATAAATGTCAAGCTGCTGGTCTGTTACACTTTCTTTTAACAATAATTATAAAAGTATAAAAATCACGTCACCAAAATGTTGCGCTCATGAGCTTTTTCATAACATATACACAATTTTCTTTTCTTTTCATAAATTTATAATATAAGTTTATTTAATGCAGTTAAAGTTTTATAAAGGTTTGATGTTTTGTTTATGGCAGGCGGACCCGATTTGGTACGTGCCAGCTTCAAACGACGAATTTTGTATTTACGACGTTAAGCGAAAGTGCAGGTGGCCAAATACATGAAACAAACGAATTGAACTAGCTAGATCACGAAGCCAAGACCGAATGTCAATGCAAAAGGTTAAGGTAAATATAAGAGAGCAAAGCTTAAATAAAATATGCCCCTGAGTAAAAATAATTGCTTCGCAGAGCTACGAAAAATAATGTAATGTTCTGAGTGAACAATTTAAAAAAAGTTACTCCAGCTATTTGGGCTGCGTAGCCAAACAATAATCTTAACACTACTTAATATGGAGCGGCTAAATCTGCGACTCATGTCAGAAGCATGCCCGGTATACATATTCTTGATCAGGACGACAAGCTGGATCGATTTACCCCTATCCGTCTGTCCGTCCGAAACTACAAAAGTTAGAGGCATAAATTGTTCGAGTATAGCACACTCTACACAGTACGAGTTTAGAATGAAGGATTATTCTTTCTTTAATATCGATAATATGGTTTTTAAGACTTAGTCTTAGTTTTCTTATTATATGTCCTAAACTTTTCGAATTTTCGATTCCACCCTCCCTACCCCATATACATATGAAAAAACAAGTAAGAACGGTGCAGTCGGACGTAACCGACTGCGTAATACTCGTTCACAGTACACGGAAATTATTATTGTTATTTTGAAAAAAATATAGAATTTTTATATTTCGTAGGGGCGGGGGTGGGCGTGGCCAACATTAAGAGAAGGTCACACAAACACTTTCTGCCAAATTTTGTGCTTCTAGCTCCAAAATTGTCGGAGGTATAGCTTTCCCGATTTGCGGGGGCGGGAGTAGGTGGGAGTGGGCATGGCCGGGAAATTTTCTTACCGAGCTTTATAAGGAGTGACCAGCCATCTACGTTTACAATTTGCTGACTCAAGCTCCAAAATTGTGGAAGATATAGCTTTCGCGATTTGCGAAAGCGGGATTAAGCGTGGCCGGAAATTTCCATACCGAGCTTTAAAAGGGGTGACCAGCCATCTACGTTTAAAATATGATTGAGCTCTTCCCGTTTTGCAGAGTATTTAGGGCAGACAAAGAAAACATGTTCTGCGTCTTCGATTGTCCGCGCGCAGAGTGTGCAAAACGGATCCGTCTCGTGCTTAAACCTAAATAAATAGGATTTAAAGCAGTCGTGTCACTTCAGAAGTTGCGTTAGGTAAAAGTCTACCTGTCCGTCCTTCCTGTTCACCCAAGGCCGTAGATCCGGGAGTAGGCGCTTCGTCCAGCTGCCGTTGGTGGGGGTCCGCCACTTCGCCTCCCATTCCATCATGGTGTCGCTCCGGTGAGTCGCACTAGTTCGTTCCTCTGCGGCAAGTATGTCCAGGGGCGGCATTCGTGCTAGCACTAACGCCGCATCCTCAGACACGGTGCGGAATGCACAGGGGACCCGGAGCGCGCATCTCCTGTACGATGCCCTACAGTCGCGGCTGTACGCTGTGACTCTCATTGCTGGAGCCCAAACTGGTGTTGCGTAGAGAATTATGGAACGTACTACGTTGCAGATCAGTCGTCTGCTGTGCTGGCGTGGGCCGCCTACGTTCGCCAGGATACTGGATAACGCTAGTTGCTCTGCTCGCTTTGTCTCCGATGTATGCCAGGTGCTGCTAGAAGATCAGCCTGTAGTCTATTAAGATGCCCAAGTACTACATGGCGGGCTGTGTGTGTGTGTGTGTGTGTGACTCTGTATATGAATGCATGGGGGTTGAAATGTACTTCCGACTAGAGCCACTCACTTGTTTACTTCAATTCATATGAATACCAATGAGGCTGATTTGACCTCACTTATACAAGAGGAACACAGACATCAATATGTGAGCTCAGGAATTAATAAAAATGTTTAATGCCAACATCAATATCCGTATAAGTGTATAGCTGGGACCTATTGGTATGCATAAACAGATCATTAGCTTATCAAAATCAGCCTTTCGAAAAAAACGAATACTATCCGTACGTTTTGGTACCGAAATAGTCACAGAAGTACTTACACAGATCAATGACCTTACAAGAGTAGAAAGAAAAGTTCAGGTGTTAAAGGTCGTAAAAGTGGTTGAACTCTGCTTACAACATTACTAAACGAATGTAACACGAAGATCAAATAGAGAGATCTGACTTTTGAGTTGCTCATTGGACTAACCTGAGCTAGGAATAAGTCATGTAGGTGCGACTTGGAAGGTAACAGCAAATTTGAATCCTTATGTGAGGACCAAGCCACATCGGGAAAATGAAAATCTCAAAAAACAACCAAAATGTCCCTATCGATAGATAGGAATATCGAACAGCTGAGGAATGTATGAACATGTGATGTAAATTCCAATTTTTTTATGTCCAAAGGGAGAGCTAAATGGGTTCAGATGAAAAGGCGGACTTAACTGCTATAAGAACACTTTCGCAAACATGAGAAACTCGATCACACCTAGAAAAATTATATTTGGAAGCAAAAATTGCCGAATACGAAAAGTCCGTTTTTAACCGCGTTTCGCGGCATTTGAAACGCATAAAAAGAAACGCAAGTTTTAGGCAAGTTTTTTGACGCTACGACAGAGGTTGTACTGTAGATAGAAAACGAAATTTAAATTTTTCTACGGTTATATTTAGCGTTTATATAAGCTTTAACATCATCAGATGAGAAATGAGGGACAAGCCTACACAGAGAAAAAAAATCAAGAATTTCGAGCTTGAATCGTTCCCAACCGGTATCAAAAGTACGGTAATCCGCATTTGTCTTGAATCAAGCCCAAAATTCTCATTTCATGACTAACAGTTTAAGAACGAAAAGTCTTGAATCAAGCTTTGTTTGTACTTTATTTAAGCCCAAACAAGCTTATTTAAAGAAGGGAACAGTATCGAATCAAGGATAAATGGCATTCTTTTAAAACTGAAAATTCTTGATTCAATTCCATTTTCAACTCGAAACAAATTTCATTGTCTTAAAAGATTCCCAGGTTAAGCTTCAAATGACCTCATATTATTCTTAACTCGAGGTAGGCTTAATTTATTTCTATTTTATATCTTTATTTATATATTGTTAGTATTTACATGTGTGTGCAAATTTCCTTATATTATTCTACTCATTATATTCACATATTAGGTTTTAATATTTCATTATGCAAGTTTACATTAAAGTACTCGAGTACTCGACCGATTGGAAAACTAAAATATTTTTCGTGTTTCTTGTTGCGCGCAGTAAAGATTCTGAAAAAACCAAAATAAAAATTAATATGTAGATAAAATAAACATTAACAAATATTGAACTTCAAGTTATTTATATATTTTACCTTGTTTAATATTTGTGATAGCACGATAATTGTATCGTCGTTTATTCCAAACATCTATTATAAATAGAGTATATAAGATTTATATAAATGAAAAGAAGGAAGGAATAAAAGTGAAAACACATTATTAAAATACACCTATTACCTTTCCAAGCAAAGAGTTTCTACCGGAATTGAATCTTCGGGTCGAGTGAGTATCGTATGCAATATCGGTTTCTAAAATTATAAAAACAGGAATGGAATAAAGAAGAGTAGTAAACGATCCGAGTTAATATTCCAAAATGGCTGTGAATTTAATGGTAATGTAGCATACAATTCGCAACATCGACTCAGTGCATCTTCCTGATAAAAAAAATGGCAGTATATACATACCTACATGTACATACATATGTATATATATTCATTCGATACGTTACACACAAAAGCATATTGAAAGTATTGAAAAAAAAACTTACTAACTTCACCCATGTGCACATGTGTTGTGTTTCTATGTGTGCCGCCGCCGCAACAACATACACAAGTATGTGAGGTATGTATATGAGTGTATGATGTCGCGACGACGGCATACAGGCAAAAAAAGTTTAAGTACATTGTGGGTTTTCAACTAAATACTAAATAGAAAGTTGCTCAAAAAAAAACAAAAAAATAATATATATATAAATTGAATTGGATATGGTTTATTATATAATTAGGAACATAAGTGTCATTTTGTTTTCTTATTTCATAAAAGACCAAAAGGATGGTGTTCAAAATAATAAAATAATCTAAGAAAAGCATGCCGAAAAAGTTTACGTACATTCGCTTTGTCCCGTTAACCGTTTGATATTTCTTGCGAAATCTAACGGTAATCGTGATTTTCTTTTTACTCCAATTCGAATGCTTGCATTCTAATGCATTTGAATTTCATTTCTGTGGTTTTTTCGGTAGTGAGTGGTCAGAATGGTTCGAGAAAGGAAATCCCGCTTGAAACGCGTCAAATAATTTCAAAACTGTACCTAAAGGGGAAAGGTGTTCGTACCATGGGCAGAATAATTCATAGGGCTCGTTCCAGTGTGCAGACCATTATTAATTCACACGGAGACTCTGGAAGTGTACAAGTTCAGCCCAGATCGCGTCGCTCTACAAAATTGACTGCTAGAGACAATCGCCAAATCCTGACCACAGCTAACCAAAAAAATCGGCACTGAAAATTCAGGAGGAAGTATTTCGAAGGTTGCGTCAATCAGTTCATCCACAAACTGTTTGAAATGTGCTCCACAAGCACAGGTACAACGCTCGAACACTTCGCAGAAAACCTTTGATCTCCAAAATCAACAGGGAAAAGAGGCATTTGCTAAAAAATACCTGGACGACTCGGATTCATTTTGGGATACTGTTATTTGGAGTGACGAGACCATCTTCAATATTTTCGGTTCGGATGGATCTCAAAAGGTGTGGAGAAAGCCCAATGAAGCACTCTAACCAAAATATGTAAATCCAACCGTTAAGCACGGTGGAGGAAACGTGATGGTTTGGGGGTGTATCCACCACATCTGGAGTCGGTAAACTTGTGTTTATAAATTTCACTATCGACAAATATATGTACCTCAAAATCTTGAAGGATAACCTTAATGACAGCGCGACCCAACTTCAGTTAAACGAGAGAATGTTTTTATTTCAACACGAAAATGGCCCAAAACACGCGTCATACCTGGTCAAGGAGTGGTTACTGAACAATTGCAAGCAAATACATACACCCCCACAGTGTCCAGACCTTAATCCAATTGAGCACATTCGGAATTTATTGGACAAACGAATCCGAAATCACCACATATCGACGAAGGATAATGGCCTAATGACCGTTTTGCGTTCTGAATGGGCAAGAATAGCCGAAAACGACACAACAGTGTTAGTACGGAGTATGCGACGACGTCTACTTGCAGTAAATTCTGCAAAAGGGGGTCCAACAAAATATTAACGCATATTATGACCGCTTAACTTTAAGTGAACTTAAACTTTTTTGCTATAAATTGCTTATTTTTGTTTGCTATTTTGATCACCATCCGTCTGTTATTTTATGAAATAAGAAAACAAAATGACAGTTATGTTCCCAAATATATAATATATAATCGGTATTGTGCAATGTCCGTTATGCTGCCCGTCCGTCTGACCGTGGGCCCGGATGAACGCAATATTTTTCGACACTATTAAAGATAGAGACTTGAAACTTGGAATATATACTTGTTGTTATCGGCTTCAGATATAGTGTTGAGATTTCTGTGCCACGCCCACTGGGAAGCTGGTCGATACACCTCAAATCGCAATTCGATTAAAGTTAAATATTTCCCACAATATTTAATTTAGAGTCACCAAACTTGGTATGCAGATTGTTTGGAATCTCCTCTAAAGAATCCGGCCACACCCGGAAATGGTTATATCTCTCACAATTTTAGAGCTAGAGTCATCAAATTTGAAACGTAGATGGCTGATCACTAGATCTATATAATCACTATATCGCCCACAATTTTAAGGCTAGACTCACCAAATTTTGTAGACAGTATTTGGGTGACTTTCTCTTAAGATCGAGAATAAAAATGTAGGCCACGCCCAGCCCGTACGAAATAAAAAATTCTATAATTTTCCAAAACATAAATAATATCATCTGTGTACTTTGAACGAGTATTACGCATAGAGTTCATTAAGGGAATCATGGATAAGACTAAGTTCCTTAACATTTTGAAAAACAAAAACAACTTGCTGAAAAGCTCCGCAATTTTCGCTTCTGCCAAGACAACGACCGTAAGCACAAAGCAGGGATTGCACAGTCCTGGCCTGTGTGGAATTGCCCCCATTTGGTCACACCACCGACACAGTCTCCTGACAACAATATTATTTAAATCTGTGGACAATCTTGGACCAAAGAGTCAGAGAACGTCGGATATAGAATCAGAATGACTTAAAAATGGTCTTGCCAAAAGAAATGCAAGATATCACTTCTGATTTGACCAAAAAATTTTGTAGATTCTGTGTCAAAAAGGCTTTAAGCCATTATTGACAATAAGGATAGACACACCAAGCACTAAAATTTAATTGTTGTTCGTTATATGTATAAATGTAGTACATGAAAGACTGTGGTTCATTTCAGCTGTGAGATTAAAATTTCAGTATTTTTGTGGATTTGATACCCTAAACCCATTGCGCACATGTATGTAACAGGCAGAAGGAGCCGTCTCCGACCTCATAAAGTATATATATTCTTGATCAGCATCACTAGCAGAGCTGATGTAGCCCTGTCCGTCCGTCCGTCTGTATGAACGCGTCGATTTTTGAGACTACAGAAACTAGAAAGCTCAACTTGGACTTTTTAAGTTCGCGAATACCATTCGCTGATTTAGTTTATTTTAAATCAACGATAATTTTCTTACTATCGATAATTATCGGTTTTTTGACTCAATTTTTTGAGCATATCTTAAAAACCATAAGAGCTAGAGCAACCAGATTTGGTTTAAAATGCTTGCGTAAAACATATGCGGGTAAGGAATATTTCGGATTTTGGATATCTTTCGAATACATTGCCTCTCTTTTAAGTCACAATTTTGAACTGCGACGCCATGCGAAAGCCGCGCGACGGCTGCTGTAAAAGAATTACGAACCAAATTAAGAGAGCCCGAGCCAATTCTCTCAATTTTATTCTTTTTTGTACATTTCAACCCTTATTCAATACCTTATTTGTTTATTCTATGACCATTTTGAGCTTATTCCAAAATTAAGAATGAAATGGACTTAAATCAAGGCTATTGTCTCGATTCGCTCAAAAATTTGAAGGCTTGATCCGTTTACAATTTAAGTGCGACCAAGATTGTTTTCAGACCGCCGTTTTTTTTCTCTGTGTAGAAACAAAAATGTGTTTCTTTGGTGGAACACCAACTAGAAGTTTAGCCGTCACAGCTGCAACAGTTGGGTAACCGAACATTCGGTTGCAGAACTTGTGTTAACATCAAACCTCGAAGCTACAGGGGTAGCAAACGAAATAAGTTGTTGAGTGACCGGAGTAGTTTATTGCAGAGTTGTATTTGGAGGATGAAGCGTGCTCGGCAACGGTAGGTCACGTGAGTAGTAGTTCTTTGGTCTAGGAGACTCACTCAATAGTTTGAAACTATTGAATTGAGTAACGATCAGACCTTTAAAGCCAGTCCTCGTCTGTCTCATAAAAGCTTGCATTTCGCCTTCAACCTGTGGAACCCGCACATTTTTAATGTACAACGTAAATACAAAGCCAGCAGGGTATGCTAGATTGTGAGGCATTGATCTTCTTTTGGCAAGATTTTATAGAGCAGATAATATGATAATTCATTTTTATACTCGTTCACGAAGTGAATAGAGTATATTGGGTTGTAAAATATACGTCTTGCTGTCCGTCCGTCCGTCTGTTCATATGCACGCAATCTTTTCGCTGTTGTTGTAGCTAGAGACTTGAATCTTAGAAAATATACTGCTGTGTACCCACGTTACACAAAGTGTTAAGAAGTCGTGTAATCCAGAAACGGTTCGCCGGCTCGTTCGGGAAAACAACATTCATGGTCGAGTAGCTCGCAAGAAACGTTTTATAAGCAACAAAAAAAAGGAGCTCATCTCGAAGGATTCCAAGTTTTGGAACACAGTCATTTTTGCGGATAAGTCCAAATGCAATATACTTGACCCTGACGGCATGTTATATGTGTGGCGGAAGCCTAATGATGAACTTCGAATGGAAAACATTAAACCGACAGTCAAACACCACCGGCACAGCCTCCTGGATCTTGGACAAAAAAATCTGAGAACATCGGATATTGAATCAAAATGACTTAAAAATGGTCTTGCTAGAAGAAATGCAAAATATCACTTCTGATTTGACCAAAAAATTTGTAGATTCTGTGCCAAAAATAATAAGGTTGGACACACCAAATACTAAAATTAAATTTTTGTTGGTCATATATAAATGGAGTACTTGAAAGACTGTGGTTCATTTAAGATGTGAGATTAAAATTTCAGTATTTTTGGTTTTTATTCCCTGAACCCACATTGAAAATGGGTAAAGCTGGGTATAATGGATTTGTGCAAATATATGTAACAGGCAGAACGAGGCGTCTCTGACCTCATAAAGTAAATATAAATTATTAAGTTGTGTGGATGGGTTGCTGGTCCCCCGCTGCTGTCCCGTAGTAATTGCGAATTACACACGTCGGCTGCTGGTCCCACGCTGCTGTCCTGTATTATAGGGGCGGTGGACAACTTCTGGTCCTCCGTGTGAATAGCCGGTTGGCCGGTGTTTAGCTCCTCGCTAACTGATGAGTTACGAAGATTATGTTGGGAAGATGACTGTCTTCCTTTCACTACTGGCCTAGAGACTCAGTTAGTGTTCCAAGAGATAAGTAAGTTAACGACGGTGGCCGGAGTTATATTCAAGCATGTCTGTTCTTTATTGAAATCAGAATGAAACTGAACTTAAAGCTAACAAAAATTGGAATCATAGCGGCCACGCAAATATGCTGTGTTTGCCGGCTATGCATGGGCATCCGGCCAGACGCTGTGTCAGCAGTTTTGGCCGGAGCGAGCTGTCGAACGAACGGTCATTGCCGCCGCTCGGTTAACTTAGTTAACTACTCCCCCCTCAGGAATGAGGCCGCCCTCGGCCGACCCTAGTCTGGCAATCATCTCTTTTAGCTGGGCCGTAGTTCTTCTGGCCTGGGTGAATCGCCGATAGGTTAATCCGATGCAGATCAACGCGCAGCATATTGCTCCTGCAATTAGCATTATCTGATATAAGCGATAGTCGTTGACCTCTTCTCCGAATCGTTTGATATGTTCCAAACTACGTTCACTTAATCGATGAAGGTATGGAAGACTAAGGATGTTTCGTTCCATAGTGACGTTCAGAGAAGGCGAGCTGGCTACTCCCGGAGCCCTTTTCTGGGCTGTGTCATGGTTGACAAATCGGGTTTCGTTGACTGTGGTACTCTCAATGAAGGTGATGAGGTAGGTACCCTGTACATGGACGTAAGTGCCATTGTCCACACTCACACGAGCCGGGCGATCATTTACAATGACAATTCCATCGTCAACGTAAGTGACGGGATGCAAGTCACTTTGCTGAATTTCGCAGTGCGCAGTGTCTCCAGCGTGGAGCTCCTGGGCGCACGAACTTCTTAGCGCCAGTTGGCAAAATGTGGCCCCTGGTGTTACGGAGCAGTTTTTTACCGTGCGGATCTCCCCATTGCATTCCGCTATTATATTATCTTCCAGCCTGAGAATGGTGCCATGATGTGACACAGGAAAAACGGTAATTTTGTTGCAGGCTGACTTAATTTTAGGAAATTTAATAACATAATGTAAGATGTTAATGGATTGTAAAACTTTCACGGACGCTACGGACAAAACATCTTTGATGGCGGTCTCCGTGGGCTCTTCCATCCACACACTTTCTAGGTCTGCATGATCTAGTATGCTAGGGCTAACGACATTAATTTTCGCAAGGGCGACTGCAAGCATCAAATTCTGCAGCTCCATTACCATCATCCTATTACGAGTTAGTAACATCTCGTATTTTGCTTTTGAGTAGTCTGTTATGTGCGCCGAAGCTACGGTCAAGAAGAATAGCAGGGGTATGATTGTAAACCTGTAATTCGGATATACTGTATTGTTTGTTAAAGACGGGTTAACCCACCACCAAAGCACAGAAAAAGCAGTATGATTAAAAATAATAGTAATGAAAAGCTTACGCCAAGTGGCTAGGGATAAAAGTAATGAAAAATGAAAAATTATCAGGCGAGCGATAACATGGTTATGCTTGGCCTACCTAAGGTTGTCTTTGTGGACCATCCTCCCCTTAATGAGGACTGTGGTCCCCATGTCCGCTTCCACCGTTTTTTCTTCGCATAACGGCGAAAGCTTGTTTCCTAGTCTCCTGTTGGATTTTACTAGGACTTTGTCGCCGGCATTGAATCTTCTGTTCTGCCGGGAGGCATTTTCCCTGCTTCTTAGCTTGTCCTGGGCATGCCTTATTCTACCCTCTATATCGCACTGTGGGTCATTCGATTGAGTGACTACCACGTCGGCGGGCCTCTTACCGATGACCGAATGGATAGATTTGTTGTATTTTGTCGTGGCCAGTAAAATCAACTCTACAGTGTCGCTGATGCCTTTGTCGATTTTGAGGCATCTGGCAAGTTCCACCAGAGTGCTGTGGAAGCGTTCCACCTGTCCGTTCGAGACGCTGTGGAGGGGCGGCGCATTCGAGACGCTAACGCCGAAGTGGTTTTCCAGCATGGTCAAAATAGTGTGCGAATTCAATGACGGTTCATTGTCGCAATAGATGACCTTAGCTTTGGGGAAAACGTTCAAGAGTTGTAATAGGGCCGGTTTGAGATCCTCTATTGTTCTAGAGAGAATCGGTTGGACCATTGCAAATTTTGAAAACTTGTCAATGCATGAGAGAAAATGTCTATGTGCAGCATTTCCCCCACCTGCGATGGGACTGGCGTTTCGCCGAGTTCCTGTTTTTTTGGATGTCTGTCATATTTGGCTCTCGCGCATGTCTTACAGTTTGAGACGATTTCGCTGGCCAATTTTGCCATCTTCGGGAAGTAGTACTCGGAGAGCACTTGCTTCACATTTTCCTGGGCCGATCTATGGGCCCTATTATGCTCAGCTGTGATAATTTCCCGCCTCTCAGCAACTGCGAAAATGTCTGTTACTTGATTTTTGCAGTACCAAAATTTTGTTGCTGGAAATTGTCGCACCAGCTGGTCCTGTACCATGGCCAACGTGTGTAGGTCACAATGGATGGCGTTTACGCCATTAGGAACGATAATATCTGCGATTTCTCTGAGCAATGATTCTTTGCACGAGAAGCTAACTAAGTGACGCCTTTTGTTCCCAAACAGTATGAAGCTGCGTTTCGATGGGGAGGGCGCCTCTTCGAGAACCAATTGGTTCTGGAAGCAATTCAGCGGTTTGTCCGTAGAATCAATGGTGTGGGTCAGGGAGAGTTCGCTGTGTATCGTGGCTATGCATGAATCAGCTTCCTGCTCTTCCATGGCATTGAGTCGTTGTCTGGACAGCGCGTCCGCGACCAAGTTCTCTTTGCCAGGCTTATAAAAAATACGCGCACCTGACTCATCAATGCGCGCCTTCCACCTCTTGATTTTAGCGTTCGGATTCGACTCCGAGACCGCAAAGGTTAAGGGCTGATGATCAGTAAAGATATTTATGTCTTTTACTGCGTACAGATAGTGCCGTAATTTGGCTAATGCCCAAATAATAGCTAACAATTCCCTTTCATTTGTAGCATAATTTATTTCCCTGTCCTTCAATGTCCTTGAGATCATTGTGATTGGACGACCCTCTTGGGACAATACCGCGCCAATGCCATAGGCTGATGCATCTGTCGTTAGATCAAATGCTTTTTTATAATCGGGGTATCTTAGCATGACGTCCTCAGATGCCAAGATATTTCGCAGCTTCTGAAACGCTTGTTGCTGCGCCTCAGAGAACTGGACCGAAATGTTCCGTGACCTATGTCTAACCGTTTCGTTTTCCCCTTTCAGGATGTCCGAAATGGGTCTTGCTATTGCCGCAAAATCCTTTATGAAACATCTGTAGTAGCTTGCCAGGCCAAGGAATGATCTGACTTCAAACACGGATTTTGGTTCCGGGAAGTCTTTAATGGCTTTGACCTTCTCTGGGTCAGTTGTTGCACCATTGCAGGTGACAATGAATCCCTAAAAGCCTACGCTCTTTTTAAAGAAGCGTGATTTTTCTACAGACACCCTCATGTTTGCTTCGTAGAGGTTCTTTAAAACCCAATCTACGTGTGTGACATGTGATTCTTCATTTTCAGAAAAAATAATCACATCATCCACGTATACGTAGCAAAATTTGCCGATTTGCCCTCGCAAGATGTCGTCGATTGTCCTTTGAAAAATGCTGGCAGCATTTTTCAGACCAAAAGGGAGTCTGCGAAATTCAAATTTCCCTCCGTTTACCGAAAAGGAAGTTTTTTCGCGATCACGCTCTGCGAGCATGATCTGGTGGTATCCTGACTTAAGGTCCAATGTTGTAAAATATTTGGCCTTGCCTAGGTTTCCCAATATCATGGAGATATTTGGCATGGGGTACTTGTCGGGTACCGTTCTTTCATTTAGCTTGCGAAAGTCAATTGCTAGTCGCATGTTTTTGTTGCCCATTTCATCAGTGCCCTTTTTGTCCACTACCCATATTGGGTTGTTGTACGGAGACACGGATTTCTGGATTATGCCGTTGTCCAATAGATTTTGGATTTCCTTGTTAACAAAATCGGCCGCCCCCATGGGGTACGGATACAGTTTTGCATAAATAGGTTCTTCATCTATTGTTCTTATTGTGGCTACTACCGAAGTGTTGTACGGTAGTGCCTCATTGGGGTCCGCAAATGCCCTTTTTCTGCTTTTAAGCATTTTTATAAAGGCATCTTTGATTACAGGGGGTGCGTCAGAGCAATCTACGTTAGTAAAATTGACATCAGCACAGGTATGAAAGGAAATTTCTTCGACTTCCGTACCCCATTTAAGACTCCCAGATTTTAAGCAAAGTGATGCCCCAGCCTGTGTTAACAGGTCGAGGCCGATTATCCCATCGAACGTTGATAGGTCCGATAGAATAAAGAACGTTGCTTTTATATTGAAAATTGAGACAAGACATTTCTGTGTTATTTGTGTTGTGCCATGGATTGAATGAATATTGAAAGGGGCTTCTACTGGACGGACGCCTTTTAGCCCCTTGTAAGGTCTAATAAAGTTTTTAGAAGCGCCCGTGTTTATAAGGAATTTCATGGAAGTCCCCGCTACTCTTCGTCTGAGGACGGGTGGCAGGGATTTACCCCTAAAAAATTGATGGCATCCGAATGATATTCTGTGATGGCGTCATCATCAATTTTTTGCGCCGCGCTGGAGGCCGCTGTGGTGTACGTATCACCAGTTTTGTCAGCTCTCTGGGCAATGTGATTTACCCTTTGCCTTTTTTGTGGGTGCGTTTTGTCAGACGCCGCCGGCTTCCTATTCTGGTATGCCGGGGCCTGTGAAGGTTTCAACATTCTAGACAGTGATGGATCCACTTCCATGGGTTCCGGAGTGCCTCCACGGTGCCCATCGCCGCGTGGAGCAGGGTGCACCTGTGCTTTATGCTGTTTAGTAAAGTGTGGATTTTTTCCAGCACTTACTTGCGTGTATGCGTGTTGGGATGTTTGCTGGCGTTCTTGCGTCTTTGGATTTGTTTTCCTGTCCCTATCCTCCTGACTCTTTGCAAACGACGATGCAAACGTGTACCTCTCGTGGTTTGCTTCCACCTCTTGAGCTAGAGCCAGAGCCGTTGGCATGTCCTTCGGCTTTGCCGAGAAGAGGACATCTGTGAGGTTGCGCCTAAGTCCCGAAATAAATACACGGAGTGCATCATCCCGGAATTTGTCGCATAAAACTTTTGCCGCCGACAATTCGTACGACATTGTGACCTTGTTGGTGAGCAAGGTCAGTTTTTTTTCGACCTCGTCATAGTACTGCAAGAGTGTTAGGCTTCCCTGTCTGAGGGTGCCCATCTCCTGCTCGATTACGTGGATCTGGCGTTTGTCACTGTATGTAAAATCGAGCCGATTTATGATCGCACCGAAATTCAACACAGTGCCGAACGAAGACAGCACTGCATCGGCAGGGCCTCTTATTTTACTCCTAATAATAATAACTGCCTGATAATGGCGGGAGCTATTCACATAATTTCTAAAAATATAATATGCGGCTACTGCCGCTTGCCGCCAAGAGACGTATGCATCCTGTGCTCCCGTAAATTCGGGCAGGCACTTAACGGCGTCCAGGGGCTCGTCACATTTAACATTATCTTTAATATCTATGGGCTCGTAGGCCTTAATTTCAGGGGCTTCCGCTTGGGCGGGAGCGATTTGTACCGCATTAACCTGGGCGGTCAGCTGCTGTATGGCTTGGCGTAGTTCGTTTTCCCTACGCTGGCTCTCCAGGGTTGCCTCTTGAACGGCATGGGCAACTGCCGCCTGTATGGTGGCTGTCATTTGTTCCATATTAAAAGCCATGTTTACAGCTGAGGGAATATTAGCGCGTACACGTTTCGGTGTAGAAGTTCTGGCTGGGCCTTCGGTCTCAGAATCAGAGCCGCTGGAGATTTGTTTATTATTCCTATACTGCTGAAACGGATTGTTCATGAGGGTCTGCAATTACAAAATCGCCCTGAAGAGTTATAGCATGGTCAAGCTGTATGCTTGTGCAGGCAGCTGGCCTGTCGAGGGGGACGCGGGGGCTGAGTCGCCGCTTTGCCCACGATGGATGGGGGCTGTTCAGACTGAGTTGTTGCCTTGCCAGGCAGTGACAAGGTGAGGGGTGCGCGGGTACTGAGCCTCCGCTATGGCAAACCGAGAAAATGAAAAACAACAATTGCCACACAAATGCATGCGCGACCGTATCGGGTTCGCGGATGTGGGGTGGGGAGACAATAAAACCAACAAGACTGCGAAGCTAACGCTGAGAATACGAGATATTCGGTCGGGATATTTAAAGTTTGTAATTTTTTCTTTATGACTGCACTAAAATATTGGTTTATCTATTTGCAAAAAAAAGAAAATAGTATGCAAACAATACGCAATAATATTTGGTAATATTGTCACTATGTCACCATTAATAATATATTTAGCTAAAATATATTTATTATATAAGATTTAAAAAATTTTATTTTCTTCTTTTATTTTAAATTTATTATAAAAGAATTGTAAATGTCAATCAATTAATGAGAGTAAATTTACGAAATTAATGTGAAATGTCAATAATGGAACTGCAGAAATTTTTCTGGCAGTGTATTTGATTTTTTTTTACAAAATGAATGCAGATAGAGGGCATGTGTGAATGAAAATGCTCACTTACATGATTCCCTAAATTTATTGCAATCCGTATTTTACGTTGAGCGCCAATTATTAAGTTGTGTGGATCGGTTGCTGGTCCCCCGCTGCTGTCCCGTAGTAATTGCGAATTACACACGTCGGCTGCTGGTCCCACGCTGCTGTCCTGTATTATAGGGGCGGTGGACAACTTCTGGTCCTCCGTGTGAATAGCCGGTTGGCCGGTGTTTAGCTCCTCGCTAACTGGTGAGTTACGAAGATTATGTTGGGAAGATGACTGTCTTCCTTTCACTACTGGCCTAGAGACTCAGTTAGTGTTCCAAGAGATAAGTAAGTTAACGACGGTGGCCGGAGTTATATTCAAGCATGTCTGTTCTTTATTGAAATCAGAATGAAACTGAACTTAAAGCTAACAAAAATTGGAATCATAGCGGCCACGCAAATATGCTGTGTTTGCCGGCTATGCATGGGCATCCGGCCAGACGCTGTGTCAGCAGTTTTGGCCGGAGCGAGCTGTCGAACGAACGGTCATTGCCGCCGCTCGGTTAACTTAGTTAACTTATATATAAATATATACAAATATATATATATATATATATATATATATATATGGACACACCAAATACTAAAATTAAATTTTTGTTGGTCATATATAAATGGAGTACTTGAAAGACTGTGGTTCATTTAAGCTGTGAGATTAAAATTTCAGTATTTTTGGTTTTTATTCCCTGAACCCACATTGAAAATGGGTAAAGCTGGGTATAATGGATTTGTGCAAATGTATGTAACAGGCAGAACGCTGCGTCTCCGACCTCATAAAGTATATATATATAAATATATACAAATATATATATATAAATATATATATATATATAAATATATATATATATAAATATATATATATATATATATATATATATATATATATATATATATATTCTTGATTAGCATCAATAGCCAAGTTGATCCAGCCCTGTTCGTCTGTCTGTCCGTCTGACCGTCCGTCTGTATAAACACGTCGATTTCGGAGACTACAGAAACTAGAAAGTTGAACTTGATCTTTTTAAGATGCGCCGATCAAGTTTATTTTTAATCAGCGATAACTCATCTCGTTTTCTTATTATCGATAATTATCGGCTTTTTGACTCGCTTTTTTGAGCATAACTTAAAAACCATATGAGCTAGAGCAAACAGATTTGGTTTAATATGTTTGCGTAACGCAAATGCGAGTAAGGAATATTTCGGATTTTGGATACTGTTCGGCAGCTAACTAATAAATGAATAAATAAAGAAAGCAATAAAAACTTTTTCTCTGTGCTTAGAAGTTAAAGCTTATTTATTTATGCAAAAACAAAGTTTATTTTTTCAACTAAACATAAATATTATAATTATTTCTCGCCTTTAAGTGCTAACAAAAAGCTTTTTTTACATAAAATAGTATATAAAATAACTAACAATGATTTGATCGGCAAATTATTTGTTTCGACGGCAACAAAACTTACTATATAAGTAAGTTTTTTTGCAAGCAATTGTCGTGTGGTAAATAACATAGCGGAATCTGTACATAAACTTACATACTACATACAGACGCATTGGTCTTCGCCTTTCTTGCATTTTGCTTGTAATTTTGTTCGGGTAACTGTTACGTGCGCGCTTTCAAGTACAGTGACCGTCGGTCAACGAACTTTGCCCGCGTACATAAGTACATATGTATGTATATACAAAGGTGCCGTTTCGGGTCAAACTATGGTTGTTATGGAAAGTTCGAGCGCTGATTCGGTCGCCCAGCCTACAAACAGGGTGTTTTTTTTAAAGCGCAAGGTGGCGTCTTCTTGTGAGCGGTTGCAGGCGTTACAAACCAACCTCATCCAATCACCCCTTGATAACATCGATGAGATTTCGTTGACGGTGTTGCTTAAACGGATTGAGAAGATGGAATCTGCATTTGAAGAGGCTCAAAATAAATTGGAGGAATTCGATTTTGACGAAATCGGCAGTGAGTTGCGAGATGCATTCGATTAATTGGAAACATCGGTTCGGTTTGAAATTGCCAAGCGGAGTATAGCGTTGCCTTCTTGTTGTACGCATTTAAGTCGTCCTCTTCCTGCGTCCGTGTCCAGATTCAGAGCGTTTCTGGCGTTACCGCCAATCAAATTGACGACGTTTTCTGGTGGTTATACGGAGTGGGCCGATTTATTTTCCATGTTCACAACTTTAATCGAAAAGCAATCCGAACTAACAAAAATTGAAAAATTGCAGCATTTGCGCTTCTGTTTAAGTGATTCTGCAATGGATACTATTCTTTCGTTGGAAATATCAGAGGCTAATTATTCTATTGCATTAGATCTTTTACAAAAACGATTTGATAACCGTCGCTTAGTACTTCAGGCACATATCGTTGAATTGCTGGAGCTCAACAAAGTAGAGAATGGCTCTGGTGGTATGCTTCGCGAACTATCGGATAAGTTTAATGCTCATATTCGTGCTCTTACCAGTTTGGGCAACAAAGAGCAAATTGCTAGAGGCATCAAAGTCAAAGTGCTACTGCAAAAAATGGAACCTGTTTCGCGAGCAAAGTGGGAAGAGAAGCTGGAGGATCCCGCGTTCGCAAACATGTGTGCCCATGAAGGCATGGGCACACATTGGCACATTTTTGGAGCAGCGATGCAGAACATTAGAAAGTGTGGATTATGCTATGACGACGTATACGCCAAGCTCTCAGATGGGTGGAACAGTAAATTTACCCCAGTCGAACATCGCTTGTTGTTACTAACCCGAAGGTCGCTGTTTGTATATTTTGTGAGAGGACAGATCATTGTATATGGCAATGTCCCAGATTTGACAATTTGTCTCCAGTCTTGCGACTTAAAGAAGCAAAAAGGTTGTCTCTATGCCTCAACTGTCTTAAAAAAGTAAATCTTTTACGAACATGTAATTCCGTAATTTGTCGCACATGTGGATCCAAACACCATACATTGTTGCATTTGGATTTTTCGCCCTTAGTTGCTCACACTTGCACTCCCGCTCCAGCTTCTCCAGCTCCTGCTTCTAGTTCTCTTGTTGCCCACAATCTCAGCAGCGATGTTGTAGTTCTGGCCACTTCTATTGTTCGTTATTCTTTAATCGCGCGGGCACGTTAATTCCATGTCGTGCAGTGTTGGATGTTGGATCACAGCTGTATTTAATTTCGTCTCGATTCGCTCAATAGTTCCAATTGAAGAAAACTAATTCCTTATCAGCAGTTGTCAGCCTTGGAAAAATTCCTATCGCTACTGACGGTTAAACTGTTAGAGTCAACTTACAATCTCAAACTGCAGGCGCTATTCCGCAGTCTTCACAGCAGTAGCTCCTGCTATAGCTGATAGCTAGCCAAGTGTTGCCCTTAACACAGCTCAGTGGAATGTACCTGGAAATATAGCCTAGCCTAGCCTATATCCTAGCTGATCCTTTGTTTTACAAGCCACAGCGAGGTAACCTGTTAATTGGAGCTGGTCTGTCCTACGAGCTAATGTCTGTCGGACAAATCAAGCTTCTACCGGGATTGCCTCTCCTACAAAAGACACGCCTTGGATGGATAGGTGCAGGTGGCGGCACAAGGCAAACTGGTACTTCTCTTATGGCCAATCATGCATCATGTGATGCCCGAACCGATTCTGATAGCCCAGCTGATGAGTTGATTCGACGATTTTGGGAAGTTGAAAGCTTTCCAGAACACATTGCTAAGGCAACAAAAGAAGAGCTTGACTGCGAAGAGCATTTTGTTAATAATTTTCAGAGATTACCAACAGGAGAATACTAAGTGCGGTTGCCTCTAAAACGCAGACTGAATTGGATGAATCCTATCAACAAGCATTTCGCAGATTTATATCACTAGAGAAGAAGTTGCAGCGTCATCCTCGCCTTAAATCCCAATATTCCGCGTTCGGTCAAGAGTATATGGAATTCGGCCACATGACTCTCGCCCTCCTTCTTTTATGCAAAAATTGTCTACCTTATCATTGCGTGCTAAAGGAAGAAAGCACGAGTACCAAACTTCGGGTTGTGTATACTGGTTCAGCTGTTGCCAGTATTGGATGTTCGCTAAATGAAGTTTTGATGGCTGAGCCTGTTATTCAACCGAAGCTGTTTAATATTTTGATGCGATTTCGTACGTTTTCTGTTGTTCTTACTGGGGACATTGACAAGATGTATCGCTGTGTTCGAGTTACGCACTCAGATAACTACCTCCTATGCATCCTCTGGCGAGATTCAACTGAATCTGAAATAAGTGTGTTGAAGCTAGACACAGTTACATATGGTACGAAACCGGCTTATTTTCTTGCAGTTCGAGCAATGCAGCAATTTGCAGACGATGAGCAATCCCGATTTCCAATTGGTTCCAAAATTCTTCGAAGAAATTTTTATGTCGATGACCTTATATCTGGCGGTGACTCGGTGCAAGAGGCAATCGAAATTTTGAACCAAACAAAAGGCATCCTCTCTAAAGCTCATTTCGAACTTAGAAAATGGTGCTCGAGTGACGCTGCCGTGCTAAAAGGCGTTCCTGATAAAGACAAGGATTAATTTTTAAAGTTTGGAGATGGAAGCGACATTAGCAAGCCCTTGGGCCTTGCTTGGGATCCTGCAACTGATAATCTTATGTTTTTGTTTATGCCTGCCAATCAGACTTATAAGCAGAAGTTTCATTTCAAAGGGACAGCAATCGTGATCACATCTATTCTGCTCTAAATCACGAGTGGCTCCACTTAAACCTCTTACGGTGCCAAAACTTGAACTTTTGTGGCCCTTTTATTGGCCCTATTAATGCAGGAAGTAACTGAAATGAAACTGTTTACGGGAACATTCCATTGTTGGTCAGACTCGTCAATATGTCTTTCTTGGATCCGAAATGACTCATCGAAATTCAACGTATTCGTTGAAAATCGACCATCCAGGAATTCACAACAGATTTCCAGTGGCATTATGTTCCAACAGCCAACCCAGCTGACATTCTCTCCAGAGGGGCAACTCCCAACGAGCTCATAGGTTCAGAGCTCTGGTCATGTGGTCCTAAATTTTCTTGTCTTCTTGAAAAGCCAACATTGGAGGTACGCCAAGGAGTACTTCTTATCAAAGACCCTGCAGCTGATGCCATAATGAGATGCAAGTACGTGAACTCCTTTTCCAACATTCAACGAGTATTACAAGTACAAGTTTACCCATCGTATTCGACGCCCCGGACTTTTAATCTCCGACATACGCTGTTATACATACGATCGTTAATACTTTTACGGAACGTTCAAAAGGGTTGTCTCAGGGATGATATAAGGAATATGCAGTCAAAGGGTTTGGTCACTGGCTCCAGCAACCTGTCATCATTATTGCGTTTTTTTGGATGAATTTGGTATTCTACGCGTTGTTGGACGTCTCGAAACGTCAACACTTCCTTATGAGGCCCGGCATCCTATTACACTGTCAAGATAGCATCCTATTACAGCCGCTATTGTTACTCATTTCCATGAGCCGAATTTCTATGCTGGACCATGAGCTTTGTTGGCAGTAATTTGTCCGTAGTACTGGGCAATTGGTGGGCCTAAAACAGTCTCCAGGATAGTCAACAAATGCATTGGATGTTTCTGGAACAAGCCACGTTTTGTGTAGCACGCAATGGCTGATCTGCCAAAAGAGCGTCTTGATGGATATCGCACGTTTGATATAACCGGCGTGGACTTTTGCAGACCATTCTTCTACAAGCCTGATAGTCACAACAAAGCTCCCATAAAATGCTACATAAGCGTCTTTATTTGCCTCGCCACGAAAGCCATCCACCTTGAGGTGGTAAGGGATCTATATACGGCTGCCTTTCCTAATGCTCTTAAACGCTTCATATGCACTCGTGGCAAGCCACGACAGATTTGGTCTGACATTTTCCTCAGTAGCTGTCATCAAGAGGCTGTGCTCCAGTTTTGTTTGGCAGACACAATTGACTGGTGATTCATTCCTCCGCGTTCCCCTCACTTTGATGGCCTTTATGAGGCGGCTGTGCAAAACTGCAAAGTATACTTTTTACCGAGTTGTGGGGTCGTCTATTCTTGGATTCGAAGAGCTCCGTACCGTCGTTTGCCAGATAACGGCAGTCATTAATTCTTGACCATTGCTTGCCATTTCAGAAGATCCAGAAGACCTTGATGCTCTTACACCAGCCCATTTTCTAGTTGCTGGCCCACATGCTACATTCACACAGCCTGATGTGACAAGGCTCAACTTTAATCGTTTGGATAGCTGAAATGGCAAATTGCAAAACCTAGTCTGACTCTCTACGACATCGTTAAAGATGAGAACTTACCTCCTGTAAATTGGCCACTAGCCAGAGTGGTTGATTTTGACAAGGGAACAGATGACATCGCACGCGTTGCAGTTTTGAATACGGCTAACGGATTTATAAACCGAGCAACTAACAAATTGTTTCTGCTTCCTCTTAAAGATTCTGTTGAAGCTCAATCGTTCAACTAAACAATTAATCTATAATTCTTTTCCCTAATTTTGTAACTTGCCTCGGCAAGCAAACAGTCTATATCATTATTTGGCGCTTCTCGCATAACATAAATCAAAACTACCAGCTGTTATTTATCTAGCGCTTCTTGCATTATACTCTCGCGCTTAAAATTGATATTCTTCGCTATAATTACAAATATTAAAGCTTATTTATTTGAGCTTATTTTTACAACTAACCATAATTAGTATAATTATTTCTCACCTTTAAATGCTAACAAAAAACCTTCCCCAATTTCGCCCCACATATGCAATACGCAATTCAAATACTACGGACTTGGGCTTTGGTTTGTACATAGATTTCAAAGCTCTTGTTAACCCCTGAACTTTTCTCTTAGTTTAGAAGATACACAGTTTTCCATAGAAGGGGCCAAGCGCAGCAGCTGTTCAGAGCATGCAGCCTGCGCTTACATATGTATATGCATGTGTGATTCTGTGCATGTGTGTATGAATGCAAGGTGACTGAAATGTATGAAAACACAGGGTTCAGAGTATTTTCCAGTCGAGCACTCCTTACTGGAGCCTTCTACAATTCTACATTTAAATTTTTTGGTTGGGCTTTTTGGATTGGGAGTTGCAGCAATTAGAATCTTGGAAAATGTTCTGGTTCATTTAAGCTGTGAGCCACTGTAGTTTAGCGAGTCTGTCGTCCATTTTTCGAATACTGCTGCGAATATACTGCTGTGTACCCATGTCACAGAAAGTGTTAAGAATTCGTGTAATCCAGAAACGGTTCGCCGGGCTCTTCGGGAAACAAGGGGGTTCCGGGTTCTTCGCAAGAAACGTTATATAAGCAACACAATCCCTGATAACGTCGCTCCATAGATTTTTAGTGACATGTTTGCTCCAATCTTCATTCTAATATTTGGAATCAATTCCAAAGTATTCATTATATACACTTTGTAACCTTTCGTTGAATATTTCGTTGAATATTATTTTATTATTTGGCTATGTAAATACCACATATGTAGCAGAACGATTCGGAATTGTACCGGCACGAATATTAGCGCACAATGTCACTGATTTTATAAAGTCTATTTTCGATTTAGCTCGTGTTTCGATGAATGCCAGAACTAGACTGAACACCGGTGATTCTGGTAAATAGTTTTATACCAATACTTAAAATTGGACAGAAAGCGTTAACGCGTCGTTATTACATAAGGTAAAAATTAAATTCCTTGTTGTTTGCTTGGCCCAAATTCTCTTAGGTAGATCATTCGGTTGAAAACATGGCCAGCCAACATTTCCAGGTAATACTCCCTATTTAGCACTCAATATGCATTAATCTACAGACCGATACCTGCAACACATAATTTCCCATTACATCAGGTACCAGTAGAAGTTTGGGGAAGGGGATGATTCTCCGGTCACCGGCCAATACTAGTAACCCTTGAGTAAAGTAAGCCAATTACATGTAACCATCCTCGACGAAAAGAAGAAATGATGATTGAAGACAAATTGCGCCGAAAAAAGTGCGCTTTTACGGTCAGACGGACGGACATTGCACAAACGCAATATACGCTTGTCACTTCGTGAACGAGTATAAAAATGAACAATACGTAGCCCGTACATTCAATTGACTTGCCGGACTATTTGTTATAATATCGACAAATTTTGTATAAAATATAAGTCTTTTAGATATTTTTATTGAATGTCATTTATTTATTGCCCGCTTGGCAATTATGAATTAAAAGGTAACGACTTTATGCCGGAGTAAAGACATGTACGATTGACGACGTGTATTTCAGAACCAAATTTACATTATAATTGTTCTTAAGAGCTAAGTACAAAAAATCTAGCAATTTGGCAATTTAAAGGCATAACATCATGCAGCCAAGTCGTGGCCGCAAGCCGACCATATGCATATGCATATGCATAAGCATATGCGGATACTGCATAAAAGAGGTGTCCGATATTCGTCGCTGCCGTTGCAGCGAGAATGCTGACATGACGTTTGCTCTCGTCGGCAGTGCGCGTGCAAGAGTTCGTTAACTACCCTCCCCTAAATGAAGGCCGCCCTCGGCCGATGCTATTTCAGCGATCACCTCGTTCATGTTCTTAATTGCGATCCTCTTTTTGATGATGCGCCAATAGACGAAGCCGATGCAGATGATTAACACGCAGGCCCGCCAAGGAGGAGCAATATTATTGTTGTGTTGATGTTGTCGACTTCACTCCTGACTTCCTGAATCGTCTCCAAATTAAAATCATTCAATCGGAGAAGACACTGGAGACTAAGAACGTCTTGATGACCTGTGACATTCAAAAGGGGGGACGCGGGAGCATGATCTGGCCATTAACGTTGACAAAATGTTGTTATCGAGGTAGGCGTGCAGTTCTTCAATGCTTGAACCTGGCCTTCGCATTTGGTGACGGTGTTACCATCCAATTGCAGCAGAGTGTGATTTTACGGCAAGTATGCTTGACTTTGCGAAACGAAATTAAAAAATAAATCATGTTTGTGGATTGCAGGACTTTCACGGACGACACGGACATTAAGTCAGCAATGGGGGTATTTGTGGGCTCCTCAAGCCAAACGGATTTTAAGTTTGCGCGGTCGAAGATATTTGTCTTGGCAAGGGTTATGGCGAGCATTATGTTTTACAATTCCATTAGCAACATTCAATTCCTGGCTAAGAGAGTTTCATATAAGTGTCCGGAATCAATTTGATGAATTTTTCAAGTTTTCAAAATTTGGTTGACGGTGTAAGTTAATTGGTTGATTTGAACATGCACCCTAGAATTAATTACGACCTGCCTATTGTTCGAGCCTACAAGCTGTGCCTCAGTGATTCTAATGTTTTCTAGATCTCTAGCATCGGGCGTACCTGCCACCACTTTCAGGACAAAACCTAGAAAATCTAAACTTCTAGCCACCCTGTGGTGTAGGCCGAGAGCTGATCGAAATCAGGTCTCCGATATGTTTTGCATCCACATTTAGGAGTTTCCTCATCGGACTGTGGAAACATCTCGCAAAGCTTTGTTGTTTCATCGACCATCTGCTCATACTCCGATACGTTTACCGAGTGTCTAACGTAGGCCAATTCTTCCCATACGAGGAGTTGACCATCTATGATCGGAATATACTTAGCACGAAAGTAGTCACTAATTTGCGCCGAGGACATCGTAACGGAAAATAATACCAGAATCCCAAACCTGTGGATTGAAAATTGCTGTATTTTTCCTTAACCGGGGGGAATATTAAACGACCACCACCAAACCGTAATTAATTAAACTGCCAAGTGTCTAAAAAGCTTACTTCCTAGTGTCTTAAAATTCGGGCAACACTTATTATAGACGGTTAATATGCTGGGATCATTATTTAAGATTGTCCTTGTAGACCATTAATGAGAACCGTGGTTCCCAAGTCGGCTTCCACGGCCCTCTCCTCGCACAAGAGCGTGAGTTTGTTTCCGAGCCTGCGATTTGATTTTACCAAAACTTTTTCGCTCACTTCGAAGACTCTTTTTTGTTCTCTCTAGCTCTGAGCGTGTCTGGAGCCGTTTTGAGTCTATCCTGAATATCTGTTAGTGTTACGTCTGGATGAGACTTCACAATATCAAGTGGTATTTTGTTAGTGACCGAGTGAATTGTCTTCTTGTATTCGCTTGAAGCCAACAAAATGACCTGAACAGTTTAGCTTATGTTTATTACGATCTTCAGACTGAGTTGTGGGGTCGTCTATTCTTGGATTCGAAGAGCTCCGTACCGTCGTTTGCCAGATAACGGCAGTCATTAATTCTTGACCATTGCTTGCCATTTCAGAAGATCCAGAAGACCTTGATGCTCTTACACCAGCCCATTTTCTAGTTGCTGGCCCACATGCTACATTCACACAGCCTGATGTGACAAGGCTCAACTTTAATCGTTTGGATAGCTGAAATGGCAAATTGCAAAACCTAGTCTGACTCTCTACGACATCGTTAAAGATGAGAACTTACCTCCTGTAAATTGGCCACTAGCCAGAGTGGTTGATTTTGACAAGGGAACAGATGACATCGCACGCGTTGCAGTTTTGAATACGGCTAACGGATTTATAAACCGAGCAACTAACAAATTGTTTCTGCTTCCTCTTAAAGATTCTGTTGAAGCTCAATCGTTCAACTAAACAATTAATCTATAATTCTTTTCCCTAATTTTGTAACTTGCCTCGGCAAGCAAACAGTCTATATCATTATTTGGCGCTTCTCGCATAACATAAATCAAAACTACCAGCTGTTATTTATCTAGCGCTTCTTGCATTATACTCTCGCGCTTAAAATTGATATTCTTCGCTATAATTACAAATATTAAAGCTTATTTATTTGAGCTTATTTTTACAACTAACCATAATTAGTATAATTATTTCTCACCTTTAAATGCTAACAAAAAACCTTCCCCAATTTCGCCCCACATATGCAATACGCAATTCAAATACTACGGACTTGGGCTTTGGCTTGTACATAGATTTCAAAGCTCTTGTTAACCCCTGAACTTTTCTCTTAGTTTAGAAGATACACAGTTTTCCATAGAAGGGGCCAAGCGCAGCAGCTGTTCAGAGCATGCAGCCTGCGCTTACATATGTATATGCATGTGTGATTCTGTGCATGTGTGTATGAATGCAAGGTGACTGAAATGTATGAAAACACAGGGTTCAGAGTATTTTCCAGTCGAGCACTCCTTACTGGAGCCTTCTACAATTCTACATTTAAATTTTTTGGTTGGGCTTTTTGGATTGGGAGTTGCAGCAATTAGAATCTTGGAAAATGTTCTGGTTCATTTAAGCTGTGAGCCACTGTAGTTTAGCGAGTCTGTCGTCCATTTTTCGAATACTGCTGCGAATATACTGCTGTGTACCCATGTCACAGAAAGTGTTAAGAATTCGTGTAATCCAGAAACGGTTCGCCGGGCTCTTCGGGAAACAAGGGGGTTCCGGGTTCTTCGCAAGAAACGTTATATAAGCAACACAATCCCTGATAACGTCGCTCCATAGATTTTTAGTGACATGTTTGCTCCAATCTTCATTCTAATATTTGGAATCAATTCCAAAGTATTCATTATATACACTTTGTAACCTTTCGTTGAATATTTCGTTGAATATTATTTTATTATTTGGCTATGTAAATACCACATATGTAGCAGAACGATTCGGAATTGTACCGGCACGAATATTAGCGCACAATGTCACTGATTTTATAAAGTCTATTTTCGATTTAGCTCGTGTTTCGATGAATGCCAGAACTAGACTGAACACCGGTGATTCTGGTAAATAGTTTTATACCAATACTTAAAATTGGACAGAAAGCGTTAACGCGTCGTTATTACATAAGGTAAAAATTAAATTCCTTGTTGTTTGCTTGGCCCAAATTCTCTTAGGTAGATCATTCGGTTGAAAACATGGCCAGCCAACATTTCCAGGTAATACTCCCTATTTAGCACTCAATATGCATTAATCTACAGACCGATACCTGCAACACATAATTTCCCATTACATCAGGTACCAGTAGAAGTTTGGGGAAGGGGATGATTCTCCGGTCACCGGCCAATACTAGTAACCCTTGAGTAAAGTAAGCCAATTACATGTAACCATCCTCGACGAAAAGAAGAAATGATGATTGAAGACAAATTGCGCCGAAAAAAGTGCGCTTTTACGGTCAGACGGACGGACATTGCACAAACGCAATATACGCTTGTCACTTCGTGAACGAGTATAAAAATGAACAATACGTAGCCCGTACATTCAATTGACTTGCCGGACTATTTGTTATAATATCGACAAATTTTGTATAAAATATAAGTCTTTTAGATATTTTTATTGAATGTCATTTATTTATTGCCCGCTTGGCAATTATGAATTAAAAGGTAACGACTTTATGCCGGAGTAAAGACATGTACGATTGACGACGTGTATTTCAGAACCAAATTTACATTATAATTGTTCTTAAGAGCTAAGTACAAAAAATCTAGCAATTTGGCAATTTAAAGGCATAACATCATGCAGCCAAGTCGTGGCCGCAAGCCGACCATATGCATATGCATATGCATAAGCATATGCGGATACTGCATAAAAGAGGTGTCCGATATTCGTCGCTGCCGTTGCAGCGAGAATGCTGACATGACGTTTGCTCTCGTCGGCAGTGCGCGTGCAAGAGTTCGTTAACTACCCTCCCCTAAATGAAGGCCGCCCTCGGCCGATGCTATTTCAGCGATCACCTCGTTCATGTTCTTAATTGCGATCCTCTTTTTGATGATGCGCCAATAGACGAAGCCGATGCAGATGATTAACACGCAGGCCCGCCAAGGAGGAGCAATATTATTGTTGTGTTGATGTTGTCGACTTCACTCCTGACTTCCTGAATCGTCTCCAAATTAAAATCATTCAATCGGAGAAGACACTGGAGACTAAGAACGTCTTGATGACCTGTGACATTCAAAAGGGGGGACGCGGGAGCATGATCTGGCCATTAACGTTGACAAAATGTTGTTATCGAGGTAGGCGTGCAGTTCTTCAATGCTTGAACCTGGCCTTCGCATTTGGTGACGGTGTTACCATCCAATTGCAGCAGAGTGTGATTTTACGGCAAGTATGCTTGACTTTGCGAAACGAAATTAAAAAATAAATCATGTTTGTGGATTGCAGGACTTTCACGGACGACACGGACATTAAGTCAGCAATGGGGGTATTTGTGGGCTCCTCAAGCCAAACGGATTTTAAGTTTGCGCGGTCGAAGATATTTGTCTTGGCAAGGGTTATGGCGAGCATTATGTTTTACAATTCCATTAGCAACATTCAATTCCTGGCTAAGAGAGTTTCATATAAGTGTCCGGAATCAATTTGATGAATTTTTCAAGTTTTCAAAATTTGGTTGACGGTGTAAGTTAATTGGTTGATTTGAACATGCACCCTAGAATTAATTACGACCTGCCTATTGTTCGAGCCTACAAGCTGTGCCTCAGTGATTCTAATGTTTTCTAGATCTCTAGCATCGGGCGTACCTGCCACCACTTTCAGGACAAAACCTAGAAAATCTAAACTTCTAGCCACCCTGTGGTGTAGGCCGAGAGCTGATCGAAATCAGGTCTCCGATATGTTTTGCATCCACATTTAGGAGTTTCCTCATCGGACTGTGGAAACATCTCGCAAAGCTTTGTTGTTTCATCGACCATCTGCTCATACTCCGATACGTTTACCGAGTGTCTAACGTAGGCCAATTCTTCCCATACGAGGAGTTGACCATCTATGATCGGAATATACTTAGCACGAAAGTAGTCACTAATTTGCGCCGAGGACATCGTAACGGAAAATAATACCAGAATCCCAAACCTGTGGATTGAAAATTGCTGTATTTTTCCTTAACCGGGGGAATATTAAACGACCACCACCAAACCGTAATTAATTAAACTGCCAAGTGTCTAAAAAGCTTACTTCCTAGTGTCTTAAAATTCGGGCAACACTTATTATAGACGGTTAATATGCTGGGATCATTATTTAAGATTGTCCTTGTAGACCATTAATGAGAACCGTGGTTCCCAAGTCGGCTTCCACGGCCCTCTCCTCGCACAAGAGCGTGAGTTTGTTTCCGAGCCTGCGATTTGATTTTACCAAAACTTTTTCGCTCACTTCGAAGACTCTTTTTTGTTCTCTCTAGCTCTGAGCGTGTCTGGAGCCGTTTTGAGTCTATCCTGAATATCTGTTAGTGTTACGTCTGGATGAGACTTCACAATATCAAGTGGTATTTTGTTAGTGACCGAGTGAATTGTCTTCTTGTATTCGCTTGAAGCCAACAAAATGACCTGAACAGTTTAGCTTATGTTTATTACGATCTTCAGACTGAGTTGTGGGGTCGTCTATTCTTGGATTCGAAGAGCTCCGTACCGTCGTTTGCCAGATAACGGCAGTCATTAATTCTTGACCATTGCTTGCCATTTCAGAAGATCCAGAAGACCTTGATGCTCTTACACCAGCCCATTTTCTAGTTGCTGGCCCACATGCTACATTCACACAGCCTGATGTGACAAGGCTCAACTTTAATCGTTTGGATAGCTGAAATGGCAAATTGCAAAACCTAGTCTGACTCTCTACGACATCGTTAAAGATGAGAACTTACCTCCTGTAAATTGGCCACTAGCCAGAGTGGTTGATTTTGACAAGGGAACAGATGACATCGCACGCGTTGCAGTTTTGAATACGGCTAACGGATTTATAAACCGAGCAACTAACAAATTGTTTCTGCTTCCTCTTAAAGATTCTGTTGAAGCTCAATCGTTCAACTAAACAATTAATCTATAATTCTTTTCCCTAATTTTGTAACTTGCCTCGGCAAGCAAACAGTCTATATCATTATTTGGCGCTTCTCGCATAACATAAATCAAAACTACCAGCTGTTATTTATCTAGCGCTTCTTGCATTATACTCTCGCGCTTAAAATTGATATTCTTCGCTATAATTACAAATATTAAAGCTTATTTATTTGAGCTTATTTTTACAACTAACCATAATTAGTATAATTATTTCTCACCTTTAAATGCTAACAAAAAACCTTCCCCAATTTCGCCCCACATATGCAATACGCAATTCAAATACTACGGACTTGGGCTTTGGCTTGTACATAGATTTCAAAGCTCTTGTTAACCCCTGAACTTTTCTCTTAGTTTAGAAGATACACAGTTTTCCATAGAAGGGGCCAAGCGCAGCAGCTGTTCAGAGCATGCAGCCTGCGCTTACATATGTATATGCATGTGTGATTCTGTGCATGTGTGTATGAATGCAAGGTGACTGAAATGTATGAAAACACAGGGTTCAGAGTATTTTCCAGTCGAGCACTCCTTACTGGAGCCTTCTACAATTCTACATTTAAATTTTTTGGTTGGGCTTTTTGGATTGGGAGTTGCAGCAATTAGAATCTTGGAAAATGTTCTGGTTCATTTAAGCTGTGAGCCACTGTAGTTTAGCGAGTCTGTCGTCCATTTTTCGAATACTGCTGCGAATATACTGCTGTGTACCCATGTCACAGAAAGTGTTAAGAATTCGTGTAATCCAGAAACGGTTCGCCGGGCTCTTCGGGAAACAAGGGGGTTCCGGGTTCTTCGCAAGAAACGTTATATAAGCAACACAATCCCTGATAACGTCGCTCCATAGATTTTTAGTGACATGTTTGCTCCAATCTTCATTCTAATATTTGGAATCAATTCCAAAGTATTCATTATATACACTTTGTAACCTTTCGTTGAATATTTCGTTGAATATTATTTTATTATTTGGCTATGTAAATACCACATATGTAGCAGAACGATTCGGAATTGTACCGGCACGAATATTAGCGCACAATGTCACTGATTTTATAAAGTCTATTTTCGATTTAGCTCGTGTTTCGATGAATGCCAGAACTAGACTGAACACCGGTGATTCTGGTAAATAGTTTTATACCAATACTTAAAATTGGACAGAAAGCGTTAACGCGTCGTTATTACATAAGGTAAAAATTAAATTCCTTGTTGTTTGCTTGGCCCAAATTCTCTTAGGTAGATCATTCGGTTGAAAACATGGCCAGCCAACATTTCCAGGTAATACTCCCTATTTAGCACTCAATATGCATTAATCTACAGACCGATACCTGCAACACATAATTTCCCATTACATCAGGTACCAGTAGAAGTTTGGGGAAGGGGATGATTCTCCGGTCACCGGCCAATACTAGTAACCCTTGAGTAAAGTAAGCCAATTACATGTAACCATCCTCGACGAAAAGAAGAAATGATGATTGAAGACAAATTGCGCCGAAAAAAGTGCGCTTTTACGGTCAGACGGACGGACATTGCACAAACGCAATATACGCTTGTCACTTCGTGAACGAGTATAAAAATGAACAATACGTAGCCCGTACATTCAATTGACTTGCCGGACTATTTGTTATAATATCGACAAATTTTGTATAAAATATAAGTCTTTTAGATATTTTTATTGAATGTCATTTATTTATTGCCCGCTTGGCAATTATGAATTAAAAGGTAACGACTTTATGCCGGAGTAAAGACATGTACGATTGACGACGTGTATTTCAGAACCAAATTTACATTATAATTGTTCTTAAGAGCTAAGTACAAAAAATCTAGCAATTTGGCAATTTAAAGGCATAACATCATGCAGCCAAGTCGTGGCCGCAAGCCGACCATATGCATATGCATATGCATAAGCATATGCGGATACTGCATAAAAGAGGTGTCCGATATTCGTCGCTGCCGTTGCAGCGAGAATGCTGACATGACGTTTGCTCTCGTCGGCAGTGCGCGTGCAAGAGTTCGTTAACTACCCTCCCCTAAATGAAGGCCGCCCTCGGCCGATGCTATTTCAGCGATCACCTCGTTCATGTTCTTAATTGCGATCCTCTTTTTGATGATGCGCCAATAGACGAAGCCGATGCAGATGATTAACACGCAGGCCCGCCAAGGAGGAGCAATATTATTGTTGTGTTGATGTTGTCGACTTCACTCCTGACTTCCTGAATCGTCTCCAAATTAAAATCATTCAATCGGAGAAGACACTGGAGACTAAGAACGTCTTGATGACCTGTGACATTCAAAAGGGGGGACGCGGGAGCATGATCTGGCCATTAACGTTGACAAAATGTTGTTATCGAGGTAGGCGTGCAGTTCTTCAATGCTTGAACCTGGCCTTCGCATTTGGTGACGGTGTTACCATCCAATTGCAGCAGAGTGTGATTTTACGGCAAGTATGCTTGACTTTGCGAAACGAAATTAAAAAATAAATCATGTTTGTGGATTGCAGGACTTTCACGGACGACACGGACATTAAGTCAGCAATGGGGGTATTTGTGGGCTCCTCAAGCCAAACGGATTTTAAGTTTGCGCGGTCGAAGATATTTGTCTTGGCAAGGGTTATGGCGAGCATTATGTTTTACAATTCCATTAGCAACATTCAATTCCTGGCTAAGAGAGTTTCATATAAGTGTCCGGAATCAATTTGATGAATTTTTCAAGTTTTCAAAATTTGGTTGACGGTGTAAGTTAATTGGTTGATTTGAACATGCACCCTAGAATTAATTACGACCTGCCTATTGTTCGAGCCTACAAGCTGTGCCTCAGTGATTCTAATGTTTTCTAGATCTCTAGCATCGGGCGTACCTGCCACCACTTTCAGGACAAAACCTAGAAAATCTAAACTTCTAGCCACCCTGTGGTGTAGGCCGAGAGCTGATCGAAATCAGGTCTCCGATATGTTTTGCATCCACATTTAGGAGTTTCCTCATCGGACTGTGGAAACATCTCGCAAAGCTTTGTTGTTTCATCGACCATCTGCTCATACTCCGATACGTTTACCGAGTGTCTAACGTAGGCCAATTCTTCCCATACGAGGAGTTGACCATCTATGATCGGAATATACTTAGCACGAAAGTAGTCACTAATTTGCGCCGAGGACATCGTAACGGAAAATAATACCAGAATCCCAAACCTGTGGATTGAAAATTGCTGCATTTTTCCTTAACCGGGGGAATATTAAACGACCACCACCAAACCGTAATTAATTAAACTGCCAAGTGTCTAAAAAGCTTACTTCCTAGTGTCTTAAAATTCGGGCAACACTTATTATAGACGGTTAATATGCTGGGATCATTATTTAAGATTGTCCTTGTAGACCATTAATGAGAACCGTGGTTCCCAAGTCGGCTTCCACGGCCCTCTCCTCGCACAAGAGCGTGAGTTTGTTTCCGAGCCTGCGATTTGATTTTACCAAAACTTTTTCGCTCACTTCGAAGACTCTTTTTTGTTCTCTCTAGCTCTGAGCGTGTCTGGAGCCGTTTTGAGTCTATCCTGAATATCTGTTAGTGTTACGTCTGGATGAGACTTCACAATATCAAGTGGTATTTTGTTAGTGACCGAGTGAATTGTCTTCTTGTATTCGCTTGAAGCCAACAAAATGACCTGAACAGTTTAGCTTATGTTTATTACGATCTTCAGACATCTAGCAAGCTCAAGCAGAGTGCTTTGAAAAGGCTCGGTCTGTCTGGTGCATTTGAAATGTTGACCCCATAATTGTTCATTCGAAGTGAGCTGATCGTCTGGGAGTTTAAAGACGGCTCATTGTCGCAGTTGATTGTTTTGGCTGCCGGAGAGAAATATATGAGCTGCAATATGGGCAGTTTTAAATCCTGTATGGCTCGTGATTGAATTGGCTGGACTATAGCGAATTTCGAATATTTGTCAATGCATGTCAGAAAAAATTGTTTGTCCGTTGAGAAAATGTCCACATGTAACATTTCCCCTGCGTGTGAGGGAATCGGAGTCTCACCGAGTTCCTGTTTCCTAGGATGTCTATCGTATTTTGCCCTTTCGCAAATCCTGCAGTTCAACACGATTTCATTGGCAATCCTAGTCACCTTTGGGAAATAATATTCCAAATAGAATAAAGCTACGCTTCAACGGGGAGCTCTCTTGATCGAGAATTATCTGATTTTGGAAACAATTCAATGGTTTTTCAGTAGATTCAATATTGTAAGTCAGGCAATGCTCACTGTATATCGTGGCAATGCATGATTTATTATCTTGGTGGCTTAAAGCGTTAATTGGCTAGACAGGGCATCAGCGACCAGATTTTCCTTGCCTGGTTTGTGGAATATTCGTGCATTAGATTCATCAATGCGCGCCTTCCAACGTTTGATTTTGGCGTTAAGATTGATTCAGTCACGGCGAAGGCCAGAGGCTGATGGTCTGTGAAGATGTTAAGATCCTTCACCCCGTATAAAGGGCCCACACGATAGCTAGTAGCTCCCTTTCATTTGTGGCATAATTAATCTCTAGACTCTTAAGTGTTTTGGAGATCATTGTGATGGGACGCCCTTCTTGGGAGAGAACTGCTCCTATGCTATATCGGCCATAAACGGCTTCTTGTAATCGGGATATCGGAACATGACATCCTCAGACTCTATTATATTTCGTGGTTTTTTAAATGTGCTGCCGTGGAGATCAGGGAATTCGACTGGAATTTTCCTTGATGTTTTAGGATGTCTGAAATGGGTTTCCCTATTGTTGCAAAATCTTTGATAAAGCACTTGTAATAGCTAGCGAGTCCTAGGAGTGACCTTACCTCGAAAACCGTCTTGGGTTCCGGGAATTCTTATATGGCCCTAACCTTCTCTGGGTCGGTTGTGGCACCGTCGCTCGTGACCACAAATCCAAGGAAGTGTACGCTTTTCTTAAAAAATTATGACTTTTCCTTGGATACCCTCATGTTTGCTTCATACAAGCTTTTCAATACCCAATCCACGTGTCTTACGTGAGATTCTTCATCTTTTCAAAAAACAATGACATCCTCTACGTAGACATAGCACGATTTGCCGACTTGCTCTCGCAATATATCGTCAATCGCTCTTTGCAAAATGCTGGCCGCATTTTTCTAGCCAAAGGGGAGTCGACGGAATTCGTACTTCCCTCCATTTACTGAGAAGGAAGTTTTTTTTAAAACGTTCTGAGAGCGTAATTTGATAATACCCAGATTTCAGGTCTAAGGTCGAAAAGTACTTGGCTTTACCTAGATTTCCCCAAATCATGGAAATATTAGACATGGGACACCTATCTGGAATGGTTCTTTCATTGAGTTTTCGAAAGTCCATTACAAGGCGCATGTTTCGATTACCCATTTCATCCGTGCCTTTTTTATCAACTACCCAAATGGGGTTATTGTTGGGGGGTTGTAGGGAGAAACGGATTTCTGAATTTTACCGTTCTTCAAAAGATATTGAATCTGTTTGTTCATGAATTCAGCTGCACCCACGGGATATGGGTACAATTTGGCATAGTAGGTTCCTCATTTGTAGTCCTTATTTGGCTACTACAGAGGTGTTGTAAGGCAGAGTTTCATTGGCGTCTGCAAAGGTCATTTTCCTACCCTGTAACATCTTTAAGAATTTGTTTCTTATTGAAGGGGGGTGCGTCAGCGCAATGAACATTAGTGAAACTGACGTTTTCGCATGATACATATGATACAGTATTGGTTCCGATTTGCTACCAATTTTAGTTGGCTAGTGTTCAGACAAAGTTGCGCTCCGACTTGTGTTAACAGGTCGAGGCCTATGATCCCATCAAATGTTGAAAGATCCAGGAGAAGGAAAAACGTTGCTTTCTGCCCAAACATTGATATGTAACAATTTTTTGTTATTTTAGTAGTGACATTAATTGAATGGATTGTGAATGGCGTATCGACCGAGCAGACTCATTTTAACCCAGGGTATGGGCGAATGTAGTTTTTCGCCTCGCCAGTGTGGATAACAATTTTCATCTGTGTCCCCGCTACTTCTCGCCTGATGAAAGGCAGCAGGGACTTACCCCTAAAAAATTTATAGCGTCCGAATCTTCATCTGATTTACCAGCTATGTGCACTTCGGCAGTCCTAGCCGCAGCTTCATACCCTTTAGGATCAACTTCTTAACTCTAAACAGTATGATTCTCCGGTCACCGGCCAATACTAGTAACCCTTGAGTAAAGTAAGCCAATTACATGTAACCATTCTCGACGAAAAGAAGAAATGATGATTGAAGACAAATTGCGCCGAAAAAAGTGCGCTTTTACGGTCAGACGGACGGACATTGCACAAACGCAATATACGCTTGTCACTTCGTGAACGAGTATAAAAATGAACAATACGTAGCCCGTACATTCAATTGACTTGCCGGACTATTTGTTATAATATCGACAAATTTTGTATAAAATATAAGTCTTTTAGATATTTTTATTGAATGTCATTTATTTATTGCCCGCTTGGCAATTATGAATTAAAAGGTAACGACTTTATGCCGGAGTAAAGACATGTACGATTGACGACGTGTATTTCAGAACTAAATTTACATTATAATTGTTCTTAAGAGCTAAGTACAAAAAATCTAGCAATTTGGCAATTTAAAGGCTTAACATCATGCAGCCAAGTCGTGGCCGCAAGCCGACCAAGCATATGCGGATACTGCATAAAAGAGGTGTCCGATATTCGTAGCTGCCGTTGCAGCGAGAGTGCTGACATGACGTTTTCTCTCGTCGGCAGTGCGCGTGCAAGAGTTCGTTAACTACCCTCCCCTAAATGAAGGCCGCCCTCGGCCGATGCTATTTCAGCGATCACCTCGTTCATGTTCTTAATTGCGATCCTCCTTTTTAATGATGCGCCAATAGACGAAGCCGATGCAGATGATTAACACGCAGGCCCGCCAAGGAGGAGCAATATTATTGTTGTGTTGATGTTGTCGACTTCACTCCTGACTTCCTGAATCGTCTCCAAATTAAGATCATTCAATCGGAGAAGACACTGGAGACTAAGAACGTTTTGATGACCTGTGACATTAAAAAGGGGGGACGCGGGAGCATGATCTGGCCATTAACGTTGACAAAATGTTGTTATCGAGGTAGGCGTGCAGTTCTTCAATGCTTGAACCTGGCCTTCGCATTTGGTGACGGTGTTACCATCCAATTGCAGCAGAGTGTGATTTTACGGCAAGTATGCTTGACTTTGCGAAACGAAATTAAAAAATAAATCATGTTTGTGGATTGCAGGACTTTCACGGACGACACGGACATTAAGTCAGCAATGGGGGTATTTGTGGGCTCCTCAAGCCAAACGGATTTTAAGTTTGCGCGGTCGAAGATATTTGTCTTGGCAAGGGTTATGGCGAGCATTATGTTTTACAATTCCATTAGCAACATTCAATTCCTGGCTAAGAGAGTTTCATATAAGTGTCCGGAATCAATTTGATGAATTTTTCAAGTTTTCAAAATTTGGTTGACGGTGTAAGTTAATTGGTTGATTTGAACATGCACCCTAGAATTAATTACGACCTGCCTATTGTTCGAGCCTACAAGCCGTGCCTCAGTGATTCTAATGTTTTCTAGATCTCTAGCATCGGGCGTACCTGCCACCACTTTCAAGACAGAACCTAGAAAATCTAAACTTCTAGCCACCCTGTGGTGTAGGCCGAGAGCTGATCGAAATCAGGTCTCCGATATGTTTTGCATCCACATTTAGGAGTTTCCTCATCGGACTGTGGAAACATCTCGCAAAGCTTTGTTGTTTCATCGACCATCTGCTCATACTCCGATACGTTTACCGAGTGTCTAACGTAGGCAAATTCTTCCCATACAGGAGTTGACCATATGTTCGGAATATACTTAGCACGAAAGTAGTCACTAATTTGCGCCGAGGACATCGTAACGGAAAATAATACCAGAATCCCAAACCTGTGGATTGAAAATTGCTGTATTTTTCCTTAACCGGGGGAATATTAAACGACCACCACCAAACCGTAATTAATTAAACTGCCAAGTGTCTAAAAAGCTTACTTCCTAGTGTCTTAAAATTCGGGCAACACTTATTATAGACGGTTAATATGCTGGGATCATTATTTAAGATTGTCCTTGTAGACCATTAATGAGAACCGTGGTTCCCAAGTCGGCTTCCACGGCCCTCTCCTCGCACAAGAGCGTGAGTTTGTTTCCGAGCCTGCGATTTGATTTTACCAAAACTTTTTCGCTCACTTCGAAGACTCTTTTTTGTTCTCTCTAGCTCTGAGCGTGTCTGGAGCCGTTTTGAGTCTATCCTGAATATCTGTTAGTGTTACGTCTGGATGAGACTTCACAATATCAAGTGGTATTTTGTTAGTGACCGAGTGAATTGTCTTCTTGTATTCGCTTGAAGCCAACAAAATGACCTGAACAGTTTAGCTTATGTTTATTACGATCTTCAGACATCTAGCAAGCTCAAGCAGAGTGCTTTGAAAAGGCTCGGTCTGTCCGTTAGAAACACTATGTAGGGGTGGTGCATTTGAAATGTTGACCCCATAATTGTCCATTCGAAGTGAGCTGATCGTCTGGGAGTTTAAAGACGGCTCATTGTCGCAGTTGATTGTTTTGGCTGCCGGAGAGAAATATATGAGCTGCAATATGGGCAGTTTTAAATCCTGTATGGCTCGTGATTGAATTGGCTGGACTATAGCGAATTTCGAATATTTGTCAATGCATGTCAGAAAAAATTGTTTGTCCGTTGAGAAAATGTCCACATGTAACATTTCCCCTGCGTGGGAATCGGAGTCTCACCGAGTTCCTGTTTCCTAGGATGTCTATCGTATTTTGCCCTTTCGCAAATCCTGCAGTTCAACACGATTTCATTGGCAATCCTAGTCACCTTTGGGAAATAATATTCCAAATAGAATAAAGCTACGCTTCAACGGGGAACTCTCTTGATCGAGAATTATCTGATTTTGGAAACAATTCAATGGTTTTTCAGTAGATTCAATATTGTAAGTCAGGCAATGCTCACTGTATATCGTGGCAATGCATGATTTATTATCTTGGTGGCTTAAAGCGTTAATTGGCTAGACAGGGCATCAGCGACCAGATTTTCCTTGCCTGGTTTGTGGAATATTCGTGCATTAGATTCATCAATGCGCGCCTTCCAACGTTTGATTTTGGCGTTAAGATTGATTCAGTCACGGCGAAGGCCAGAGGCTGATGGTCTGTGAAGATGTTAAGATCCTTCACCCCGTATAAAGGGCCCACACGATAGCTAGTAGCTCCCTTTCATTTGTGGCATAATTAATCTCTAGACTCTTAAGTGTTTTGGAGATCATTGTGATGGGACGCCCTTCTTGGGAGAGAACTGCTCCTATGCCATATCGGCCATAAACGGCTTCTTGTAATCGGAATATCGGAACATGACATCCTCAGACTCTATTATATTTCGTGGTTTTTTAAATGTGCTGCCGTGGAGATCAGGGAATTCGACTGGAATTTTCCTTGATGTTTTAGGATGTCTGAAATGGGTTTCCCTATTGTTGCAAAATCTTTGATAAAGCACTTGTAATAGCTAGCGAGTCCTAGGAGTGACCTTACCTCGAAAACCGTCTTGGGTTTCGGGAATTCTTATATGGCCCTAACCTTCTCTGGGTCGGTTGTGGCACCGTCGCTCGTGACCACAAATCCAAGGAAGTGTACGCTTTTCTTAAAAAATTATGACTTTTCCTTGGATACCCTCATGTTTGCTTCATACAAGCTTTTCAATACCCAATCCACGTGTCTTACGTGAGATTCTTCATCTTTTCAAAAAACAATGACATCCTCTACGTAGACATAGCACGATTTGCCGACTTGCTCTCGCAATATATCGTCAATCGCTCTTTGCAAAATGCTGGCCGCATTTTTCTAGCCAAAGGGGAGTCGACGGAATTCGTACTTCCCTCCATTTACTGAGAAGGAAGTTTTTTTTTAAAACGTTCTGAGAGCGTAATTTGATAATACCCAGATTTCAGGTCTAAGGTCGAAAAGTACTTGGCTTTACCTAGATTTCCCCAAATCATGGAAATATTAGACATGGGACACCTATCTGGAATGGTTCTTTCATTGAGTTTTCGAAAGTCCATTACAAGGCGCATGTTTCGATTACCCATTTCATCCGTGCCTTTTTTATCAACTACCCAAATGGGGTTATTGTTGGGGGGTTGTAGGGAGAAACGGATTTCTGAATTTTACCGTTCTTCAAAAGATATTGAATCTGTTTGTTCATGAATTCAGCTGCACCCACGGGATATGGGTACAATTTGGCATAGTAGGTTCCTCATTTGTAGTCCTTATTTGGCTACTACAGAGGTGTTGTAAGGCAGAGTTTCATTGGCGTCTGCAAAGGTCATTTTCCTACCCTGTAACATCTTTAAGAATTTGTTTCTTATTGAAGGGGGGTGCGTCAGCGCAATGAACATTAGTGAAACTGACGTTTTCGCATGATACATATGATACAGTATTGGTTCCGATTTGCTACCAATTTTAGTTGGCTAGTGTTCAGACAAAGTTGCGCTCCGACTTGTGTTAACAGGTCGAGGCCTATGATCCCATCAAATGTTGAAAGATCCAGGAGAAGGAAAAACGTTGCTTTCTGCCCAAACATTGATATGTAACAATTTTTTGTTATTTTAGTAGTGACATTAATTGAATGGATTGTGAATGGCGTATCGACCGAGCAGACTCATTTTAACCCAGGGTATGGGCGAATGTAGTTTTTCGCCTCGCCAGTGTGGATAACAATTTTCATCTGTGTCCCCGCTACTTCTCGCCTGATGAAAGGCAGCAGGGACTTACCCCTAAAAAATTTATAGCGTCCGAATCTTCATCTGATTTACCAGCTATGTGCACTTCGGCAGTCCTAGCCGCAGCTTCATACCCTTTAGGATCAACTTCTTAACTCTAAACAGTATGATTCACTCTCTGACGCCCCCGACCAGTTGATCGGTCAGAAGTGTTAGTTCGTTTGTAAGACTGATTGACGTAACCCGGAGCTTGTGATGGTATCAAGGACAAGACACTGAAGGGTCAACTTCCCTTGGCTCAGGCGCGCTGTTGGCTGGGCTGGCCCTGTGATTTATACTGTTAATTGAAGTGCGGGTTTTTTGCACCGCTTGTGTGTAAATCTGTTCGCTGCACGGCTTTCTCTGGCTGTTGACCTTGCGCCCTCGCGTTTCGCCTACGCTCTCTTTCTTCCTGGCTTCGCGGAAAATTGGCAGCGAAAGCATATCTTTCGTAGTTCTACTCGATCTCTTGGGCGAGGGCCAGAAGATCGAGGGCAAGTCCTTGGCGCTTGCCGCAAAAAGTACGTCTATTAGGCGGCACTTAAGCCCCGATATGAATACTCGCAACGCATCATTGCGGAATTTTTCACACATGCTTTTTGCCATACTTGGTTCGTATAACATATTGACTTTATTGGTTAATAATTTCAACTTTTTTTCGACCTCGTCATAGTATTGGAGCAAGGAAAGGCCTCCCTGTCTTTGGGTCCCTAACTCTTGCTCGATGACGTTTATTGGCCGTTTGTCGCTATATGTAAACTCGATGCGATTTATTATCGCATCGAAATTTAATACTGTGCCGAATGAAGATAACACAGCATCAGCGGAGCCCCTGATCTTGCTCCTTATTATGATCACTGCCTGATAGTGACTGAACTGGGGGGGTAGTATATTCTACCTTTTTTGTTAACCTAGCAATCTGGCTCTCTAAGTTTTTTTTTTTCCTTTTTTTTTTTTTCTTTTAAGGACGCGTCCCTTGCATTGAACGCTTCTACCTGCGCTTGCAATGCACCTGCGACCGCCGACTCTACTACGGTTTTCTCAAGCTGGGGGTCCATGTTTGGCTTGTTTATTATTTTTATGGGTTGCTTTGATTATTTTCAAGGACTGGGACATTACTATCTGAACCCTCTGAATCAGAATTTCTTGGTTAGGGGTCCCTACAATATTGGAATGCCCTATTCATGAATCGCTGTGTAACAAAATCAAATCACCAATCAACCGGAGAATCAACGAAATTATTAAAATATTTGCAAAACAAAACGTCACAATATGCTTATGGTCAGCTTTATTATTGCTACTTATTATTCACGCAAACTTCAAATATGATCATTTCTCAGCAACCCACTTACATTGTTTTTGTTGTGGACGTCCCTAATCGCTCTATGATTTATTCGTTGGCACTGCTGTTCCCTCGCTGCAGTCAAGATCAAATTTCAAATCGTTGCCAGTCTAGCTTGCCGCTGCCCGAGGAGCTCATGCGGCCTCGATGAGCAAATAATTAATTATTGTACTTTAGCACACGCGCACACTGACCACATTGACGTAGGTCAAGAGAGCAGAAACATACTGACCGTTTTGATGCTGGTCATGAACACTTTGTCAGATGAAAATTGTGCTGCCTGTTCTATTTTTTTGTATTTAAGGTTCACTTTTCACAACAGTAGTTTGTCGCGAATTTATAGAAACAAAGCCCACTTTATATTCTATTCTTTGATCACGTTTTTTCTTTTTTTTGATTCTTCACATAGTTGGGTGCCAATTATAAGTCTTTTAGATATTTTTATTAAAGTTCATTTATTTATTGCCCGCTTGGCAATTATGAATTAAAAGGTAACGACTTTATGCCGTAGAAAAGACGTGTACGACTGACGATTGTATTTCAAAACAAAATTTGCATTATATCTGTTCTTAAGAGCTAAGTACAAGAAATCTAGCAATTTGGCAATTTAAAGGCATAACAAGTATATGCGGACACTGCATACCAGAGGTGTCCGATTACCGTCACTGCCGTTGCAGCGAGAATGCTGACATGACGTTTTCACTCGTCGGCATTGCGCGTGCAAGAGTTCGTTAACTTATATATACTTTCAGTTACCTTCGTCAGACAAAGCGTAAAGATTTTTGTGCAAAGTGAATATATCATACAATATAATTGTTTCGGTCGTCGCGCCCGCGCCGTTTTTACATTTGTCAAACGTTCTTGTTGTAAGTAGAACAAATCAGGGTCAATTTGATTAACACTAGTGTGTTCATACTATTTTGAATACTTTACTTTTACATTGTTCACTTATTTTTACTTATGTTTTTTTTTTTTTTTGGATTTTTTAATTTAAATTCTTGTTTTATGCCTCCGAGTAATGTTTGTCTGTAACAAAAATAATTGCATGTGCGTGCAAACGTCAAGATGGGTTTTGTTTGCTGCTGGCTGTGCGATAATATGTTGCACGAAAAATGCGCTGGCCTCAATGGCTTAAAGTGGACTTGTGAATCCTGTAGGGACGTGGAAAGGGATATGTTGGGATTTATGAGACAGACCAAAAAAGGTTTTTGGAGATATTTCGCCCGTTTTAAAAAACTGTCCGAAGGTTTCTCTTCTTTGGATAGTGAGTTCAAAGCTGTGAAGCTTTTGAATGAATCTCCTAGGCGTAAAAAGGCTAATTTTACGCTGTCTATTGGTCCCAACGAACTTTCTGTCCCTTCACATCTGTCCACAACATCCGCTCCCAATTTGGAACTCATTAATTTTTCTTCCCCTTCTCCTCATATAAAAGATACAATAGACGAAAACAATATCGTACCCATGGATGTTGCTTCGTCTGACCCCGAACCATTTTCAGATTCTGAAGTTATTATCACTGATCAGCCATCTAGTACTAATAAACTGACCGAATCAATTGGCAAGGCCAAGGCAATTTTCTCTATTGGAAGCTACTGCTGAGGTTCCAAATGTGACTCTTGCAGGTGTTCCACAAAAATAACAAACCTTTTTTTCCAGGCTTGCACCTGACACTATATCTGATGATGTCAACGCGTTTGTTCAGGCCAAACTGAAAGCCAATATTACTGTGGACAAATTCAAATTTCCATACATTCGGGAAATTTCGTCACTAAATTAAGTGTTCAGTCCGGACATTTCAGCAAAATTTGCTGTGAAGAGTTCTGGCCAGACCACTTTATCATTAAAGAATACACTGCGAAATAGAAAAATCGGTAATCTAAACCCACCTCTTGCAGTCTCTGTTAGTACAAAAAACTAACATCCTCCCTCTCACTACCAGAATGTAAGAGGTCTTTGTAGCAAACTTTGTAACGTTTATCTTAGTAGCCTATCCTTTCATTTTCATGTCATAGCCTTCTCTCAAACATGGTTAAGACCTGACATCCTAAATTCTGAAATACTATCTAACAAGTTCTATAGATAGAGATCGCACTTCTCGTCGTGGTGGTGGTGTGCTTATTGATTAAGTGTTCCGACCGAACAATTCAGCAAAATTTTCTCCGATCGTGAATTTCTCTTAGTTCTGGGTAATTTCAATATTACTGGAACTACGTGGATCTCTATTCCCGCTTCTAACGTGTTGAGTTCCACGACCCAAAATGATTTTCTCGACAATTTACTTGGGATGTCATTATGTCAATTCAATGCTATCCCAAATTCTCTTAATAAAATGCTTGATCTTGTTTTTGTTTTAGATCACTCCGTCTTATCTATTTCTCGTACAGACCCTTCCTCATTCCGTCTAGATCCTTATCACTCTTGGATGATTAACCTGTCCTCCAGATATCCAGGGATCTCGAAATAACTTAATTCTTTGGATATCTAACTAATCTAAATAACTAAACAATAATAATAAAAAAACAAAAATAAACAAAATAAGCATAATAGCTAAAATATTTGCAAAAAAAATCCTAAAGTAATAAAAAACAAGTAAGAACGTTGATATAGCTCGAGATATAGCTTTTCGTGATTTGCGGGGGTGACAGTAGGAGAGAGAGGGCGGGAGTGGGCGTGGCCGGGAAATTTTTTACGAATCTTTAAAGAGGTCACCCCCTTCCAACCGTCTACGTTTAAAATTTGGTAACTCTAGATCTAACAAGTAAGAACGTTGCAGTCGGACGTAACCGACTGCGTAATACTCGTTGACAGTACACGGAAGTTATTATTGTTATTTTGGAAATATATAGAATTTTTATAATTCGTGGGGGCAGGGTGAGTCTGGCCAACATTTTTCGGCTTGATCCTAAGAGAAGGTCACCCAAACACTGTCTGCCAAATTTTGTGACTCTAGTTCCAAAATTGTGGGAGAAAGCTTTTTGCGATTTACAGGGGCGGGAGTAAGCGTTGCCGGAAACTTTTTTACGAATCTTTAAAGGGGGTGACCAGCCATCTACGTTTACAATTTAGTGCCTCTAGCTCCAAAATTGTGGGAGATATAGGCTTTCGCACTTTGCGTAGGCGGGAGAGGGCGGGTGTGGGCGTGGGCGGGAAAGTTTTATACTCTTATTTAAAGGAACTGACCACATATCTACCTTTCAAATTTTGTGACTCTAGCTCTAAAACTTTGGAAGATATAGCTATTTCCGATTTTCTAAGACGGAGGCGCTGGGGGGCGTTGCAGTGGGCGTGGCCGAGATATCAAGGTTTCAGTCTTTTGAGGAGGTCACCAGCAATCTACATATCAATCTACAGACCAGTTTGGTGTCTCTAGCTTTAAAATTGTGTAAATTATACACATGTTACCGTTTTGAGTTTGCAGATATATCGATTTTGGCGATTACGGAGGCGGAAGGTACCAGTAGTATATATTCAACATTTTGTGACTCTAGCTCTAAAACTGTGGGAGATATAGCCATTTCCGATTATTTAAGGCGGGCGTGCTGGGTGTCGTTCTAGTGGGCATGGCCGCGAAATCAAGGCCACATTTTTTGGAGGAGATTATCAGCAATCGATGTACATGCCAAATTTAGTCACTTTAAGTTTAATATTATGTGTATATCTCTGTCTTCAATAGCGTCAAAAATATTGCGTTCATACGGACACACGGACGGACAGCATGACGGAAATGTGGGAGATATAGGCTTTCGCACTTTGCCTGGGGTGGGAGAGAGCGGGGGTAAACGTGGGAAGGAAATTTTTGTACCCTTACTTAAAGGAGCTGATCACAAATCTACCTTTAAATTTGGCGACTCTAGCTCTAAAACTGTGGTAGATATAGCCATTTCCGATTTTTTAAGGCGGGGTGTCTGTGGGGCATTCCAGTGGGCGTGGTCGGGATATCAACGTCTCAATCTTTTGAGGAGGTCACCAGCAATCTACATTCCAAGTTTGGTGTCTCTAGCTTTAAAATTATGTTAATTATACACGTGTTACCGTTTTGAGCTTAAAAATATATCGATTTTAGCGATTACGGAGGCGGAAGGGCCGGAATTTTTTTTTAATATTTAATATATATTCAAAATTTGGTGACTCTAGCTCTAAAACTGTGGGAGATATAGCCATTTCCGATTTGTTAGGGCAGGGGCGCTTGGGGCGTTATAATAGGCGTGGCGAGGAAATTAAGGCATTTTTTGGAGGAGATCACCAGCAATCTGCATGCCAAATTTGGTGACTCTTACTTTAATATTGTGGGAAATATTCAACTTTAATCGATTTGCGATTTGAGGTGTATCGACATGTTATCGATTTACCGGCCTCCCAGTGGGCGGTGCACAAAATTCTTAACACTTTGTCTGAAGCAGATAACTACAAGTATATATTCCAAGTTTCAAGTCTCTATCTTCAATAGCGCCGAAAAATATTCCGTTCATACGGACAGACATTGCACAAAACCAATATACTAGTTTCACTTCGTGAACGAGTATAAAAACATAACAGCCGACCAACACCAACAACAATATTAGCGCGGATAGAGTTTTAGAGAGTGTTTTGGAGCGCGGAATCACATCAAGAGCGAAAATGCACAAACAAAACAATGCAACTGCACAAGACAACCAGTTCGCTTGCGCTGCAGTTTGTTGTTGTATTTGAATTCAAATGAAAATTAATTTAAAAGATTATAAATCAACAAACAATGTGTTTCACACTGTTGAAAATGTAATTTAACAGTCAATGCATTCATGTTAGTACACATTCATGTATAATATCATTTCTGTATGAATGCTGTAAACGAACACTGTAGAATAACAGCGTTGCGTCAGTCGTTAATAAACTTTAATTGCGTATAGATCGTATTGCTCTCTTTTACTGATCTGTACCCAGAGACACCTGGCGCTTCCCTGACGCGGGGATTTGTTCCAACAGGTTATGGGCCCAGGACATACCGTGGTAGAATTGTGAAAGTTTATTGACGCGATTTCCAAAGTTACGAACTTGGAAATAGTAAATCCGGCAAGAGCGCATATGTATATGTAAATTGTGTCGCAATAATAAAAAATAGAATGAGTGCACTGTACCAAATAGACAAGCTGGATGAGCAGAACTATGGCTCATGGAGCATACAGATGCAGAGCGTGCTGGTGCATGCGGATCTATGGGAAGTTGCAGCAGGAATTTTACTGGAGTCAAATGTCGGTGAGAATGTTAACTGGAAAGCCTTGGATTGTAAGGCATTGGCGACGATCACGCTATGCGTAAAGGCATCGCAGTTGGCATACATCAAGAATTGCACAACGTCGAAAGAGGCATGGACTAAATTGCGCGAAGTCCATCAGCCGAGCGGGCCAGTACGCAAAGTCTCGTTATATAAAAAGATGCTCAATTTATGCATGGCAGATGGGCAAAGCATGGTTAGTTATCTGAACACATTTCAGGAAATTGTGGATCAACTTGCCGCAGTTGGAATAGCATTAGATGACGAGCACAAGGTCATTATTTTGCTTTCCAGTCTTCCAGCCGTTTATGAGAATTTCGTTGTCGCCATTGAGACGCGCGACAGTTTGCCAACGTTCGAAATTCTATGCATAAAGCTGAAAGAAGAAGGCGAGAGGAAAGAAAATGCAGAAACGTACATAGCTACTGCGCAGGCCTTTACAGTTGGGCAACGGCGTAAAAGCATTGCGAAGGTCGCCACAAAGAAGAAACTGACTAAAGTAGTCTGTTATAAGTGCGGCGAAGAAGGGCATTTTAAGGCGAATTGCCGAAATGAATTCGCTAAAAATGAGGATAGGCAGAGAGGCGCAGAGAAAAGCGTGCAGCGAAATTGCAGCTTACTGAACGCGCTGAATACACACAGTTTTCAACGTTCAATCTGGTGTTTGGACAGTGGGGCTACGAGCCATATGTGTTGCAATAAACAAATGTTTACGAAATTTGAGCAACATAAGGAAATGATCGGTGTGGCGGATGCCGATTTCTTGCAAGCAGAAGGAAGAGGCAAAGTTGAGCTAAAAACCGATCTGTGCACGCTGGTACTTAACAACGTGTTATATGTGCCATAGTTAACAGCGAATTTTTTCTCTATAAGTCAAGCGGTAACAAACAAGTGCGAAGTACTTTTTGGGCCAAAGAGTGCAAAAATTATGCAAGTGACGAATGTATACTCGAGGTCAAGCGAGTTGGAAGTTTGTATACGTTTAAAGAGAGCAATAACAGATGTTATGCTGCTGTTAAGGTAGATGGTGCACTGTGGCATAACAGATACGGACATCTGAATTATGCAAGCTTAAAGGAAATGGCAAGTAAAGGATTGGTGCGTGGCATGGAAAACATTGATATGTTGCAGAAAGTATCGTGCAAGACGTGCATGGTAAGCAATGTACACGCGCAGCCATTCCCAAGTTCAACAGAGACCCGAGCGCAAGAACTTCTGGAGTTAGTTCACTCTGATGTATGCGGCCCGTTTGATACAAAGTCGCTTGGTGGCTCGAAATATTATTTATCATTTATTGATGACAAATCGAGGAGGATTTTTGTGTATTTCCTGAAAGGAAAAGACGAGGTCTTTAGCAAGTTTTTGGAGTACAAAAATCTGGTGGAGCGCCAAACAGGAAAAAAGATAAAGAGTATTCGCAGCGACAACGGTCGGGAATACGTGAACAAGACGTTCAACAATTTTTTGAAGACAAATGGAATAGCGCGGCAGCTGACCGTGGCTTATACTCCGGAACAAAATGGTGTTGCAGAACGTGCAAACCGTACAATAGTCGAGATGGCTCGATGTTTGTTGGCGCAGTTAGGATTGGCACAATCACTGTGGGCAGAGGCAGTGAGCACAGCGGTGTATTTACGTAATCGTGCAACTACGAAGGCACTGATTGGGATGACCCCAATGGAATCGTGGACTGGTGAGAAGCCAAATATAAGCCATCTAAAAATTTTTGGTTCTATTGCAAGTAGTAGGGAACTGTATGTTCTGTGAGAGGAAGTAGCTGTCACTTTTATTACCCTGGGTGAATAATTAATGATTTATGACCCTACGTGACCATCGATGTGCAGGTACGTGACCCTAATTAATATGTAGGTTCCTGACCCTTTTTGTGGTGGGAGTGAGGGGAGCGATCATTTAATGGCGCTACGTGATTCTTTTTGCGGGGGTGGAGGTGAGGGAACCGATCGTTTTATGGGCGCAAGTGACCCTTTTTGAGGGAGAGGGGGTGAGGAGACCGATCGTTTTATGGTCCTATGTGACCTTTTGTGGAGGGGGGAGTTGAGGAAAGTGGTCGTTAAATTTTATTGCTTGTCCCTTTTCAGAAGGGACCCAGATTTGAGGGGTGAGGGCTTATGAGAACAAGTGCACACAAGTACACACATCGACTTGTTCGAGTACTTTTTGCGGGGGTGGGGGTGAGGGGACCGATCGTTTTATTGCTTGTCCTTTTTGTGGAGGGGGGGAGTTGAGGAAAGTGGCCGTTAAATTTTATTGCTTGTCCCTTTTCAGAAGTAGCGTGGGTGCCCGATCATTAAAATTCGGATTAGAGGTGTGAGGGCTTATGAGAACAAGTGCACACAAGTGCACGCATCGTCTTGTTCGACTACTTTTCCAGGGGTGGGATAAGGGACGATCATTAAAATTCGGATTTGGTAAGTAGTTTTATTTATCATTCTATTTGTTAATTTAGTGTACTGTGATATAAGACGTTCTAGTTTTTCTTTACGAATAATATAAAAGTGGCAGGCGCAGGTGTCACAGCCAGTTGTTGTCTCGCTTGATGACCAGCGGCATATAGTTAAATGTTCTCCGTATTTCGATATTGTAATTTTACATTTCTCGTATTTGATGAAATATTCTCTATACTCTGCAATCAGTTTTTGGTGTTCAGGAAAAATTACTCCCTCATACTCTGTTAGAAAATTGTCAATTTTCTTCATGATTGAGGTGACGCCAAATGTAGAAATTATTCCCATTGCTGTAGTGTACTTCTTCAAAGCAAATTTATGCCTGAAGAAGGGTTTGGTCCTGAGGCCTACTTATACGTCAGACTCTTTTTTCAAAAATATTTCTCTATAGTTGTCAGAGTCCCTTTTTATTTCTCTGCTCATCTTTTTAGAAATTTCAAAGCATAATCGAGTCAAGTCTATTTCCTCGTCGTTTCTATAATTTACATTTAAATCGGATAACCGTATATCACACTGTCGTGTCTGGGCGCATTTAGGAATAATATGATTATAATAAATGCTTGTAATTTGATTTTTCAAAAGGGTGTTCCAGCATAAGAAAGTCGTAAAAAATATGCCCAATCGTATAAACGATCTCCATAGTTCGCCGTCAAACTCAATTTTATTTCCATACTGATTTAAAACTAAAATGCATTGCTTGTCTGTTTTTCTATACCTAAAATGACACTTTACTGTGTCAATTAGGGGGTGATCAACTAATGTGTTGGGCATTAAGAAATCAAACTGTTCCAGCCTTAACTGTATATATTCCTTGTATGTTAACAATTGAATCCATTGCTCCTTCTCTAATCCAACAAAGTTGCGTTTATATTGTTGCAGCCAGATCATGGGTGTGAAACATCTTGTATTCGAAAACCCACACTTTACTTTTAGCTGAAGATCTGCTTAATATTCAAATCCGTAAATTAATTCATGGTCTTGTGGCTTTCTACACTTTCTCGGTTGTTTCAACTGCTGCGTGACCATTTTGATTGACATCTGGATCAAACTAACTTTGATATCGCGTACGCTTGCCTTTTAAGGCAGCGACTCTCAATCAGTCATATTAGTATGCTACAAAAAGTGGATGCACGATGTTGAAGGTGGACAGGAACTCCTGCATTTTGCTTGACTTTCAATATTTATTTGGAAACGATAATCAGGTTTTTGTCAAGGAGCTGGCATTCATGCAGGGTGGTTCGGTCATTCCAAATTTTTTTCACTTCAAACCACCCTACAATATAAAGGAACTAGACGAAGTATCTCAAAAGACAAATTGCATAACCAAAGAATATGTAGATGGCTTGGAGTGGTCTGATGGTGATATTTCATATCTAGGCCTGAATGATATTTTCACACCATTAAATAGTTTCGCTACAACCATCGTAAGGGGTGAAGCCAAGAAACAATTTTTAAGCAAATATTTGACTACAAAAATAATTGACTTGGACCTTGAGGAAAGTTTAATACACTTCCCCAGCTATTATACAAATTGTAGAATACACAAAAAATCCTCAAACCAATGCGCGCTCAAAAATTTATTTACAATTTTCGTAATTATGGAATGTTCAAATTTCGAAATACATGAAAAATAAAAATGCATAAAATTTTTTTTTTTTGTGGTGCATTAAAACGATGGTCATTAAAATTCTCAAAAAAGAGAAAAAGTTGTTATTCAACTCATGTAATTGCTGATAACCATACTCTTCAACATTGTCTACTTGCTTATTTAAAAACTTCTCAAGAAATTTTTTTTCTGCTCTCCTTTGGTAATGATATTCATATCTTTGACAACATCACGAAGGTAATTCCTGACTTCAATAAAGTTAGCCCGCCCATCATTCCAACAAAGCTGATGATGATTTTTGGTTAGCCAGAGTGCTGTTTTTCTAGCCTTCTTTGATAATTTGAGAAAATCATGCGGGGCTCGTACAAGATAATGTATGTTTTGGTTTCGTTCATTTTTGAACACTGCAGCTATTTCCTTCAAAATAAAATTGTTGTTGTTTCCATAAGATCCTTGAACATCAATAGCAACTTGTTCTAGATCCATTTTTAGAGTTTGTTTGTTTTATTGCTAGCACTAAACAATGCGCTGAACTAGTCCAGTCAACGGTGTATACTCAACTAATCGATCATGCATAAGCAAACAATATACTTTTGTGTTCCTAGTACTTGCTTTCTCCAGCTCGATAGAAACTCTTACATCAATTGGCCCCGTTTTAACTGTCTCATTCTGATGAGAAAGATCAACAACAATAATCGGTGCCTTTTCTTTAAACTCCGTAGGTGAAAGCAACGGACGAGGCTCTTTCATATAATAACTCTGCTGGAAATTTGTGTACATGTCATATAGGCTGGCGAAACGTTCTCGCCTAAAATTAACATTCATGTCATCGTACGGATACGATTCAGAATTCAAGTACACTTTTAGGTTTCTTAATTCATTTTGAATTAGTGCACCATTTTGTATAAAGGCAATTACCGCAAAACGAGGACGCTCTCGATTGGCAGCAAGCTTCACATTCCATATATGGTGGGAGCCCTCTGCCAGTGCGGGATTAAGATAACAGTCCCAGCTACGAAATGCTATTGGTAGTGAACCGCCGTTCTTAGTCAAACTAAACATACTCAATTTCTTTTCATCGCTAAGTGTGACACGTGGTATTTTCCAGGTTATGTTGGAAATATTCAATTTAGTCATTAGCACCAATTTTCGAATGAAATACATCGTCCATACTTTTAGTCATAAGTAGTATAAGTTCATGTTTACAATTTAACAAGACTTTTTTATAGTCTTCTCCAAATCCAAGTAAGAATTTAAGAGGAACAGAGAATTTAAAATATCCACCGTTTGCTAGCTCTCTATTCCTTCCATTGAACCATCCAGAATTACTCAGCATGTGGCTCTCGTTCTTATTTAATGAAATGTAGTTTTTTATGGTTGTTGTTGTGCCAACAAAGCGCGTGCTGTCGATTTCAATGCCATTCAATTCATAACGAATTTCTCAAATAAATAACCCATACTATTGTTTTTTAATTTACCTTTGTTAGTAGACGTGTTGTCAGCCAAACAAATCGACCCCTCAATATTAACAAAACTCACGCACGGTAATACATTGGATTGTAATTCGAACTTCATCATTGCTCTTAAATGATTGAAGATACGGCGAGTAACTGTGATATTCTTTTTTTATTATACTCTCATCGGAATAAGGCTTCTCTCGAACATTCAATATATTACTCATTGCTTTCTGATTGTAAGTCCCAAAGACTTTAAAAATAATTTATTTTCAACTGTGAGCGTCCCCCTTGCTGATCTTGCTCCTTCTATGTTAGAATTCAAAGTGCTTGTAATGGGGTGATTACACGCATATTTATTATAAATAATCTTTGTCGCGGTCTTAGATGTAAGCGAACTGTAACGCTTTCTTCACGTAAATTCACTAAATTTCCATCTTGATCAACAATCCGTAATATTAATGTCTGTATCTCTCTCGTGTTCACCGGCAAGTAAATTAGGTTGATAGGCTTCTCACTCATTTTATTGCCTGGTGGTACGTTGAGAGCAAATTCATGCAATGAATGACTCGATACTTCATTTACATATGCACCCCTCACAATATTACACTCCAAGCGAATTGTATTCACTTTTAATATATCAACAGGCTGATCTGAGGTGTGCACAGTATTTGGCTGAAGTTCCCTTTTATGAAATCCAAATAATTGTCCAATGGTGCGCTCTCTATTAAAATATACGAGGTGTGCCTCCGTTGAAATTACAACTTGAAGTGTGTTGTTATTGCTCTCGATGAGCGGATGATTTAATTTATTAGGTTCTACTTCCTTCATTTTTTCTAAAATGTCGCCATTTATGTCATTTAACTCGTAGGACCCCACAGGTATCTCGAATACGTGGTCTCCAATATGGAATAAATTATTATCGTGATCCACATTTGGAATCGAGTTGTACATATGAAAATCGATAAGAGCACATTCATAGTCCCTCTGTAGTATAATAGGTGGAAAGTAGTTTGCCACCAGAGTTGAGCTGCACCCCGTTAACGTGAGTGTTGTTGACATTTTGACAATTTAAAAGTAAGTGAAACATCAACGAACGAACTTGGTATTTTATTTCAAATTCGAATGAAGTCTGCAAATCCTCGTCTATAGCGCCCACTTTCTATTGGATCATCCTTACTAATCAAAAGAAAACCATACCTTTCTTTCCAACAAAATTGACAAATTTTCTTAAATGAGTCGAAATTCATATCAACGCTCACATGATCTCGATACACATGTTTCATGTTTAGCTCATCTTGTTTAAACATTATAATCAGGTTTGCATTATCACGAACAAGATGCTTCGGGATGCGTGTATATGTTTGACATAAGTAAAACGCATCAATGTTGCTATGTCGCCCCATACAAAAGTACGCACGTATATTATTTTGTTTCTCACACACTACATCATCAAATATCATTATCGAGTTCTTTTTGGCCTTCTCTGGAGCTATTACACTTTCGTTTTCAGAATATGTAAAATACCCCATACCCTTTATTGGACTCACGAGTTTTTTTAAATATTCGTATTTAGGTTGAAATAACGATTTTGAATACAAGTAAATATTCTCGAATTTTAGTCCATTAGGACTCTCAATCAAACTAATCATGACATTTGTTTTCCCGCAATTAGAAGGCCCAACAATTAGGGCTCTAATTGAGTTGGGTAATAAGCTACTGTGTTTTATCGTTTGTTGTCCATTATTTTTTGTATCGAAATTTCTCACTTCTATATCTGTTTTCTGTTTTATTATACGCATATTAGATATGGGTTTTCTCAAAACTACGTCAATCATTAACAGCTCTTTGAAGAATAATGACCTATTAAAATGGTAATGCACTTTTATAAACCAATTAGTAATAAAATTAACGTCTACCGCGGAGGAGGTATCATCAATAAAATAATCAACTCGCTGCCAGTCGAACTACACATACCAGGCTACCAGTTTTGTGGCCCAGGTACGAAACTCCAGTCACGTTTAGAGCGCGGTGAAAAGGGAATAAATCCCTCAGACGCCGCCTGGAGAGAGCACGACATAGCATACTCAAACAACAAAGACTTAAAAAAACGTCACATAGCCGATACAGTTTTAGCGGAAAGAGCGTGGGAGCGAGTTAAAGCATCTGACAGCAGTATTGGAGAAAAAGCCGCAGCGTATTTCGTAACTAACGCAATGAAGACAAAGAAAAAATTTGGAATGGGACTCAATCAGAGGAAAAAGAACTCAAAACCAAAACCATGCGAAGAGAAGAAGAAATTTATGCATGCAGTTAGAGCGGCTTCGAGGGTGTTAAAAAAGAAAAAACCATATGATATTCACTCGGCAATCCAAATAGCTAAAAAAGTCATAAACAAGTCAATCGGACAGCAGAAAAAAGATGTGGTAATTCCACGGATAATTAGTGTTCCCAAAGTGGGTGGTTTCTTGCCGCTTGTACCGATTTTAACAGCACTTGGAGCGTTAGGAGGACTTGCATCCGGTGGCTCAGCAATTGTTAAAACCATTAACAGCGCTAAAAACGCAAGAAAACGACTAGATGAGAATAAGCGACACAATAGAAAAATAGAAGCAATTGCTTTAGGCAACGGACTGTATCTCAAGCCATATCAAAAGGGACACGGTATATCAACTGCTCAAAAAAACTAGTAGCCGAGCTACCCAATAAACCACTTTCAAACATTGATATTATGAATTTTGCGCGCAAGCATATTCCTAATTTCAGAGGCGTATATATGAGAGACTCACTTCCAAAACGTGCTCGTAAAAGGGAGTGTGGCATCATTAACTTAGATTCGTCAACAGGAGGTGGAACTCACTGGGTAGCTTATTATAAAACGGAGAAAGAAAGTCGATATTATGATAGTTTTGGGAATTTTCCGCCACCTTTAGAGCTCATCAGATATTTAGGAGACGACATTAAATATAATTATACACAAGATCAACGCTTTGATACTTTTAACTGTAGAGACTTGTGTTTAAGGTTTCTATTAATGAACTACTCAAAAAGAGCCGCCTTATAAAAATTCTTTTAATCTGTTTTTAAAAGGCTATTTAATTAAGATTTTTTAATTTGAATTATTTACTTGGAATTTTAATGTTGCGAGGGTATATAACTATTAATACGTTTTATATTTTGTTAGTCTGAAAAGGACAATAGTGTGCGTCACACATTATTCGATCAAAACCACTCAGAAACAGCAAAAACCCACTAAACTAGTGGTTTCGTGTATAAGAAAATAAAGGAAAATCTTTTGAAGGAATTGACAAAGACGAGAAACGAATTAAAACGAAAATTTCAGAGTATAAAATTAGGGAGAGCAGAAAATGAGTATCAATTAGAAGAAACATTTAAACCAATTACACAACCCCTTAAAAAACTGATTAATGGTAATATACTATCTAATCAGCCTAAGAAAATCAAGAAAGAAGAAAAAAATGATATAAAAAGAGAAATGAAAGCAGATCAAAACTATGGTGATATATCAAATGTTGCATATGACGAGGAAACCACAGTCGATCAGTTCTATTCTCAGCCTTTTGTGTCAAGTGAAAGCAATAACCAGTCCACAGTAACAAGCAATAACCAGTCCACAGGAACAAGCAATGAGAGTTATAATTTCAACTTGAGTGAGTTGGAGCGAAAGGGTGAGCTTGATAAAGCATTTGGTCCCTATAGGAAAAGCGGAGAAGTGCTGATGGGAAGAAGTAAAATAAATATAAATGAAAATGAAATAATATTAGAAACCGGTGAAAGATGGAATCTGACGCCAGGACTGTATTCTCTAATCTACCTAAAAATCCCTCAAGGCTACGATGAAGCGGATTTGGTAGTATATCAGGAAATTTTAACAAAAACAAATGCTCATAAAAGGCAACACCTGCCTAACGAAGGTCTCAAGGGCAATCGTTCTAAAAAATATCTCACGGTCATACAAAATCTATTTCCGAAAATAAGTACTCCTATCGCAATGTCTACGCCGAACCGCCATACAAAATCTTTTCATGAAGGGGGAAGCCTAATGACACTTAATGCAAACAAGCCTAATTATGTATACTGGGATGATCCTAATCAGATCGTTAATAGACTGCGACTTCTAGTTGCATCACAATCAGCTGGCCATAGTAATCATAACAATGAAATAGTTTCAATAATTGAAGAGCTGCGAGAAGCGAAAATAATTTTCTAAATAAAAACAGGATGTTCTACCATTAAATTAACAATATTAAAATGCCGCTTGACAAGTTCGGTCATTTCTCCTCCAGCCACACTTCAAATCACAGCAGTATTTTGAAAAAACCGTTTCCTGGTATATTGACAGACAATAAAAACAACATAATTTTTTCAAACAAACGCCTTAAAAATGTGGGTGACCCCCTAGAAGACAACGACGCGTGCACTAAAATATTTGTGGAACATAAAATAGAGAAGGCGATGAGAAAAAAAGATAATCTCTTAATTGATCATAATATATCAAATGAGAAACTAATGAGTGGGATAGCATCGGCATGTCACAATAAATTAAATGAAAATAAAAGTGAAACGCGAGCCGTGGAAAGAATACTTAAGGAATACGTTAACTCGGAAATTACATCATTAAAGCACATAATTACCACTGAAAATCAAAAGGTTATATCTAGAATGGATGCATTTAAAGCCAATATATTTTCAATTTTCACAAACGCCACCGACTTCAAACAACGCACCGGATAGGGGCGAGTTATTTCTATCTCCCGGCACATCCATATAAATAACACTGCTACACGTGAATAAGAAGTTAAAGGCTTAATGTCCATTGACTAGTTTGGTCAGTTCTCTAATGGGCGAACCAAAGCGAAATATGAGCTCCAATTGTTGGACTTGCTTATGGATAATGAGCAAAATATTGATGGACAAAACAGACGAATTAAAAACATCAGTAACCCAATGGAAGAAAAAGACGCGGTTAACAAAAATTTTCTATAGTCGAAAATCAACGAAACGACGCAATACATGTACACACTTATAACTATAAAAAATAAAAATTAAAAATCAGTTTAGAAAAACTCATTGATAGCACAACAATCGAAGGTGACATTAAGAACCGGAAATAAATGAAAGGGAATTGATAAGAAACATGACTAAAAGAGAATTACTTAATGAGTTACATGCGCCAGCCCGTAAAAACTTTAAACGACGTGTTATTTTAAAAGGATTTGATGACCTTTGCCAAGCAGACTTGGTGGAAATGGGAAAGTAGTCTTCACCAAATAAAGGGTACAAATTTCGCCTAACTGTTATCGATGCATTCTCTAAGTATGCATGGGGTGTCGCATTGAAAACAAAATCCGCTAAAGAAGTTGCTACCGCTTTATCGAGCATTTTCAAACTTGGACGAATTCCCAAGAATTTACAAACCGATGATGGAAAAGAGTTCTTTAATGGTACTTTTAAAAATTTATGTGAAAAAAATAGTATAAACTACTATTCTACCTACAGTGGGTTAAAGGCGTCTATTGTTGAACGTTTTAATAGAACTCTGAAGGAAATGATGTGGCGTGAGTTTAGCTTCAAAGGAACATTTCATTGGATTGAAATGTATAATAAATTAATTGATAAGTATAATCGGAAACATCATAGAACTATTAAAATGGCATCAATAAAAGTGAGCTCATTAAATGAAGATAAACTGCTAAATACCGTTTACAATCATATTAAAATTTTTAGTGGAGCAAAATTACGTGTGGGTGTCTACGTTCGTATAAGCAAACACAAACATACATTTGAAAAGGGATATACCCCAAATTGGAGAACTGAAATATTTAAAATTAAACGAATACAACTGACGCACCCCACTACATATTTATAAGAAGACTATCAGGGTGCACCGGTTCTAGGCGGTTTCTATAAAGAAGAGCTAAGGAAAACGCGTTACCCGAATACATATCTAGTTGAAAAGGTAATAAAACGAAAAAACGACAGAGTTTTTGTTAAATGGCTGGGGTTTCCCAATGAACACAACTCCTGGATAAACAAGAATGAGGTGCTGTGAATAAAATCAAACAATCCCGAAAAAGTCATAAAAACACCACCGACAAAGTCGTAAAAACATCACACACAGGCACGTGCACAGGCACGCGCATGCGCCCGCGCACATGCATACCGACCATCGAGCTAGGCAACACCCGAAATAGAATAGCTGTAAGAGAATACCTGTAATAGAATACACTACTCAGTTTTTAAATAAGCAAGTAGACAATGTTGAAGAGTATGGTTATCAGCAATTACATGAGTTGAATAACAACTTATTCTCTGACTGCGGCTCGCATCTGAATAAAGGAGTATGTGCTCTGAAAAATGCTCGATTTGTGATGGACTTTTTTGAGAATTTTAATGATCATCGTTTTAATGCACCACATTATACCTATTATTGTTAATGATGAAATAAAATAACACCGCTCATTTAAAATTTAAAAAAAAAAAAAAAAATTTATGCATTTTTATTTTTCATGTATTTCGAAATTTGAACATTCCATAATTACGAAAATTGTAAATAAATTGTTGAGCGCGCATTGGTTTGAGGATTTTTTGTGTATTCTACAATTTGTAAAATAGCTGGGGAAATGTATTAAACTTTCCTCAAGGTCCAAGTCAATTATTTTTGTAGTCAAATATTTGCTTAAAAATTGTTTCTTGGCTACACCCCTTACGATGACTGTAGCGAAACTGTTTAATGGTGTTAAAATATCATCCAGGCCTAGATATGAAATATCACCATCAGACCACTCCAAGCCATCTACATATTCTTTGGTTATGCAATTTGTCTTTTGAGATACTTCGTCTAGTTCCTTTATATTGTAGGGTGGTTTGAAGTCAAAAAAATTTGGAATAACCGAGCCACCCTGCATGAATGCCAGCTCCTTGACAAAAACCTGATTATCGTTTCCAAATAAATATTGAAAGTCAAGCAAAATGCAGGAGTTCCTGTCCACCTTCAACATCGTGCCTCCACTTTTTGTAGCATACTAATATGACTGATTGAGAGTCGCTGCCTTAAAAGGCAAGCGTACGCGATATCAAAGTTAGTTTGATCCAGATGTCAATCAAAATGGTCACGCAGCAGTTGAAACAACCGAGAAAGTGTAGAAAGCCACAAGACCATGAATTAATTTACGGATTTGAATATTAAGCAGATCTTCAGCTAAAAGTAAAGTGTGGGTTTTCGAATACAAGATGTTTCACACCCATGATCTGGCTGCAACAATATAAACGCAACTTTGTTAGATTAGAGAAGGAGCAATGGATTCAATTGTTAACATACAAGGAATATATACAGTTAAGGCTGGAACAGTTTGAGTTCTTAATGCCCAACACATTAGTTGATCACCCCCTAATTGACACAGTAAAGTGTCATTTTAGGTATAGGTATATACTAGGAATGCATTTTAGTTTTAATTCAGTATGGAAATAAAATTGAGTTTGACGGCGAACTATGGAGATCGTTTATACGATTGGGTATATTTTTTACGACTTTCTTATGCTGGAACACCCTTTTGAAAAATCAAATTACAAGCATTTATTATAATCATATTATTCCTAAATGCGCCCAGACACGACAGTGTGATATACGGTTATCCGATTTAAATGTATGTCGATTATGCTTTGAAATTTCTAAAAAGATGAGCAGAGAAATAAAAAGGGACTCTGACAACTATAGAGATGAGAATAAGCGACACAATAGAAAAATAGAAGCAATTGCTTTAGGCAACGGACTGTATCTCAAGCCATATCAAAAGGGACACGGTATATCAACTGCTCAAAAAAACTAGTAGCCGAGCTACCCAATAAACCACTTTCAAACATTGATATTATGAATTTTGCGCGCAAGCATATTCCTAATTTCAGAGGCGTATATATGAGAGACTCACTTCCAAAACGTGCTCGTAAAAGGGAGTGTGGCATCATTAACTTAGATTCGTCAACAGGAGGTGGAACTCACTGGGTAGCTTATTATAAAACGGAGAAAGAAAGTCGATATTATGATAGTTTTGGGAATTTTCCGCCACCTTTAGAGCTCATCAGATATTTAGGAGACGACATTAAATATAATTATACACAAGATCAACGCTTTGATACTTTTAACTGTAGAGACTTGTGTTTAAGGTTTCTATTAATGAACTACTCAAAAAGAGCCGCCTTATAAAAATTCTTTTAATCTGTTTTTAAAAGGCTATTTAATTAAGATTTTTTAATTTGAATTATTTACTTGGAATTTTAATGTTGCGAGGGTATATAACTATTAATACGTTTTATATTTTGTTAGTCTGAAAAGGACAATAGTGTGCGTCACACATTATTCGATCAAAACCACTCAGAAACAGCAAAAACCCACTAAACTAGTGGTTTCGTGTATAAGAAAATAAAGGAAAATCTTTTGAAGGAATTGACAAAGACGAGAAACGAATTAAAACGAAAATTTCAGAGTATAAAATTAGGGAGAGCAGAAAATGAGTATCAATTAGAAGAAACATTTAAACCAATTACACAACCCCTTAAAAAACTGATTAATGGTAATATACTATCTAATCAGCCTAAGAAAATCAAGAAAGAAGAAAAAAATGATATAAAAAGAGAAATGAAAGCAGATCAAAACTATGGTGATATATCAAATGTTGCATATGACGAGGAAACCACAGTCGATCAGTTCTATTCTCAGCCTTTTGTGTCAAGTGAAAGCAATAACCAGTCCACAGTAACAAGCAATAACCAGTCCACAGTAACAAGCAATGAGAGTTATAATTTCAACTTGAGTGAGTTGGAGCGAAAGGGTGAGCTTGATAAAGCATTTGGTCCCTATAGGAAAAGCGGAGAAGTGCTGATGGGAAGAAGTAAAATAAATATAAATGAAAATGAAATAATATTAGAAACCGGTGAAAGATGGAATCTGACGCCAGGACTGTATTCTCTAATCTACCTAAAAATCCCTCAAGGCTACGATGAAGCGGATTTGGTAGTATATCAGGAAATTTTAACAAAAACAAATGCTCATAAAAGGCAACACCTGCCTAACGAAGGTCTCAAGGGCAATCGTTCTAAAAAATATCTCACGGTCATACAAAATCTATTTCCGAAAATAAGTACTCCTATCGCAATGTCTACGCCGAACCGCCATACAAAATCTTTTCATGAAGGGGGAAGCCTAATGACACTTAATGCAAACAAGCCTAATTATGTATACTGGGATGATCCTAATCAGATCGTTAATAGACTGCGACTTCTAGTTGCATCACAATCAGCTGGCCATAGTAATCATAACAATGAAATAGTTTCAATAATTGAAGAGCTGCGAGAAGCGAAAATAATTTTCTAAATAAAAACAGGATGTTCTACCATTAAATTAACAATATTAAAATGCCGCTTGACAAGTTCGGTCATTTCTCCTCCAGCCACACTTCAAATCACAGCAGTATTTTGAAAAAACCGTTTCCTGGTATATTGACAGACAATAAAAACAACATAATTTTTTCAAACAAACGCCTTAAAAATGTGGGTGACCCCCTAGAAGACAACGACGCGTGCACTAAAATATTTGTGGAACATAAAATAGAGAAGGCGATGAGAAAAAAAGATAATCTCTTAATTGATCATAATATATCAAATGAGAAACTAATGAGTGGGATAGCATCGGCATGTCACAATAAATTAAATGAAAATAAAAGTGAAACGCGAGCCGTGGAAAGAATACTTAAGGAATACGTTAACTCGGAAATTACATCATTAAAGCACATAATTACCACTGAAAATCAAAAGGTTATATCTAGAATGGATGCATTTAAAGCCAATATATTTTCAATTTTCACAAACGCCACCGACTTCAAACAACGCACCGGATAGGGGCGAGTTATTTCTATCTCCCGGCACATCCATATAAATAACACTGCTACACGTGAATAAGAAGTTAAAGGCTTAATGTCCATTGACTAGTTTGGTCAGTTCTCTAATGGGCGAACCAAAGCGAAATATGAGCTCCAATTGTTGGACTTGCTTATGGATAATGAGCAAAATATTGATGGACAAAACAGACGAATTAAAAACATCAGTAACCCAATGGAAGAAAAAGACGCGGTTAACAAAAATTTTCTATAGTCGAAAATCAACGAAACGACGCAATACATGTACACACTTATAACTATAAAAAATAAAAATTAAAAATCAGTTTAGAAAAACTCATTGATAGCACAACAATCGAAGGTGACATTAAGAACCGGAAATAAATGAAAGGGAATTGATAAGAAACATGACTAAAAGAGAATTACTTAATGAGTTACATGCGCCAGCCCGTAAAAACTTTAAACGACGTGTTATTTTAAAAGGATTTGATGACCTTTGCCAAGCAGACTTGGTGGAAATGGGAAAGTAGTCTTCACCAAATAAAGGGTACAAATTTCGCCTAACTGTTATCGATGCATTCTCTAAGTATGCATGGGGTGTCGCATTGAAAACAAAATCCGCTAAAGAAGTTGCTACCGCTTTATCGAGCATTTTCAAACTTGGACGAATTCCCAAGAATTTACAAACCGATGATGGAAAAGAGTTCTTTAATGGTACTTTTAAAAATTTATGTGAAAAAAATAGTATAAACTACTATTCTACCTACAGTGGGTTAAAGGCGTCTATTGTTGAACGTTTTAATAGAACTCTGAAGGAAATGATGTGGCGTGAGTTTAGCTTCAAAGGAACATTTCATTGGATTGAAATGTATAATAAATTAATTGATAAGTATAATCGGAAACATCATAGAACTATTAAAATGGCATCAATAAAAGTGAGCTCATTAAATGAAGATAAACTGCTAAATACCGTTTACAATCATATTAAAATTTTTAGTGGAGCAAAATTACGTGTGGGTGTCTACGTTCGTATAAGCAAACACAAACATACATTTGAAAAGGGATATACCCCAAATTGGAGAACTGAAATATTTAAAATTAAACGAATACAACTGACGCACCCCACTACATATTTATAAGAAGACTATCAGGGTGCACCGGTTCTAGGCGGTTTCTATAAAGAAGAGCTAAGGAAAACGCGTTACCCGAATACATATCTAGTTGAAAAGGTAATAAAACGAAAAAACGACAGAGTTTTTGTTAAATGGCTGGGGTTTCCCAATGAACACAACTCCTGGATAAACAAGAATGAGGTGCTGTGAATAAAATCAAACAATCCCGAAAAAGTCATAAAAACACCACCGACAAAGTCGTAAAAACATCACACACAGGCACGTGCACAGGCACGCGCATGCGCCCGCGCACATGCATACCGACCATCGAGCTAGGCAACACCCGAAATAGAATAGCTGTAAGAGAATACCTGTAATAGAATACACTACTCAGTTTTTAAATAAGCAAGTAGACAATGTTGAAGAGTATGGTTATCAGCAATTACATGAGTTGAATAACAACTTATTCTCTGACTGCGGCTCGCATCTGAATAAAGGAGTATGTGCTCTGAAAAATGCTCGATTTGTGATGGACTTTTTTGAGAATTTTAATGATCATCGTTTTAATGCACCACATTATACCTATTATTGTTAATGATGAAATAAAATAACACCGCTCATTTAAAATTTAAAAAAAAAAAAAAAAATTTATGCATTTTTATTTTTCATGTATTTCGAAATTTGAACATTCCATAATTACGAAAATTGTAAATAAATTGTTGAGCGCGCATTGGTTTGAGGATTTTTTGTGTATTCTACAATTTGTAAAATAGCTGGGGAAATGTATTAAACTTTCCTCAAGGTCCAAGTCAATTATTTTTGTAGTCAAATATTTGCTTAAAAATTGTTTCTTGGCTACACCCCTTACGATGACTGTAGCGAAACTGTTTAATGGTGTTAAAATATCATCCAGGCCTAGATATGAAATATCACCATCAGACCACTCCAAGCCATCTACATATTCTTTGGTTATGCAATTTGTCTTTTGAGATACTTCGTCTAGTTCCTTTATATTGTAGGGTGGTTTGAAGTCAAAAAAATTTGGAATAACCGAGCCACCCTGCATGAATGCCAGCTCCTTGACAAAAACCTGATTATCGTTTCCAAATAAATATTGAAAGTCAAGCAAAATGCAGGAGTTCCTGTCCACCTTCAACATCGTGCCTCCACTTTTTGTAGCATACTAATATGACTGATTGAGAGTCGCTGCCTTAAAAGGCAAGCGTACGCGATATCAAAGTTAGTTTGATCCAGATGTCAATCAAAATGGTCACGCAGCAGTTGAAACAACCGAGAAAGTGTAGAAAGCCACAAGACCATGAATTAATTTACGGATTTGAATATTAAGCAGATCTTCAGCTAAAAGTAAAGTGTGGGTTTTCGAATACAAGATGTTTCACACCCATGATCTGGCTGCAACAATATAAACGCAACTTTGTTAGATTAGAGAAGGAGCAATGGATTCAATTGTTAACATACAAGGAATATATACAGTTAAGGCTGGAACAGTTTGAGTTCTTAATGCCCAACACATTAGTTGATCACCCCCTAATTGACACAGTAAAGTGTCATTTTAGGTATAGGTATATACTAGGAATGCATTTTAGTTTTAATTCAGTATGGAAATAAAATTGAGTTTGACGGCGAACTATGGAGATCGTTTATACGATTGGGTATATTTTTTACGACTTTCTTATGCTGGAACACCCTTTTGAAAAATCAAATTACAAGCATTTATTATAATCATATTATTCCTAAATGCGCCCAGACACGACAGTGTGATATACGGTTATCCGATTTAAATGTATGTCGATTATGCTTTGAAATTTCTAAAAAGATGAGCAGAGAAATAAAAAGGGACTCTGACAACTATAGAGAAATATTTTTGAAAAAAGAGTCTGACGTATAAGTAGGCCTCAGGACCAAACCCTTCTTCAGTCATAAATTTGCTTTGAAGAAGTACACTACAGCAATGGGAATAATTTCTACATTTGGCGTCACCTCAATCATGAAGAAAATTGACAATTTTCTAACAGAGTAGGAGGGAGTAATTTTTCCTGAACACCAAAAACTGATTGCAGAGTATAGAGAATATTTCATCAAATACGAGAAATGTAAAATTACAACATCGCAATACGGAGAACATTTAACTATATGCCGCTGGTCATCAAGCGAGACAAGAACTGGTTGTGACACCTGCGCCTGCCACATTTATATTATTCTTAAAGAAAAACTAGAACGTCTTATATCACAGTACACTAAATTAACAAATAGAATGATAAATAAAACTACTTAATCCTAAGCTAGAAAATTTAAACAAATTGTAAACATGAAGAAAACACTAAATAAATAAAATTACAAAAAAACTTGTAAAATAAAAACCTGTTGTCTCTATTATTGCCATATTTACTTGTGAACTATTAAACATAGGCTCAAACAGGTTGGGAAGGGCGTAGGGCATAGGGCACGATCCTGTGCACCTACAATACAAAGTCATAAAACAACCAAAACAAACACTGAGCCTGTTATTAAAAATTGGCATGTAAACCCGAAGCCGTAAAACTATAATAATTATGAGAAAACAAATCCAGAAGCCCATCCATACATTACCTGCATACATGATTACTCCTTGACCCTTGCCATACACACACCCGCCCTTGTCAGTAGGTGTCTATAGGCGTGAAATATAAGATCGAACCTTTGTGCATCGCTCTTGCGTTCCCACACCGTAAAGAAAAATGGGCTATTAACACTCTTCAGAAAAGGGAGAGTAAATTAAATATTTGTAAGTCTGCGCACGTGCCTGATTGGACCCTTATCCCACCCTCGAAAAAGTAGCCGAACAAGCCTATGCGTGCACTTGTGCGCACGTGATCTCATTAGCCCTCACACCTCAAATCTGAATTTTAATGATCGGCCCCTTACCAAATCCGAATTTTAATGATCGTCCCTTATCCCACCCCTGGAAAAGTAGTCGAACAAGACGATGCGTGCACTTGTGTGCACTTGTTCTCATAAGCCCTCACACCTCTAATCCGAATTTTAATGATCGGGCACCCACGCTACTTCTGAAAAGGGACAAGCAATAAAATTTAACGGCCACTTTCCTCAACTCCCCCCCTCCACAAAAAGGACAAGCAATAAAACGATCGGTCCCCTCACCCCCACCCCCGCAAAAAGTACTCGAACAAATCGATGTGTGTACTTGTGTGCACTTGTTCTCATAAGCCCTCACCCCTCAAATTTGGGTCCCTTCTGAAAAGGGACAAGCAATAAAATTTAACGACCACTTTCCTCAACTCCCCCCTCCACAAAAGGTCACATAGGACCATAAAACGATCGGTCTCCTCACTCCCTCTCCCTCAAAAAGGGTCACTTGCGCCCATAAAACGATCGGTTCCCTCACCTCCACCCCCGCAAAAAGAATCACGTAGCGCCATTAAATGATCGCTCCCCTCACTCCCACCACAAAAAGGGTCAGGAACCTACATATTAATTAGGGTCACGTACCTGCACATCGATGGTCACGTAGGGTCATAAATCATTAATTATTCACCCAGGGTAATAAAAGTGACAGCTACTTCCTGTCACAGAACATACAGTTCCCTACTACTATTGCAGTAGCACTAGAGAAAGGTCATTGTAAGGGCAAGTTTCAACCCAAAGGGAAGGAATACCGTATGGTTGGATACTCGATACAGGCTAAAGGTTACAGGCTATACGATGCAGAAAACAACACGGTTGTCGACAGAAGAGATGTTCGCTTTGATGAGCTTTGCTGCTTGGAGCAGGCAAACGGTGATACAGTCACTTTTGATATTTTAAATGAAGGGCATCATATTGGGAAGGTAGATGACGAAGAGATCGATGAAGACGTAAATTCCAGCGAAGACGATATCACATCTCGGTCAGGAACTACTGATCAAAGTAGTGCAAATGAATTTGCAAGTGCAGACGAGGGAGAAGAGCTTGATGTCGATCAAGTCACACGTATTGGACCCGGCAGACCAAAGTTCATAAGAACGGGCAGACCCGGTCGCCCAAGGAAGCAGTACAACGTACTTAGCGCAATGGTTACAGGCGATGTACCCATTCCAAGGTCTTTCGAGGAAGCAACGCGCAGTTCACATGCTTCACATTGGCGCGAAGCAATGCAAAAGGAGTACGAGGCTTTGATTACGAATCAAACCTGGCAGTTGGTAGACTTACCAAAGGATGAACAAGCAATTGGCTGCAAGTGGGTGTACAACTTAAAACGAGATGCAAGCGGCCAAATACAGCGGCTTAAAGCACGATTAGTGGCAAAAGGATGCTCGCAGCAGTATGGTGTTAACTTCAGCGAAACTTTTTTACCGGTTTGAAGGCTAGAGAGCATGCGATTTATTTTGGCACTGGCAGCTGAATTGCAGTTGTGTTTACATCATATGGATGATTGCACAGCGTATCTTAACAGTGATCTGGCGGACACTGTGTACATGAAGCAACCGGAAGGATACGCAGATGGGAATCAGTCGTACAAGGTATTGTTGCTGAAGAAGGCAATATATGAATTGAAGCAATCAGGAAGGGAGTGGAGCTCCAAACTTAACAGCGTTTTGCGTGAGATTGGTTTTGTTGCATGTGACAATGAGCCATGCCTTTACAGGCGTATAGAAGGTAATCTTGCATTAATTCTTGTCTATGTTGATGACCTCATTATAGCTTGTCAATCGAAATTGGACATGGTCAACATTAAGGCGGATATTTCAAGGTCCTTCGAATGCGTTGACAAGGGGCCACTGGAAATGTTCCTTGGCATGGAAATCCAACGAGAGGGTGAACTTGGCGAGTTCTCTCTGGGCCATACGCAATATATTAAGGAGCTATTGCGTAGAAACGGCATGGAAAATTGTAGATCAGCAGCTACACCTTTGGATGCTGGATACCAAGTGGCTTGCAACGGCAGTCAATGTCAGAAGGTAGATGCGACATCGTACCAAGCACAGGTGGGAGAGTTGATGTGGTTAGCTCTAACAACACGACCGGATATTTTGCACTCGGTCGCAAAATTAGCTCAGCGGAACATGGATCCGCATGGTGAGCATCTTGCAGGCGTGAAGCACGTCTTGCGCTAAAGTTACACTACAGTAAGTGTGGAAAGCCTTTCGAGGGCTTTGTTGATGCTGATTGAGCTGGTGACCAGGTTGACCGCAAATCGTATACTGGCTATGTATATTTTCTCGCTGGCGGACCGATATCCTGGAAATCAGAAAAACAGCGAAGCGTGGCACTCAGCAGCACGGAAGCTGAGTATATGGCCTTGTCGGCGGCGTGCAAAGAAGCTATCGTGATGCGCAGGTTAATCGTCGAAGTTCGTTGTGGTACTGAGATCACCCCAACGGTGTTGTACGGAAACAACTTAAGTGCGCAGCAATTAGCAAAGAATCCAGTACATCATGCTAGGACCAAGCATATAGATATAAGATATCATTTTGTACGTCAAGTTGTTAAGGAAGGTCAAATTGTATTGAAATACGTTTCTACAAGTGGTATGATAGCAGACGTTTTAATCAAGAACTTGTCGAAAAGAAAGCACATTGAATTTGTGAACATGTTAAATTTAAAGTAATTTTTGTAAACATGTTTGCATTGAGGAAGGGTGTTGAAAATGTAATTTAACAGTCAATGCATTCATGTTAGTACACATTCATGTATAATATAATTTCTGTATGAATGATGTAAACGAACACTGTAGAATAACAGCGTTGCGTCAGTCGTTAATAAACTTTAATTGCGTATAGATCGTATTGCTCTCTTTTACTGATCTGTACCCAGAGACACCTGGCGCTTCCCTGACGCGGGGATTTGTTCCAACTCACACAACCGAATCACACTGTTGTAATAAAATTTTTAGGCCGAGAGCGAAATTACGATTGATTGAATTCAGTGAAAATTAGACAATTTGAGGCGCAAGAAAAAAACACGTCCGTTGCGAATGTGAGAGTGAATGCGAGTTTTGAATAGCCAACAATATCAAAAAAAAAAAAATTATAAAGATATTGGAAAACTAAAGGAGCAAATCCTTACGTCAAGAAAAAAAAGGTGATAAGCTTCGGCAGGACCATGTCAAAAATATGGATGTTGACGCGTCATCATCTAAGTTTCGACAGCCCACCAATTTCGAGAGACAACAATAAGGCCAGTCAAACCGCTTCTCGCGACCTAGCCGAAACGGATGCCACCCCAATCTCAAGACGTAAAACTCCGGTCAGAGGAGACAGAGCGTAAACCATTTCAACCAAGAGAAGGCATCTTCCGCCGCCATTGGTGAAATATAAGAGGACGACTTCGGTACCGACAACGTTATTTGTTTAACGCTACGTCCCTGCTCCCGTTCGTCAGGCGAACAGTAGCAGGGGTCCGTCTAAAATTCCTTATCGATACCGGGATCTCGAAAAGCTACCTGCGTTCCGGTAGCCGCGAGCACATTAGCGCCAACGCCTTTCTACTTACAAATGTACTTTACTCACTTTGGGGCTCGAGAGCTCATTTTTAACAACATTTATTTTAACAACATTGTCCACATTTGACGGCATCATTGGGCTGGACCTGCTAACGCAGGCTGTTGCCACGATCGACCTAAAAAACAAGGTCATAAAAAACAAAACAAAAAGTTGAAAAAATCCAATTCCAAAAATGCCACAATGTCAATTTTCTTGATATCAAGGAGATTGAGATCCCCTTCGTTATTAAAAATGATTTCGTTAACATGATAAAACAAGAATTTAAAGACTTTTGCAGACCCTTATAACATCGGTTATCGGAACAATCCGAACCGAAAATGACAAATATTTACATAACAGGAATAGCAGATTTCCAGTGAAACCTGCTATTAAATATAACTTCGAGTTTACTTAGGTTTACCTATCAGGGAGATCAAGAATGTGAAATCTTTTGAGTCTTCTTACTGTTAGGCTATTGTCTACGAGACCTAGGGCTAAATTATTTTCATGATTGTGAAGTCTGTCTGTATATTTCTTACTATATTTCTTTATCTCTTCTTTTATTGTTGGAATATTTAGATCCTTATGAATATTTGCATTGGTAACATAAAATGGAGCGTTAACAATTTGTCGCAATGTTTTTGATTGATAGCGCTGGAGTATTTCAATATTTGAATTGCTGGCTGTTCCCCAGAGCTGGATTGCGTAGGTCCAAACAGGCTTCAAAATGGCTTTGTTAGAGGAGAACTTCGTTTTTCAAAGTGGCTGCTGATTTTCGACTTAGCAACCAGGACATTTTCAGTGTTTTCAGTCTGAGTTGTTGACATTTCGCTTTTATGTGGGTTTTCCATGTTAATCTGCGGTCGAGGTGCATGCCAAGATACTTCACACAGGTATCTTGTGGAATGGCTGATCCGTTAAGTGTGACATTTGGGCAATTTCCTGGTCTTAGTGCGAAAGTTATTTGGACAGACTTCAGGGAGTTGATTTTAATTTTCCAGCGAAGAAACCAGGCTTCAATCAGACTGAGCTCACTTTGCAAGAGATGAGATCCTTCATCTCTAGATGAGCTTGTTGCCAGAATGGCTGTATCGTCAGCATATGTTGCAACGGTGCAGTTGTTTGTTACTGGCATATCTGCCGTATATAGAGTGTAAAGGTCTGGTCCCAATACACTCCCTTGAGGAACGCCTGCGTTTATGAGAAGTAGTGTTGACGTATCATTTCTCTGCTGCACATAGAAGCATCTCTTAGACAAATAGGATCTCAGTAATAAATAGTATGGAGCAGGTAGCCATTTCTTTATCTTATAGAGTAATCCGTTATGCCAAACACGATCAAACGCTTGTTAAACATCAAGAAAAGTAGCAGTACAGTATTTTTTATTCTCAAGTGCGGATACAATTTCATTGATAACCCTGTGACATTGCTCAGTGGTCCCGTGGCCTCTTCTGAATCCGAATTGGTATTCAGGAATGATCGCAAGTTCGACCAAAATTGGCAACATCCTCTTCAGTAATTTTTTTTCAAATACTTTCGAGAATATTGTCAACAGACTAATGGGACGGTAAGATGATAGTTCAGTTTCTGTCTTGTTTGGCTTAAGGATCATAATGATTTCTGCACATTTCCATTGATTTGGGAAGTGGTCTAGCATGAGAATAGCGTTAAATACTAGTGTGAGAAACCGTATGCATTTTGGTGGTAGAGTTTTAAGAGTGATGCCGTCTATCTTATCCGGGCCTGGTGACTTTTTATTCTTTAAGCATATAATTTCGGTCACGACTTCGTCAAAGTGAATACTTTTAATAGGCAAGCTCATTTGACAGGGTGACCCAAGAAAGTTTTCCACTTCAGCCTCTGTTATAGCATTGTTAATATCGTTGGTCTGGAACACAGAGTGCAGGTGTTGTGCAAATGCTTCAGTTTGTTCATCATCAGATCTACACCAAGTTCCATTGCTTTTGCGGATGATTATGTTTCTTTTTGCTGGTCTCTTTAGATATTTAGTTGCTCTCCACAGGTTATATTCTTTGTTGCAAGAATTAGGGTCTAAATTTCTCAGATATGCAGCTAGAGATTCATTTCGTAAGTTTGACAGCAGTTGTTTAAGCTCAGATGCAGCTTTGTTGTATGATCTTTTGTCAGCAGGATAGTGGGTTTCTTGCCAACGTTTTCTCAGGTCTCTTTTATGTTGAATTTTTTCTCGAATTTCGGTAGAAAGGTACAATTGGTTTGGTTGTTGGTTTCTGTGGGTGTTATTCGTATTTATGTAGCTCGCTTTGTGAATTGTATTTGTGAAAAGCTCCACAGCATAGTCTATTTCCTCTACTGTTTTTAACGAAATATCTAGACTTATGGCTTCGTCTAGGTAGCTTTTAAACGCGTTAATGCCTGTGGAAGCAGACATAGCATATGAGCTATTGTGCTATAGGTCGCTATTATCGGAGAGTGATCTGAGTTAAGATCGAAACTTTCCATTAAACGCATGTGTGATTGTGGGATACCAGAGAATGCCACAAAGTCAATCAAGTCTGGGGTTTTTCGACTATATGTAGGCCAGTATGTAGGCTTACCAGTTGAGAGAGTTGTTATATTATTATTTCGTATGCATTTATATAATTCGGAACCCTTTGGGTTAGTAAGTCTGGAGCCCCACCATGGGTGTTTGGCATTGAAGTCGCCTCCAACAATAAACTTTGTTCCCAGTCCTTGAAAAAAGTGCTTAAAATCGAACTCTTTTATTGTAAATCTGGGTGGGAGATATATTGCTGTGATTGAGACATCTGCGTGCATGCATTTAATCTCAATTATGGCAGCCTGTATAGCATTTTCTCTGGTACTGTCTATGATTTGAAATTTCAGACCCTTCTTAACAAGAATTGCTGTGCCTCCATGGGCTCTATCAGACGGATGATCAGCTCTTATTGTGTCATATCCGACTACTCTAAAAAAAGATTTACTGGTGAAGTGTGTTTCTGAAACAAGCATGATGTCGATTGCATTTGTTTTTAAAAATAAAGATATCTCATTAACATGGTTGGAAAGCCCATTGGCATTCCATATTCCTAAGTTTAGGCTTATTTGCATAATTTATTGACCAGTAACATTATCATGTTAAGTAAGTTATTGGTGAGTTGAAATTGTTTTTCTAAAAGATGTTCTATTCTTTCTAGAGAAGTATTCGAATTAATATTTCCTGCAGCAACTTGAGCGTATGATTGATAATCTTTTGATTGTTGGGTCGGCTTATCAGGCAGAATAGGTGATTGAAATCTTCCAGAATCATTTTTATTATGGTCTTTCTTGTGCATCTGTTTGCGACCAGTAGCTAATTGTTTTGATATGAGCTCCTTATAGACTCTACACCCTTTGTAGCTGGCAGCGTGATCTTCGTTGCAATTCGCACATTTTACTGGTTGTTCTTTATCTATTGGACATAGGTTGCTGGGATGCTTACAAGAGCATTTAACGCACCTATGAGTTTTGGAACAATAGGATTTTGTGTGCCCGAATTCCTGATAACGGTGACACTGAACAATGTCTTTTGCTTTATGAGGGGGCTCTATTTTAACAATTGCGTTACCAATGTGCTTAACTTCGTATATATCTTTGTTATTTTTGTTGGGCTCAATATCAAGGAAGAACAGATTTAATGGCTCTTTGGTTCCACGGCTTTTAATGTTATTTATGCTCCTACCAGAATGAGCTTTGGACTCAACGTCTCGTTTAATTACATTATAATCAGTTGAGAAGTGCAAATTCTTTATCACGACCCTAAATGCTCTCTCATGTTTAAGCTGGTATATATGAAACTTGACAAAATCACTAGCAAGAGTTTTAACGAGGGACCTGTATTCATCAATAGACTTAACCATAACTCTCACTTGGCCGTCTCGTTGAGATTTATAAAGGAAATTTTCTTTTTTAATTTTGGTTTCGAGGTAGGCTAGCATGGTACTTATATCACTAACATCCGATAAGAAGATTGGTGGCGGCTTGGCAGGTTCATCAGTGTCGTCTTCAGTTATCATGTCCAGTGCTTCGTTTTCGTCTGCATCATTACCTTTTTCAATTGGCGAGCATTCGGCTAAGATAGCAAATTGATTGGAGCTAGTGCTGGGAGCAGTGTCCAGGGCAAGTTTTTTCTTTAGTAGAATCGGAGAAACTTGGTTTGGTCTCTTGATTCCCGTTGTCTTAGGTTTAATTCTTTGCCAGCTCCAAACCGATGTGTCGTCTTCGTCGTCGCTCATGTTGACAACAACACTTTTTGGTGCTTATCAGCAACAACCGTAATGTTTTTGTTTTGTTTTCTTTTCGCAAATCGAGTAGCTGTTTTTGATAGTTTAAGCGTAGAATTTAGGCACGTCTTGTCTCGGAGAGTGTTTGATCGCGACTGGTACAAAGATAAGCGAAAAAAAAAAAGGTTAAAGCTATCCAAAGCTTCCAAGAGCCAACTACTTTGTTTGCGGAAAGATCTCTGTTAGGACTGGCAAGCTAATTTAGATGTTTTGTTAAAGACTTCGCTGCAATCGCGAAGCCACTGTCAGCCATCTTAAATGGTGAAAATGGCAAAGTTGGTAAAGAGTGATTAAATGCAGTTCAAAGTTTGCGACAAATTCAGAAGTATCCAGACTTGGAAGGATGTAATCTTTCACTATCCAGACTTCAACAAACCGTTCGACCTCCTGACGGACGCTTCTTCCGCTGGTAATCGTGCTGTCACAAGGAAGAAGACCCATAACTATGATCTCTAGGACTCTCTAAGACAGAGAAATTAAATACGCAACGAACGAAAGGGAATTGCAATAGGGCAATAGTTTGGGCATTGGAAAAAGTACGCCATTATTAATATGGCATGAATAACTTAAACACTTATACCGACCACCAACTGCTGACATTCGCCGTGTCGGATAGAAACAGATCGTTTCCGTACAGTCATGCTGTGGGTCAACTTATCCTTCTGTAAAGAAACAGCGGGGAACACGTACGCACAAGAACTGCACGGGCACCACAGCCCATTGCAACACGCAGCCAAGCCACTTAGGGCCAACATCAGTAGTTGACGAGAGAATCGTTATAGTCAACGACAGCTCAGTTCGAATAATCATCGACGACGGGCCAGAAACCAAAGTCACCGGAACTTAGCTTATCACGTTCGACCGCGTTGCATATTTATATGGTACCAAATTCACCGACTTTAACGTGCCCTGCGAGCGTGAAATGCGATACTTGCACGAGACGGAAGGTCTGCGTTCTTCACCAGCAGCGTCCGGCACAGCGAAAAATAATTAGGGTTATCTTATATCTTCGATCGCATCGCTTCGCATTTGCAACAGACGTGGTATTTTTTCTTGCGTCTCGAAATAGTTCATTTTAACCGAATCAAATCTATACCGAACTCGCTTATTTTGGCTTGTAATTATCTTTGTGACTGTGTGATACATCGGTTTTGTTGATACATAGTTTTGACTTTAATTGTCAGTTTATTTAAATTGTTCTAAATTGAGTTTTAATACAACAACAAACAGCAGCGCAAGCATACTGTTTGACTTTTGCAGTTGCATTGTTTTTTGTATTTTTGCTCTCTGCATGCGTTTCATCTTCGCCCGCTCTCTAACGCCACTATAACTCTCCCGTGATCTCTTCTCCCCGCTTACATTAACATTGTTGTTAGTGTTGGTCGGTTTTATTTTTTCGTTTTTTTTCTCTTTGTTTTGATTCCGTTGCTTGTTTCGGTCATCGCGCCCGCGCCGTTTTACATTTGTCAAACGTTCTTGTTGTAAGTAGAACAAATCAGCGTCAATTTGATTAACCTCAGTGTGTTCATTCTATTTGTATATTGTGCACTTATTTTTACTGGTGTTTTCTGTTTTATTTTTCTTTTAAATGAAATAAAAAAAATTGCCATGTGCGTGCAAACGTCAAGATGGGTTTTGTTTGCTGCTGGCTGTGTGGCCGCATCATCGACCTGATTGAGTCAAAATCTGGCTTAAAATGGACTTGTGAATCCTGTAGCGACGTGGAAAAGGATATGTTGGGATTTATGAGGCAGAGCAAAAAAGGCTTTGGAGATACTTTCAGCCGGTTTAAAAAACTGTCTGAAGGTTTCTCTGCTTTGGATAGTGAGTTCAAAGCTATGAATCTTTTGAATGAATCTCCTAAGCGTAAAAAGTTAAATTTTATGTTGTCCATTGGTCCCAACGAACTTTCCCTTCACAACTGTCCACAACATCCGCTCCCAATTTAGAACTCAATTGGGAATTGCTCTATTGGAAGCTACTGCTGAGGATTCCAAATGTGACCCTTGTAGGTGTTCCACAAAAAAAAAACAAATCTTTTTTTCTAGGCTTACCCCTGACACTACATCTGATGATGTCAACGCGTTTGTTCAGGTCAAACGGAAAGCCAATATTACTGTGGAAAAATTCCAATTTTCATATATTCGGGAAATTTCTTCATTTAAATTAAGTTTTCCAGCCGAACATTTCAGCAAAATTTGCTCCGATCGTGATTTTCTTGAAGTTGTGGGTGATTTTCTCGACAATTTATTTGCGATTTCATTATATCAATTCAGTGCTATCCCAAATTCTCTTAATATAATGCTTGATCTTGTTTTTGTTTTAGATCACTCCCTCTTATCTGTTTCTCGTACACAGTGTGTACTATACACCCTTTCTTATTCTCTGAAGATCCTTATCACCTCACTTTAGAGGCATTGATTGATTACCTGCCCGGGTGCTAAACCCTGGTAGTAAACCTCCAGAGCGAGCTCGCCATTTTCGGAAAACCGACTTTAGCAAGCTAACTCAGCTCTTATCCCAGATTGACTGGTCTCTGCTTTACATGTGTAAGGACGTGCATAGTGCAATCGATATTTTATTCTACTTTAAATCATATTTTTGATACATGTGTTCCGGTTTGTGATTCAATTAGGTCTAACAAACCTATTTGGTTTACACGCGTTTAAACCAAAAAAAAAATAAAATAAAAGTCAAGGATGTACGGGAAGTTCAAGAAATCCGTCTCTTTCTTGGATTACACTCGATATCTGATTGCACGATCTAATTTCATTAACCTATATAACCAATGTTATAAGGATTACCTTAGAAGTTGTAAGATACAGTTCCAGCGGAATCCTATACGGTTCTATAACTTCGTTAATGCGAAACGTAAATTATTAACACTAACATCAACCCTATTTTTCTACTGTCTCAGATCAAGCTATTCCCGATATATTCGCAACATTTTTTCAAACTACCTATTGTTCTCAGAATATATATTATATATAAATATATATAAATATATAAATATTATATTCTTGGTCTGCCATATCCTTATCATGTAAATGTTTCTAACTGCATTTTTGTGCCTTTGATTACAGAACGTTCACTGCAAAATGATCTAAAGGTCATCAAGCCCGTATTTTTTCCGGGACCTGATGGAGTACCAGGCTGCGTGCTTAGGTACTGTGCTGATGGTCTCTTAAAGCCTTTGTATAAGCTATTTTATTTGTCCGTGGTGTCACCCGACAATTCGTTGGCAACATCAAACATGACTGATGTTGCTGTGCTCTCGAGCGAATGAAGTAAAGAGTCGATAAGAGAGTGCGGTTTGAGCATGAACAGAGTAAAGTCGCATCGGAAGCGTTCAACGAATAAATATTATTTCTAACATAAATATGTACTGTACGATTAACAACGAATATTAAAGTATTTTTAAAAATGTATTATAATTATAAATCGAATAGAGTTTTATTTGCCATCATTAGCCGCTAAATCCCAGCACGCCTAACCCCTACAAAACCATCCCTTGACAAGTCAGAAGTGGGATTACTTAGTGCAAATATGGCAAATTAAAAAAAAAAAACGAGTACGTAAAGTGAAAAAGTCAGACGGACAATGAACTACGATGTATTTATGTGTATGAAATAGTGACAATTAAAGTGGCTACGATTGTTTAAATAATGACGGGAAAAACATATCAGTCTAAAAAAACACTACAAGAAAAGTGCAAACGAGCGGGTTTGTCAACGTCAGGAAATAGAGAGCAATTAATGCAACGATTACACGAACAAAGTAGTGATGAGGAATTTGCTAGTTTGGAAACGCAGAATCGTTCAATGCAAGATAAAATTAACGAGCTGGAAAATACGGTACGAGAATTGCAAGAAAAATCATTTTTTGAACCTTCTAGAAATTCATTGTACTCGCCGGTTACGGCGCCTGTGTGTCGCGCGTCGGCAGAATTAACCGTCGCGCCAGCACAAGTAACGGAATGTCCGCGTATTTCACCATCGCTAATGTTCGAGCGTCAGAAAACTCCAACGACCAACACACAACATGTTGAATGTTCAATCGGTACGCTGCAAGACCCGATCGCGAATTCACATATGTATTGGCCTAACGTAAATGTAGCAACGTCTCAGCTGCATGGGCAAAATGAATTGACAAATGTTGCAACGTCTCGGCAACATGTTGTTGGTTCACATATGTACGCGCCTAACGTAAATGTAGCAACGTCTCAGCTGCATGGGCAAAATGAATGGACAAATGTTGCAACGTCTCGGCAACATGTTGTTGGTTCACATATGTACGCGCCTAACGTAAATGTAGCAACGTCTCAGCTGCATGGGCAAAATGAATTGACAAATGTTGCAACGTCTCGGCAACATGTTGTTGTTTCACATATGTACGCGCCTAACGTAAATGTAGCAACGTCTCAGCTGCAAGGACAGAACGAATTCACAAATGTTGCAACGTCTCGGCAACATGTTTTCAATTCACATATGTCTCATATCCAGCCTAACATAAATGTATCCAAGCTTCAAACGCACGATCAAGAACATTTCATAAATGTTGCATTGCATCAGCAACATGTTGTTAATTCAAATATGTATGTTCCCAATGGTAATACCACGAATTTAAATACAAACGTTTACGCTCCAGACAATTCGGGTAGAGTTAAATCGCATATGGACAATTTTCCATATAAAATGTACAATAACAACGGTTGTAACAGCGTATATGCAAATAACACGAACAATTGGAATCCGTATGGCAATGTAAAGGAAATAGTCGCATTGCTACCAGAATTCAATCCATCGTCCGATAAATCCCTAGATCCGCGACAATTCGTTAAACGTATTGAATCCCTTCGCAACGCATATCAATGGGATGATCGAGCACTAATATTCAGTGTACAGCAGAAACTGCAAGGACCGGCGAAATATTGGGTCGATTCAAACGAATGTGTCTTCCAATCTTGGACCGAATTTGTTGAGAAATTTTTGAGTGACTTCCCATGCATCGAAAACGCAGCTGATATCCACGTTAAAATGTCAAAAGCACGGAGAGCAGTTAACGAATCCCCCCAGGAGTATTATTATAAGATGCTGGCCATGGGTAAAAAGGGTGAGTTATCAGATTCGGCAATTGCAACACATATAATAAACGGAATTAATGATTACGATTTGAAAAGAAAGATATCAAATCATTACGTATCCTGTAACCACTTATTATGCGATATATTAACGTACAGCGCCCAGAACGAAATTAAACATACTCCGACCATAGTTAGGAAGAGAGAAAATATCATGTCCCCCAGACAAAGTTCTGATATCTCAACGACAAAGCGGCAAAATGACGAAAAGGGGGAAAATATGATAAAATGTTATAACTGTCAGAAAATCGGGCACTATGCTTCTAAATGCCCAGAACCGCAACGAAAACCACGATGTACGGTCTGTAATCGCACTACGCATGACGCTGTAAATTGCCCGGAAAGACAGAAATCAGGCTCACAGATTAACAAAATTGACGAAAAGCTAAAAGAGGACATTTGTAAAGTCATTTCGATTAATGGCAACGAAACAAACGCATTTGTAGACCCCGGTAGTTCTAGAACTCTTATTCAAACAACGTTCGCCAATCGAGTAGGTGTCTCGCAACGCTGCGCGGTGACTCTAAACGGATTTGGCGGTGGAAAATTCTTTTGCAATCAAAAGCTTGGTGCTAAATTAGTCATTGATGAGAATACTTATGACGCTGAAATGCTTTTAGTAGATGACGGTCTTATTTCAGAAAACGTTTTATTGGGCAAAGATATTCTGTGTCGGAACGATAATAAATTAATAATTCTGGGTAACAAATGTTTCGTGGAAAATATATTGAAAACGGGCGCAGATGAAAATCTACAAGATGTAGAAAATGAAATAATAGAAAAAGCTATTACGCGAAATGCAGCCTGCTTTGCAAACAAAAATAGTGACCTCGGAAAATGTTCATTAGCAAAAATGGACATAACGCTTACATCGAATGTTCCAATATATACAAAACCATATCGAGTGCCTTTCGCCCAAAGACCTATCATAGCTGATATGATATCGGAATTATTAGAATGTGACATTATCCGACCGTCCGATTCGCCATACGCATCCGGGATTGTCATGGTTAATAAAAAGAATGGAGAATATCGGATGTGTGTCGATTATCGCCGATTAAATACAATCACGACCAAAATACCGTTCCCTATGCCAAATTTAGAAGATCAGTTCGCCCAATTGTCTGGTAACGAATATTTCACCAAGTTAGATCTTCGCATGGGCTATTATCAAATTGAAATTAATGAACCATCAAAGAAATACACAGCCTTCGTTAGTCCAGATGGGCATTATGAATTTAACAGAATGCCATTTGGCTTGGTCAACGCTCCGTCTGTGTTCCAATGTGTAATGAATAAAGTAATTAGTCGAATGAATCGCGGAGAGGTTCTGGCATACTTGGACGATGTAATAATACCGAGTAGAACAATTAACGAGGGAATTGAACGTCTAGAGAGAATGTTTGAAATATTGAAGGAAAGCGGGTTAAAACTACGTTTCGATAAATGTAGGTTTCTTCAAAAGGAAATTACCTTCCTGGGGCATATTGTAAACAAGAATGGTATAACGCCGGGAGAAGATAAAATTAGTGCCATTAGAAATTTTAATATGCCCACGAATGTAACCGAAGTCAGACGTTTCCTAGGGCTCACTGGGTTTTTTCGGAAATTTGTCGAGGACTATTCCATGATTTCAAGGCCATTGACGCGATTGCTTCGTAAATCAGAAACACCCTTTGCATTAACAGAGGTGCACCATCAGGCTGTCAAGAAACTCATAGACAAATTATGTTGCGTACCAGTGCTTGCATTGTATGATTTCAAAGCACATCATGAAGTTCACACCGACGCTTGTGCAATCGGACTGGCAGGAGTTCTATTGCAATCTCAGGACAAAACCAACTGGAAACCCGTTTGTTATTTCAGCCGACATTGTAATAATACTGAGAGCCGTTATCACAGCTACGAGTTGGAAATATTGGCTGTGGTCGAAACATTAAAAAGGTTCAGAACTTACGTACTTGGAAAACCATTTCGTCTCGTCACGGATTGCTCTGCTATTGCAAAAGCTAAATCAAATAAGGAGCTCATACCCAAAATAGCTAGATGGTGGTTTAGTATACTTGACTATGACTGCGAAATTGTTCATCGAGAAGGTACTAAAATGGCTCATGTCGATGCTATGAGCCGGGCACCGGATTCGACGCCAACGAAGTCCCTAGAAGAGATAGTTCAAGCTATTACTATAGATACCGACGACTGGCTTCTGACGATGCAATTACAAGATCCAAAACTGCTAGAAATTGTTAGTGTTCTGCAAGGGCTACAAGTTAATGAGAAAATCAAGCAGATACGACAAGACTACGTGATAAATAATCATCGATTATACCGTAAAATAGATGATTCAACGAGATTTGTGGTGCCAAATGCGGTTAGGTGGCGAATTGTAAAGTTATGTCATGACGATGCCGGACATTTCGGTTTGGATAAAACCGTTTCTCGGATACAAGAACGTTTCTGGTTTCCTAGAATAAGGAAATACGTAAAAAAATATATCGCGTCCTGTATTCAATGCTGTTATTTTAAATCCAAGGGAGGAAAACCAGAAGGAAGTTTGCACTACGATGATATTGAGCCTATTCCATTTCGAAAGCTGCACGTTGATCATTTAGGGCCATTCATTAGGAGTAAACGCGGAAATACCCATATATTTGCGGTTTCCGACTCCTTCAGCAAATTCCTAATTGTCAAGCCGGTAAAGAATACAAAAACGCAACCCGTCCTTAATACATTATACGAAATATCAAGTTATTTCGGCCTGCCAAAATGTATCGTATCGGACCGAGGAACAGCATTCACCTCTAAACAGTTTGAAGAGTACTGTCAGCAGAATCAAGTCCAACATATCAAAAATGCTGTTCGTACACCCCGTGCAAACGGTCAAGTTGAACGTGCCAATCAGACGATCCTGAACTTTATACGTACGACCCACGAATCCCCCAAAGATTGGGATTTGACACTACGAAGTTTGCAATGGACAGTGAATTCGCAACGCAACGACACGTCTGGATTTAGTCCGAACGAGCTTGTCTTTGATTTTAAGATTACCGATATTATCCAGAATCATCTGACTGCCGCCATACACGATGATCTTTTCGAACATGCGAAATGTGATGAGTCTGTCAATAAACACTGTGACGCTGTAACGAACATCGCCTGTGAACGTGCCAAATGGAAGAAGAGATTCGACGGTAAACATGCTAACCCCGTTCTTTATTCCCTAGGTGACCTGGTTGTAGTGCAGAATGAGCCAGCAGCCACTGGTGAATCCCGAAAACTGGAGCCTCTGTACCGGGGGCCGTATCAAGTAACCAAGACGTTGGGCAATGATCGCTATGTTATTAAAGACATCCCTGGTATGCAGATAACATCACGTAAATACTGTTCTGTATATGCTGCAGACAAAATGAAACCGTGGTGCTCCAACATCCCGGAATTGGATATAGAATCTGATGACGACGATAATCGAATCGGGGACGATTCGGAGTCAGGATTGGCCGAGTTGTCACCCGACAATTCGTTGGCAACATCAAACATGACTGATGTTGCTGTGCTCTCGAGCGAATGAAGTAAAGAGTCGATAAGAGAGTGCGGTTTGAGCATGAACAGAGTAAAGTCGCATCGGAAGCGTTCAACGAATAAATATTATTTCTAACATAAATATGTACTGTACGATTAACAACGAATATTAAAGTATTTTTAAAAATGTATTATAATTATAAATCGAATAGAGTTTTATTTGCCATCATTAGCCGCTAAATCCCAGCACGCCTAACCCCTACAAAACCATCCCTTGACAGTGGTATTAAATTCTTTTCCTAATATATGGACAGAATCATTTATTATTCCTCTCCTTAAAAAAGGAAACAAGTCTAATGTTCAGAACTATAGAGGTATTTCTAAGTTGTCTGCTATTCCTAACCTATTTGAGAAGTTGATAACTTTTCAATTACGACATTTTTGTAGATCTATAGTTTCACCCTGCCAGTACGGGTTTATGAAATATAAATCTACTACCACTAACTTATTGGAATTCACGTCTTTTGTTATCAAAGGATTCCAAAATAAAATGCAAACAGATGTTATTTACACTGATTTCAGTAAAGCGTTTGACTCTGTTAATCATTCGCTTTTCTGGGACTTCCAAATAACTTAATTATTTGGATATCTAACTATTTATCCTTAAGAACCCAAAAAGTATACGTCAAAGGTCTTGTCTCCAAGCCTGTTCAAGTTACTTTCGGAGTACCACAAGGAAGTCACCTTGGACCGTTGTTATTCAATTTATTCATGAATGACCTTCCTTCTGTAATAAACCACTCTCGGGTACTGATGTACGCCGATGACGTAAAACTTTACCTGTCGTCCACTAATTCTCTAGCTGGCCAAATTTTGAAATCCGACCTTGACAGTTTCCAAACCTGGTGCCAAGTAAATTTACTAAATCTTAATTACAGTAAGAATAAATTAATATCTTTCTATAGACGAATGCCATTTTTATACTCGTTCACGAACTGAAACTAGTTATACTCGTTAACGAAGTGAAACTAGTATATTGGTTTTGTACAATGTCTGTCAAGCTGTCGGTCTGACCGTCTGTTCATCTGTCCGTATGAACACAATATTTTTCGGCGCTATTGAAGATAGAGACTTGAAACTTGGAATATATACTTGTAGTTATCTGCTTCAGACAAAGTGTTAAGATTTTTGTGCCACGCCCACTGGGAGACTGGCAAATCGATAACATGTCGATACACCGCAAATCGCAAATCGATTAAAGTTTAATATTTCCCAATGTTGAATGTTAGATTAACCAAATTTGGCATGTGGATTGCTGGTGATCTCCACCAAACAATGCAGACTTGATTTCCCAGTCACGCCCACTATAACGCCCCCCAGCGCCCCCGCCCTAAAAAATCGGAAATGGCAATATCTGCCACGGTTTTAAAACTGGAGTCATCAAATTTTTGAATATATATTACTGGTAAGGTCCCCCAAACACCAAGGAAAAAATGGAAAATGAAACGAGAACGCCCCCCAGACACCCCGCTTTAAAAAAATTGGAAATGGCAATATCTCAAATTTTCCGCCCACGTTCACCCCTGCCCTCTCCCGTCCCCACAAAGTGCAAAAGCCTATATCTTCCACATTTTTAGATATAGAACTTATTATATTAACTTATTCGCCCCCTGCAAATCGCGAAAAGCTATATCTCCCACAATTTAGGAGCTAGCGTCCGACAGAGCTTTTATTGGCGGTTGCGACTAGGTTATATTTAGTCGCTACCGACGAAGAAATGCCAGTAGCAGCTATTCGGGGCTCCAACAACGTCACTATGTAGCGCAAGGCGGATTCGTTGTTGTAGTAATTTTTTTTTTTTGAGTTACCTCTCTAGCGCTGGGTATGCTTATCTTAGCTTACTAAAGCAACTAGACAGTTTCCTGGCGTGAAAAGTTGGGATTAGTATTAGCACTTAGGCCGTAACACATAGCTTTTTGACTATTCAAAAAAACTATATATATATATATTTTTTTCCAAGCACGGTTCTGTCGCTGGTTTGGTATTTATATGCATTCGTCTTCTGTTTATTTATTAGGGTATTTATATTAATTAATTGTTTTAATTTGTGCTCAAAGCGCTAATCGAGCGGCGCTCAGACGTATGCTTCGTAATAAAGTTCTCGCTTCAATGTTATAGACGGCTTAAGCAGATAGATGCTGTACCATATCTCCAGCTGATCTTTTCCGCCTAGCGATAACTGTAAACGACTGAATGACTATCTGCCGATCAAAGTTGTATTAGCTAGGGTAGGGTGTGTTAAGATTTTAATGCAAAAATATTTCCCTGTATTTTGGGCTTAAACTTTATTAAAAAAAAAACGAATACTACATCATCTGTCCATTTGTTCGCGATCTTCGTCACCGCACGTTATGCGGCGCGTCCCTCGGTCTGTTGGGCGGGAGGTGGGTGGCATTTTGCCTGGGTCCGCGCGTTAACAAGCCCGTGCTTGGTATCGTTGGACCACTTGAATGTACTGCTCGTTAATACATCTATGTCCAATAATAATGACTGAATTTGATATTATTAGCTATTAATTGGCGAAAATGTATGCTATTTTATAATTAGAAATAAACGAAATGTTTGGGAAATTGCCTTTAAGTTTACAATGTATCAATGATTAACTAAATTCAATGTTATCTAGATTGAATAAATAACATAATTATGGATATGTAAATTTTCTTAATTCTCCTTAAAGCCATGGGATAAGTTAGGTGAAGGAGCCTCTTTTTGGGATTTTTCTTAAATATACGCGCCTTAGAAAAATAAATGGTTGGGTGGGTAGAGAGCGTAGCTACCATTACAACAGGTCAGCTCTAATAATAAATCGGAAACTGCTATTCTTTCATTCTTTTTCTAGATTTTCTCAGCAGAATCAACAGTGTCTGCAGACTGTTTTGCCGGCAGTGGCGACTTCTTCCCCAACACAAACTTAAAACCCATATTTGAACATCGGTAACTGACAATTACCAATTGGTTACACATCATTTAAAGCAGATATTGTAAACACTAGGTTAACATAAGTCTTTCAGAATAAAGCCAATGCATTCTCTGTAAGAACTTGAAAAAATGCAGTTGTCTCATTCGTCTCGGGCAATAAACCGTTAACAAAACACAAACACTTAAATGGTTATACATGTATATCCCGAAAACTGGTGCAAACACACCATCGCTTATGCACCATCACTAACAATGAATGTTGAATACCCTAAGAGATCGTGCCAATGTGGTGAACCTCTTAATTATTTCATTTTAGGCTTCAGTTGAATTTTTCTTCAGCTTGAATTTTTAAAATTCTTCGTCGATTTGACGACACTATGCTTAGCCATAAAACATAGAGTCCCCATCTTTGGTATGTAGGTTGCTGGTGAGCTCCCGCAGTGATATGATATGATATTGATATCATGACAATGCCCACCACAAAGCCACAGGCGACCCTGCCGTCTCCCTCATTCGTAATTGCACGAATCGATATCAAGGCCTCCATTATTTTAAAATATCAAACCGAACCCTAAACCGAACCAATTTGGAAAAAAGCCAAACCCAAGTCATAATTAAAACAACAAGTGCGAAGGCTGCAGTTGGGAGCACCCGACTGGGGTATACCCTCAGCCCCCTGAACACAAATATAGAACAAACATACACACACACACTGCAAAACTGAAAGAGCTACGTCATAGAATTGGGAGATCCTTTACAGTCTCTGAGTAGATAGACATCCAATTTAGCTCGCAAAACAATTGGGTTGCAGTAACCCACATGTCTGCAGAAGTCGTAAGAGACTTGCGTCGCGCTGAAAGACAACGCAACTCGAATCCAAACTCTAGATAGAGCTCTAGAAGAGGCTTTCATGCCATCTCCCCCTCGTGAGGTAATACATAGCGGTGGTTCCGCGAGAGGGATACGGAGAGTAGGAGTGGTTTTTGTGGGTGAAAGTCCCACACTTCTCGGCTTTCTATGCTTTCCCCCAATCCAAAAAAATATAGAATTTGTATATTTCATATGGGCAGGGGTGAGTGTGGCTCGATCTTAAGAGAAGGTCACCCAAAGTGCAAATTTATGTCCTTCAATAGACGAATGCCGTTTTTTAATAATTATTTCCTTAATGGTAAACACCTTCACCGTATTGAGTCCGTTAACGATTTGGGTATTCTTCTTGATCCCAAGCTTAAGTTTAACAAGCATATTTCTTCTGTTGCAAATCGAGCTTTTGGAGTCCTGGGTTTCAGAAAGCGCTGGTCGAAAGAATTTGACGATCCCTATGTTACTAAAACTCAATATACTTCACTTGTTCGTCCAATTCTTGAATATGGTTCTTGTATATGGTGTCCCCAATACAAGGTTCATCAGGATAGAATTGAATCTGTACAAAAACAATTTCTGCTTTATGGCCTCCGGGGTCTTAACTGGAATACTAATTATCGCATGCCTTCCTACCATTGTAGACTTTTACTAATAAATCTTCCCTCGCTTTCTAATCGTAGAACCATGCTTGGTGTAATCTTCGTACACAAACTAATTAATGGGGAAATTGATTCTTCCGAATTAATCAGCCAATTTAGTTTTGCGGTTCCGAGTAGAAATACGAGGAATTTTCTACCGCTATCTCTTGAAATGTGTCATAGTAACTATTCTATTCATAATCCTTTTCGTATCTTATGCTCTAATTATAATAATCTTTTCCGAATAATAAATAAAGCTACTTCTATTCCTATCCTTAAAACTTTAGTCCTTTGTCATCTGTCAATTTGTTCGCGATCTTCGTCACCGCACGTTATGCGGCGCGTCCCTCGGTCTGTTGGGCGGGAGGTGGGTGGCATTTTGCCTGGGTCCGCGCGTTAACAAGCCCGTGCTTGGTATCGTTGGGCCACTTGAATGTACTGCTCGTTAGTACATCTACGTCCAAACAAACACTGTCTGTCAAATTTGGGGATTCTAGCTCCAAAATTGTGGGAGATATAGTTTTTCGCGATTTGCGGGGGCGGGAAGTTTATTACAAATCGTTAAAGGGGGTTACCAGCCACTCTAGCTCTACAACAGTGGGAGATATTGTCATTTTCGATTTTTTAGGGCGGGGGCGCTGGGTGCGTTATAGTGGGCGTGGCGGGGAATGAAGGCAACATTTTTTGGAGGATATCACCAGCAATCCACATGCCAAATTTGGTCACTCTAACTTTAATATTGTGGGAAATATTCAACTTTAATCGATTTGCGATTTGAGGTGTATCAGCCTCCCAGTGGCACAAAAATCTTAACACTTTGTCTGAAGCAGATAACTACAAGTATATATTCCAAGCTTGAAGTCTCTATCTTCAATAGGGCCGAAAAATATTGCGTTCATACGGACAGACGGGCAGACGGACAGACGGACGGACAACATGACGGACATTGCACAAAACCAATATACTAGTTTCACTTCGTGAACGAGTATAACAAAACATACACACACTGAATGAACGTCTATATAAACTGGGCGCTGCACTCTCTAAAATCAGTTCGGAAAGCGGCATAGAGGCGAGCAGAACTTACTGTGCTTTAGGAAAATTAACAAAGTCCTCCGAACGACTCTCCGACATACACATGTAAACGCAGGCTGCACGCTATGAACAGCTGCTGCGCTTGGACCCCACTATGGAAATTAAATTCGTGTATAACTTCTAAACAAAGAGTATGATCTTAATGAAACTTGCAGGGCTTAACAAGAGCATTGAAATTTATGTACAAACCAAAGCCCAAGACCGCAGTATTTGAATTGCGTTTTTTTTTTACATTTATATTTACACGCGAACAGTTGAACTAAGTTTGGCTGCTGTAGCCCTTATGGTTTTTAAGATATCTTCAAAAAACCGAGTCAAAAACCGAAAATTATCGATAATAAGAAAACGAGATGAGTTATCGATGATATGAAATAAGCTTGATCTGCGTATGGTATACATGAACTTTAAAGGTCCAAGATCAGCTTTCTAACTTCTGTAGTCTCCGAAATCGACGCGTTCATACAGACGGACGGACAGACAGAGCTAGATCAACTCGGCTAGTGATGCTGATCAAGAATATATATATTTTATGGGGTCGGAGATGCTTCCTTCTGCCTGTTACATACATTTGCACAAGACTATTATACCCTGACTTATCAATTTTCAATGGATTGAGGGTATAAAAACAAACAATAAAAAAATATTTTTACATCGACGATCTGAACCTACATTTAGCAGACCGCGATGCCGAGCTACCACCGAGCTATAACACCAACTTCAAATCTTTAGACAAAATCTTAATTAATATAATTGCACACATGCACAAACATTCACATTAGAATTTGCGAAAGAACTCACGCTGAAAACGCTTGGGCTTGGTGCTTGCTACCACGTGATTTTGTCAATATACTTTCTTTAATAGCTTCTGTGTTTCTTGCATTTTTATGCTATTAAATTCTTAATTTACTATACAATATTTATATATTTAGGAGCAAGCTAAGAAGTAAGAATTGCGGCTCTACTTGCAATTACTAATGTTTTTATTAATAGGGGTAGATAGTGGGGAGGTATCCAAAATCAGAAATATTCATTGTGTTTTAATAAATTTCAGTCCCCTTGCATTCATGCACACACACACACAGAATCACACAAACATGTATACGCAGGCTGCACGCTGTGAACAGCTACTGCACTTGGGCCCCACTATGGAAACTAAATTCGTGAATAACTTCTAAATTAAGAGTATCTTAATGAAACTAGCAGGGCTTAACAAGAGCATTGAAATCAATGCACAATCCATAGCACAAGCTTGTAGTATTTGAATTTCACATTTTTCAGATTTTTGCATATATGGGGCGAATGGGGGGAGCTACCTAATATCCAAAATTTGGTTGCTCTAGCTCTTATGGTTTTTAAGATGTCTTCAAAAAACTGAGTAAAAAGCGATATTTATCGATAGCAAGAAAAGTCTCTGAAATCGACGCGTTCATACAGACGCACAGACGGACAGGGCTATATCAACGCGGATTGTGATGCTGATCAAGAATATAAATACTTTATGGGGTCGGAGATGCTTCTTTCTACCTGTTACATACATGTGCACAAAACCATTATACCCTGATTTACCCATTTTCGAATTGTCAAATTTTCACTGATTTAAGCCAATCGTAATTTCGCTTTTTAAGGGCCAAAAAGTTGTATTGCAACAGTGTGATTCATTTCGGTTGTGTGTAACACATTGTTTGTTGTTCGTATTGTTGTTGTTTGTAAATACAAATCAGCATCAATTTCAAATTAACCCTATTCTGCCTATTTTTCTTTCCATCTGTTTGATATTATGATTTTTTTTTTTTGGGCGGATTTTTTTCTTTCGTATTTACCTTAATATGTTTGTCTGTTATAAGAAAGATTGCCAGGCGCGTGCAAACGAAAAGATGGGATTTGTTTGCTGCTGGCTGTGTGACTGTGCACGAAAAATGCGCTGGCCTCAACGGCCGCATTATCGACTTGATTGAGTCAAAATCAGGCTTAAAGTGGACTTGCGAATCTTGCAGGGATGTTGAAAGGGACATGATGGGTTTCATGACGCAGACTAAGAGGGGCTTTGGTGATATCTTCGGCCAGTTTAAAAAACTGTCCGACGGTTTCGCCGCTCTGGATAATGAGTTCAAAGCTATGAAGCTATTGAACGAATCTTTAAGGCCTATTTTAGGCAGTCTATTGCTGTAAAGAGTTCTGGCCAGACCACTTAATCATTAAAGAATACACTGCGAAAAAAAAAATCGGTCCCCGATTGCACTTCCACCTTCTGCTGTTAATCTAAACCCACCTCTTGCAGTCTCTGTGAGCACAAAAAACTAACATCCTCCCTCTTACTTGGCAATCAGAATGTAAGAGGTCTTTGTAGTAAACTTAGTACTCTTTATCTTAATAGCCTACCCTTTCCTTTTCATGTCATTGCCTTCTCTGAAACTTGGTTAAGGCCTGACATCCTAGATTCTAAAATTCTGTCTAACAAGTTTTCTATCTATAGAAAAGATCGCACTTCTCGTCGTGGTGGTGGTGTGCTTATTGCTGTTGATGCTGATTTATTTTCAGAGATAGTAATAACTAACTTTAGTACAGATGTAGAATTTGTTGCCGTCTAATTGCGTATTAACGGTGTCTGCCTTTTTATTACTTGTTCTTATATTCCTCCTTTTTCAGATAATTCTATCTATTCAACTAACTACTTGGATTTCTAGTCCTGATTCTAGCGTGTTGACTTCCACTACTTAAAATGATTTTATTGATCATTTATTTGGGAAGTCATTGTGTAAAATTAATGCTATCCCAAATTCGCTGTCAAAAATGCTTGACATTATTTTTGTTTTGGATCAATCTTTCTTGTCTGTTTCCAGTACTGAGGCTATATCATGTCCGGAAGATCCCTATCACCCCACTTTAGAGGTCTTGATTGATTTACCTGCCCGGATACTTAACGCTGGTAGTAAACCTCCAGAGCGAGCTCGCCATTTTCGGAAAACCGTCTTTAGCAAGCTAACTCAGCTCTTATCCCAGATTGACTGGTCTCTGCTTTACATGTGTAAGGACATGGATAGTGCAATCGCGATTTTGTATTCTACTTTAAATCATCTTTTTGATACATGTGTCCCGGTTTGTGATTCAATTAGGTCTAACAAACCTGTTTGGTTTACACGCGTTTTAGCCAAATTAAAAAATAAAAAGTCAAGTATGTACGGGAAGTTCAAGAAATGCGTCTCTTTCTTGGATTACACTCAATAACTGATTGCACGATCTAATTTCATTAACCTAACTAACCAATGTTATAAGGATTACCTTAGAAGTTGTAGGATACAGTTCCAGCGGGATCCTAAACGGTTCTATAATTTCGTTTATGCGAAGCGTAAATCATCAATACTGCCATCAACTGTGTTTTTTGAAAAAAACGACTGCTGGCTCAGACCAGGCTATTGCCGATTTATTTGCAACATTTTTTCAAACGACCCATGGTTCTCAGAATTATACAGAATATAATCTTATAAATATTTCTAATTGCATTTTTTGACCTGTGATCACAGAAAGCTTACTACTAAATGATCATCAAGGTCATCAAGCCCGTATTTTCACCGGGACCTTATGGAGTACCAGGCTGCGTGCTGAGGGTCTCTAAAAGCCTTTGTATAAACTATTTTATTTGTCCGTGGAGTTAAATTCTGTAGTAATAAGGAAATAACAAACAACATACTTTATAATGTAACGACATATACATATGATCGCGTTTGGCTACTACCGATATACTCTCGAAATATCGATAATAGCCAAATTAATGCAAGAATGTACATAACATAATGTAAGATGATGAATGTATTTAACATAAGCCTAACATTAACAGAAGAATAAAGCATTTTGAGTATGAAAGCGAAGAGAAGCAGACGTGCATCGGCTTATTTTTGACGAAGAAATTAATAAGAATTACTCTGCCACAATCTCAGAAGTGGGATAAGAAGACCAAAATGAACAAAAATAAATAAAAATTTGCGTCAAAAACAATAAATTAAAGAACATTTTTTTTCTCTTAAACCGCCGAGTACCAAATATAAATAATCTCCTAATGGACAACACGACCGGAGCGGAGGATTATTCAGTGGAACAATTGCGAAATTGGCTGGGCGTTCTGGGTTTGTCTAAAAGCGGCATAAAATATGCCTTGGCAGCTCGTCTTAACGGCGTTCTAGCAGAAGAGCGAGGCGAATGTCCGCCACTGGACGACAGCAACGAGAACGAGACAGATGAGGCTAACGGGACATGCAAAGTAAGCGAGAACAACCAACCAGAAAATCAGACGTTTGAAGAAAACGACGCAGCAGAGCCCGGAGTACTGGCGCCAGATAGCAACAACAACAACAACATAGAAGCGCTAGTGGAAGAAGCAATTGCGGAAAACGCGACGATCACAAAAGCTGAGGCCAAAATTAAAATTCTAAAACTACAAATGGAAGTGCTACAACTGCAAAGAAATATGACGAAACACAATCAGAAGGAAGACAGCATAGAAAAAATCACAAAAGAAAATACAACAGCCCACAGCGACGTTAGCATCATGTTGCTAAACATGCTTAAAGATATGTTGCCAACATTTCATGGCAACATTGCAGACACTAACAGTGACATCGGCAGTTGGATTTCACAACTGAAAGCAATTTCGAAAGTCCACAAGTTAAACGACGACACAATACGAATGTTACTAATGTCTAAGTTAAAGGATAAGGCTTTAATGTGGCTACATTCCGAAAGCTTGCACTTGTCGATGCCAATAGATGAGTTTTTGAAGATCATGGAGGCCACATTTCGCACCAAAAACAGTAAATTGTCGCTTCGCCGTGAATTCGAAGCGCAGGTGTGGATGCACAACGAGGATTTTTCCGCCTACTTCAACGATAAGATGTCTTTGGCAGGAAATATAACAATCGATCGAACAATCGGAATTATAGAAGGAATCCCAGACGGTAGCCTACGCAGACAGGCGCACATGCAATGTTTCGCCGTTCCGTTTCACTTGCTGCAGGCTTTCGAGAAGATCACGCTACCTAGAAAAGTCATGCCACCGAAGACTATACCAGGAGCAGGCCAAACAGGTTCACCGGCTCGATGTTACAACTGCAATTCGTTGGGTCATTTCGCAGCAGAGTGCCGTAAGCCCCGACGCGAGCGTGGAGCATGCTACGGATGCGGAAGCTTGGAGCACCAGGTGTCACACTGCGCCGACAGAAAGAGCAAGGTATATAATGAACACGTTAAGCACTTTAATATATATATTAATAGTAATATCAACATATGCTTGTCCTTAGATTGCCTCATCGACTCAGGGAGCCCAATAAGTTTTATTAAAATATCAAACATTAAAGAAGTATTACAAAATAATTTAAGCAACGACAGAGAGTATGGAATTACGCTTCAGAAAAATAAAAATGAAAGTTGCAAAAGTTAAAGTTTAAATAATGTAAAGAATCTAAAAAAAAAATGAATTATCACGAGAAAAAAACAAAAATTGCGATTGTTTACGTTTCAATAAAAATTTAAATTTGGAAATTTATGAATCTGATGTTACGTTAAATAAAAATATGAGTTATGCATACTTCGGTATAAACAACAGTAAATTAAAAGTTTTCGGAAAATTGGCAAGCTTCGTGATGATTGGCAACAAACAATTTGATTTTGAATTATTGGTAGTGGCAAACGAGTCGATGGGCTACGAGACAGTTTTAGGTAGAGATTTTATGAAATTGTGCAAATTTAAAATTGTAAGCGACATGGTTGATAAAAATGAGTGTTCAATAGAAAAGGAGTGCTTAGATAAAAATGAGTGGTTAGATAAAAATGAGTGTTTACCAGAAAATGAGTGTCAAGAAGAAAATGAGTGTTTAGGAGAATATGTGTGTTTAATAGAAAATGAGTGTTTAGATAAAAATGAGTGGTTAGATAAAAATGAGTGTTTACCAGAAAATGAGTGTTTAATAGAAAATGAGTGGTTAGATAAAAATGAGTGTTTACCAGAAAATGAGTGGTTAGATAAAAATGAGTGTTTACCAGAAAATGAGTGTCAAGAAGAAAATGAGTTTAGTAGAAAATTAGTGGTTAGAGAAAAATGATTATTTACCAGAAAATAAGTGTTTAGAAGAAAATGAATGCCTACATAAAATGAGTATTTACTAGAAAATGAATGTTTAGCAGAAAATAGGTGTTTAATAGCAAGTGAGTGCGTAGTAGAAAATGAAAATACAGAGGTGGATAGCTTAAAGACTGGGGGTGTAATAAAAAATAAAGAATGTGAAGACATAGTAAGCAATTTTAGCATATTACCAATTGAATATCCAGAATTAGAGGAAAATTATGAAATTAAGTTCGAAACAAATTGTAGTCAAAAATTAAGGGAGAAACTTAAAACGATATTTGAAAAATTCTATTTAAAAGCAAAACGACCAATAGTACCCGAAATAAAATGCGAAATGAAATTAAATTTTGAGCAAGAAAAACCATTCCATTGTCCACACAGACGATTATCGTATCACGAAAAAACTCAGGTACAGAAACTTATAGACGAATATATAGAGAAGGGATACGTCAGAGCCAGTGAGTCAGAGTACGTATCTCCTACAGTGTTGGTTAAAAAGAAAACCGGTGAGCTAAGAATGTGTGTTGACTATCGGACACTTAATAAAGGAATGCTAAAAGATAATTATCCAACACCTCTTATAGACGCTTTGAGTTAGAAACACTTGCCATAATATACGCATTGCAAAGATTCCGGATATATCTCCAAGGTCTACAATTTAAAATAGTAACAGATTGCAGGGCTTTATCAATGACTTTAAACAAGAAAGAATTGAATCCTAGAATAGCACGGTGGGCACTAGAGCTACAAAATTACGACTATACAGTAGAACGCAGATCGGGGAAAATAATGCAACATGTAGACGCACTTAGTAGAAATGTTCAAATTTTAGCAATAGATACAAATACGTTTGAAGAAAATTTAATAATCTGCCAAAATAAAGACAGCAAGTTAAAAAAGTTGAAAGATGAGTTACAAAGAACAGAACACAAACACTACGAAATGAGAAACGGCGTAATATACAGAAAAAAAGATAATGACAACCTTTAGTTTTGTGTGCCCGAGGAAATGGAAAGACATGTACTTTATAAATACCACGACGAATTAGGACACGTCGGTATAGATAAAATGATAGACGTTATATTAAAAAGTTACTGGTTCTCGAACATTAGGAATAAAGCAAAACAACACATTGAAAATTGTCTGAAATGTATAGCATATTCGGCAAAACACGGAAAAGAGGAAGGCTTTCTGCATAATATACCAAAAGAATCGATACCTTTTGAAGTTATACATATTGATCATTTCGGACCGGTTGACAAGGGCAGATCGAATAAGCATATCTTAGTAGTAATCGATGCCTTTACCAAATTTGTTAGACTGTATACAACGAAAACAACCAACACTAAAGAAGCAGTTAACGTGCTGAAAGACTATTTCAGAGCATACAGTAAATCTAAGTGTGTTATATCGGATAGAGGTAGCTGCTTCACATCAAAAGAATTTGAAGAATTTATCGAAATAAATGAAGTAAAACATATAAAAATAGCGACAGGGTCACCACAAGCAAACGGCCAAGTGGAAAGGGTAAACAGATGTCTTGGACCAATGATCGCAAAGCTGGTGGATCCTGATAAAGGTTTACATTGGGATGTAGTAGTCAACACAGTTGAGTACGTACTCAATAATACAGTACAGAGAACAGTTAAGCAATATCCTAGCAAAATGCTGTTTGGAGTAGAACAAAAAGGGAAAGTGTCGGATTTACTAAGGGAAAGCTTAGAAGAATTAATTGAGCAACAGGAAATAAGATATTTAGAAAAAATTAGAAAAGATGCAGATACTCGCCAAAATAAAGTACAGGCATATAACAAGTCAGTAACAGATGCAAAACGGCAAGAGCCTCACATTTTTAAAAGTGATGACTTAGTTATGGTTAAAAAATTTGATACTCATGTAGGAATTTCTAAAAAATTAATTCGTAAATTTAAAGGACCATATAGAATAAATAAAGTTTTACGTAACGACAGGTATATGCTAGAAGATGTAGAAGGATTTCAACAATCGAGAATTTCATATAAAGGGGTATGGGCAGTCGCAAACATAAAACCATGGTTAGGATCAAACAATACAACAGATGTAATAAAGAAAAAATAAATAAACTGCAATAAATAATGTAAAAAAAACTTAGATTTAAGGAGTTCAGGAGCACTCCGGTCAGGATGGCCGAATTGTAGTAATAAGGAAATATCAAACAACATACTTTATAATGTAACGACATATACATATGATCGCGTTTGGCTACTACCGATATACTCTCGAAATATCGATAATAGCCAAATTAATGCAAGAATGTACATAACATAATGTAAGATGATGAATGTATTTAACATAAGCCTAACATTAACAGAAGAATAAAGCATTCTGAGTATGAAAGCGAAGAGAAGCAGACGTGCATCGGCTTATTTTTGACGAAGAAATTAATAAGAATTACTCTGCCACAATCTCAGAAGTGGGATAAGAAGACCAAAATGAACAAAAATAAATAAAAATTTGCGTCAAAAACAATAAATTAAAGAACATTTTTTTTCTCTTAAACCGCCGAGTACCAAATATAAATAATCTCCTAATGGACAACACGACCGGAGCGGAGGATTATTCAGTGGAACAATTGCGAAATTGGCTGGGCGTTCTGGGTTTGTCTAAAAGCGGCATAAAATATGCCTTGGCAGCTCGTCTTAACGGCGTTCTAGCAGAAGAGCGAGGCGAATGTCCGCCACTGGACGACAGCAACGAGAACGAGACAGATGAGGCTAACGGGACATGCAAAGTAAGCGAGAACAACCAACCAGAAAATCAGACGTTTGAAGAAAACGACGCAGCAGAGCCCGGAGTACTGGCGCCAGATAGCAACAACAACAACAACATAGAAGCGCTAGTGGAAGAAGCAATTGCGGAAAACGCGACGATCACAAAAGCTGAGGCCAAAATTAAAATTCTAAAACTACAAATGGAAGTGCTACAACTGCAAAGAAATATGACGAAACACAATCAGAAGGAAGACAGCATAGAAAAAATCACAAAAGAAAATACAACAGCCCACAGCGACGTTAGCATCATGTTGCTAAACATGCTTAAAGATATGTTGCCAACATTTCATGGCAACATTGCAGACACTAACAGTGACATCGGCAGTTGGATTTCACAACTGAAAGCAATTTCGAAAGTCCACAAGTTAAACGACGACACAATACGAATGTTACTAATGTCTAAGTTAAAGGATAAGGCTTTAATGTGGCTACATTCCGAAAGCTTGCACTTGTCGATGCCAATAGATGAGTTTTTGAAGATCATGGAGGCCACATTTCGCACCAAAAACAGTAAATTGTCGCTTCGCCGTGAATTCGAAGCGCAGGTGTGGATGCACAACGAGGATTTTTCCGCCTACTTCAACGATAAGATGTCTTTGGCAGGAAATATAACAATCGATCGAACAATCGGAATTATAGAAGGAATCCCAGACGGTAGCCTACGCAGACAGGCGCACATGCAATGTTTCGCCGTTCCGTTTCACTTGCTGCAGGCTTTCGAGAAGATCACGCTACCTAGAAAAGTCATGCCACCGAAGACTATACCAGGAGCAGGCCAAACAGGTTCACCGGCTCGATGTTACAACTGCAATTCGTTGGGTCATTTCGCAGCAGAGTGCCGTAAGCCCCGACGCGAGCGTGGAGCATGCTACGGATGCGGAAGCTTGGAGCACCAGGTGTCACACTGCGCCGACAGAAAGAGCAAGGTATATAATGAACACGTTAAGCACTTTAATATATATATTAATAGTAATATCAACATATGCTTGTCCTTAGATTGCCTCATCGACTCAGGGAGCCCAATAAGTTTTATTAAAATATCAAACATTAAAGAAGTATTACAAAATAATTTAAGCAACGACAGAGAGTATGGAATTACGCTTCAGAAAAATAAAAATGAAAGTTGCAAAAGTTAAAGTTTAAATAATGTAAAGAATCTAAAAAAAAAATGAATTATCACGAGAAAAAAACAAAAATTGCGATTGTTTACGTTTCAATAAAAATTTAAATTTGGAAATTTATGAATCTGATGTTACGTTAAATAAAAATATGAGTTATGCATACTTCGGTATAAACAACAGTAAATTAAAAGTTTTCGGAAAATTGGCAAGCTTCGTGATGATTGGCAACAAACAATTTGATTTTGAATTATTGGTAGTGGCAAACGAGTCGATGGGCTACGAGACAGTTTTAGGTAGAGATTTTATGAAATTGTGCAAATTTAAAATTGTAAGCGACATGGTTGATAAAAATGAGTGTTCAATAGAAAAGGAGTGCTTAGATAAAAATGAGTGGTTAGATAAAAATGAGTGTTTACCAGAAAATGAGTGTCAAGAAGAAAATGAGTGTTTAGGAGAATATGTGTGTTTAATAGAAAATGAGTGTTTAGATAAAAATGAGTGGTTAGATAAAAATGAGTGTTTACCAGAAAATGAGTGGTTAGATAAAAATGAGTGTTTACCAGAAAATGAGTGTCAAGAAGAAAATGAGTTTAGTAGAAAATTAGTGGTTAGAGAAAAATGATTATTTACCAGAAAATAAGTGTTTAGAAGAAAATGAATGCCTACATAAAATGAGTATTTACTAGAAAATGAATGTTTAGCAGAAAATAGGTGTTTAATAGCAAGTGAGTGCGTAGTAGAAAATGAAAATACAGAGGTGGATAGCTTAAAGACTGGGGGTGTAATAAAAAATAAAGAATGTGAAGACATAGTAAGCAATTTTAGCATATTACCAATTGAATATCCAGAATTAGAGGAAAATTATGAAATTAAGTTCGAAACAAATTGTAGTCAAAAATTAAGGGAGAAACTTAAAACGATATTTGAAAAATTCTATTTAAAAGCAAAACGACCAATAGTACCCGAAATAAAATGCGAAATGAAATTAAATTTTGAGCAAGAAAAACCATTCCATTGTCCACACAGACGATTATCGTATCACGAAAAAACTCAGGTACAGAAACTTATAGACGAATATATAGAGAAGGGATACGTCAGAGCCAGTGAGTCAGAGTACGTATCTCCTACAGTGTTGGTTAAAAAGAAAACCGGTGAGCTAAGAATGTGTGTTGACTATCGGACACTTAATAAAGGAATGCTAAAAGATAATTATCCAACACCTCTTATAGACGCTTTGAGTTAGAAACACTTGCCATAATATACGCATTGCAAAGATTCCGGATATATCTCCAAGGTCTACAATTTAAAATAGTAACAGATTGCAGGGCTTTATCAATGACTTTAAACAAGAAAGAATTGAATCCTAGAATAGCACGGTGGGCACTAGAGCTACAAAATTACGACTATACAGTAGAACGCAGATCGGGGAAAATAATGCAACATGTAGACGCACTTAGTAGAAATGTTCAAATTTTAGCAATAGATACAAATACGTTTGAAGAAAATTTAATAATCTGCCAAAATAAAGACAGCAAGTTAAAAAAGTTGAAAGATGAGTTACAAAGAACAGAACACAAACACTACGAAATGAGAAACGGCGTAATATACAGAAAAAAAGATAATGACAACCTTTAGTTTTGTGTGCCCGAGGAAATGGAAAGACATGTACTTTATAAATACCACGACGAATTAGGACACGTCGGTATAGATAAAATGATAGACGTTATATTAAAAAGTTACTGGTTCTCGAACATTAGGAATAAAGCAAAACAACACATTGAAAATTGTCTGAAATGTATAGCATATTCGGCAAAACACGGAAAAGAGGAAGGCTTTCTGCATAATATACCAAAAGAATCGATACCTTTTGAAGTTATACATATTGATCATTTCGGACCGGTTGACAAGGGCAGATCGAATAAGCATATCTTAGTAGTAATCGATGCCTTTACCAAATTTGTTAGACTGTATACAACGAAAACAACCAACACTAAAGAAGCAGTTAACGTGCTGAAAGACTATTTCAGAGCATACAGTAAATCTAAGTGTGTTATATCGGATAGAGGTAGCTGCTTCACATCAAAAGAATTTGAAGAATTTATCGAAATAAATGAAGTAAAACATATAAAAATAGCGACAGGGTCACCACAAGCAAACGGCCAAGTGGAAAGGGTAAACAGATGTCTTGGACCAATGATCGCAAAGCTGGTGGATCCTGATAAAGGTTTACATTGGGATGTAGTAGTCAACACAGTTGAGTACGTACTCAATAATACAGTACAGAGAACAGTTAAGCAATATCCTAGCAAAATGCTGTTTGGAGTAGAACAAAAAGGGAAAGTGTCGGATTTACTAAGGGAAAGCTTAGAAGAATTAATTGAGCAACAGGAAATAAGATATTTAGAAAAAATTAGAAAAGATGCAGATACTCGCCAAAATAAAGTACAGGCATATAACAAGTCAGTAACAGATGCAAAACGGCAAGAGCCTCACATTTTTAAAAGTGATGACTTAGTTATGGTTAAAAAATTTGATACTCATGTAGGAATTTCTAAAAAATTAATTCGTAAATTTAAAGGACCATATAGAATAAATAAAGTTTTACGTAACGACAGGTATATGCTAGAAGATGTAGAAGGATTTCAACAATCGAGAATTTCATATAAAGGGGTATGGGCAGTCGCAAACATAAAACCATGGTTAGGATCAAACAATACAACAGATGTAATAAAGAAAAAATAAATAAACTGCAATAAATAATGTAAAAAAAACTTAGATTTAAGGAGTTCAGGAGCACTCCGGTCAGGATGGCCGAATTGTAGTAATAAGGAAATATCAAACAACATACTTTATAATGTAACGACATATACATATGATCGCGTTTGGCTACTACCGATATACTCTCGAAATATCGATAATAGCCAAATTAATGCAAGAATGTACATAACATAATGTAAGATGATGAATGTATTTAACATAAGCCTAACATTAACAGAAGAATAAAGCATTCTGAGTATGAAAGCGAAGAGAAGCAGACGTGCATCGGCTTATTTTTGACGAAGAAATTAATAAGAATTACTCTGCCAAAATTCTTTTCCTGATATTTGGAAACAATCATTTATTATTCCTCTCCTTAAAAAATGAAACAAGTCTTATGTTCTAAACTATAGGGGTATTTCTAAGTTGTCTGCATTCCTAAGCTATTTGAGAAGTTGATAACTTTTCAATTACAACATCTTTGTAGATCTATAATTTCACCCTGCCAGCACGGGTTTATGAAATATAGACCACAAACTTATTGGATTTCACGTCTTTTGTTATTGTAGGATTCCAAAATAAAATGCAAACAGAGGTCATTTACACTGATTTCAGTAAAGCGTTTGACTCTGTTAATCATTCGCTTTTACTGCATAAGCTTCATCTTCTGGGATTTCCAAATAACTTAATTCTTTTGATATCTAACTATTTATCTTTAAGAACCCAAAAAGTTTATTTCAAAGGTATTGTCTCTAAACCAGTGAAAGTTACTTCCGGAGTACCACAAGGAAGTCACCTTGGTCCGTTGTTATTCAATTTATTTATAAATGACCTTCCTTCTGTAATAAACCACTCTCGGGTACTGATGTACGCCGATGACGTAAAACTTTGCCTGTCGTCTACTAATTCTCTAGCTGGCCAAAATTTGCAATCCGGCCTTGACAGTTTCAAAACCTGGTGTCAAGTAAATTTATTAAATCTTAATTACAGTAAGTGTAAATTTATGTCCTTCTATAGAAGAATGCCATTTTTCAATAATTATTTCCTTAATGGTGAACCCCTTCAGCGTGTTGAGTCCGTTAATGCTTTGGGTATTCTTTTTGATCCCAAGTTTAAGTTTGACAAGCACATTTCTACTGCTACTAATCGAGCTTTTGGAATCCTGGGATTCATAAAGCGCTGGTCCAAAGAATTTAACGTTCCCTATATCACTAAAACTCTATATACCGCACTTGTTCGTCCAAATCTTGAAATGGATCTTGTATATGGTGTCCCCAATACAAGGTTCATCAGGATAGAATTGAATCTGTACAAAAACAATTCTGCTTTTTGCGCTCCGGGGTCTTAACTGGAATCCAAATCACAGTAGACTTTTACTAATAAATCTTCCCTCGCTTTCTTATCGTAGAACCATGCTTGGTGTAATCTTTTTACACAAACTAATTAATAAGAAAATTTATTCTTCCGAGCAGAAATACGAGGAACTTTTTACCTTTCTCTCTTAAAACGTGTAATGCTAACTATACTATCCATAACCCATTTCGGATCTTATGTTTTAACTATAACAATCTTTTTCATGTTATAAATAAAGCTTGCTCTGTTCCTGTTCTTAAAACGTTAGTTCTGTGTCATCTGTCCATCGGTTCGCCATCTTCGTCACCGCACGTTATGCGGCGCGTTAACAAGTCCGTGCGTGGTATCGTTAGGTCACTTGAATGTACTTTTCGTTAGTACATCTACGTCCAAAAGCAATGGATTCAGGGTATAAAAAGAATATAATTTTCATTCAAGAATTTTTATTAACTAATTTAACAATGAATATTCCATATATGTTCCTTTTTGGTTTGTTACTGGCTTAAAATTAAAAAAGTTCGTGATTTTGAATCAAAAAAGTTTAGGTGCACATTTGGAAAATTAAACTTTAGGTCTGATTTGTATGCACTTAATATTTTGTCGGACATCTTTGGCCTCTAATCGTCTACCCATACTGACAACTAAGTTCCGTATCTCCTCGGATGTTATTTTTGCACATTCTGTACGTATGGCCTCCTAAAGCGAAGTCGTTAAGGTTCTATGGGGCATACGTATTTTTTTTACCAATAAGTGCCAAATATGTTTAATCGGGTTCAAATCTGGCGACTGTGGAGGTGTTTTTAGCTGTTTGCAATGGTAAATTAGCCATTCGGGTTATTGTCTTGTTGAAACAAATATGGTTTCCCATTCAACCATAATTTCTAGACACTGGGAGCCAAATTTTCTTTCAAAATATTCAAATAATGATGCTTGTCCATCATTTCATTACTCAACACCATAATATTATCGCCGCCGTGCTTCCCTGTCTTAAGGTTTGTTTTTTATACTCATTCACGAAGTGAAACTAGTATATTGGTTTTGTGCAATGTCCGTCATGCTGTCCGTCTGTCCGTCTGTCCGTATGAACGCAATATTTTTCGGCGCTATTGAAGATAGAGATTTGAAACTTTGAATATATACTTGTAGTTACCTGCTTCAGACAAAGTGTTAAGATTTTTGTGCCACGCCCACTTGGCGGCGGGCAAATCGATAACATGTCGATACACCTCAAATCGCAAATCGATTAAAGTTGAATATTTCCCACAATATTAAAGTTAAAGTGACCAAATTTGGTTTGTAGATTGCTAGTGATCTCCTCCAAAAAATGTGGCCTTCATTTCCCGACCACGCTCACTAGAACGCCTCCCAGCGTCTACGTTTAAACGTAGACGGCTGGTCACTCCCTCTAGCGATTCGTAAAAAACTCCCAGCCACGCCCACTTCCACAATTTTGGTGCTAACGTCACCAAGTTTTAAATATAGATTGCTGGTTACCCTTTTTAAAGCTCGGCCACTCCCGCTCACAAAATTTGGGAGACAGTGTTTGGGTGACCTTCTCTTAAGATCGAGTGGAATAATGTTGGCCACTCAGATCTGCTCTCACTCTCCAATTTTCCATTATGTATATAATGTTTCGTACTCTTGAATATGGCCTCTGTAGTATAATACAAATTTCGCGATAAGATTTTGACCCGAAGATCAACACTGTAGCAGGCTGATAGCTCTACACTGTGATATTGCTCTCCCATCTTCATAAGTGTTGGATAATGTCTGAAGTATGTGATATGGAATTCAAACCAAGATTAATTTCTTACAACGTTGTATATTTCGAGGTGCATATGAAGTAACGGAATATTTATATTTATATGTGTTTTGAGGGGAATAAACCACTTATACGAGCTGCATCACAAATTTTTCGAAATAGTTATTGCAAGATAGTTTAGAACACATTTTCTGAAAAACGATGCGTGTGCCTAAACGTGTTTGATTCACTGTATATATACATTTCGTGCAATGAAAAAGAAGTAGGCAAAAGAGTTTTGACGCGCATAATTCATTTAGATCTTGATACGGCCGCATCATGTCAAAACTAAATACATTCGGAAAGATTAATTATGATGTAAAAAATTACAAAAGTGTGTGTCAAGAAAACACGCTGCAACTTAATGCGTCACATGCAGCGCAAACACAAAGAAACGTTTGAATATCTTTTTTTAAAAAAAATGTTTGTAAAGTTATAAAACAACAAGTTAAAATCTCAAGTGAAGCAATTATCGATGCATGTGTTGAGCTCGTCAAAAAGAGTGGTCGCTGAAAATGTTACAGGATTCGGGATTCAAAAAAATAATAGACCCTACAGCTGCCCGCATGTACACCGCCCAACAATTTTTTATTTTTCACTTTAGCGGCCCATATCTCCGTTGTCTTAAAATTTGTTTAGTAAAACATTTTGTGTTTCAATAGTTTATATATTTTTCTAAATTATACTTATTTTTCCATAATTTTTAGAATAATATTTATAATTTTAGTTCATTTTTAACTTAGACGTTTAAAAAATTTGTACCCGCAAAAGTCTGCGGAGAAACAATTTTGTAAAACAAAAAATATAAATGTTTGTGTACTTCATTCGAAACGCCCCTTGTCATAAATAGACAAAATATACGAACTGTATATATTTCAAAAGCTCAGCACATACGTCATAATATAAAATCGTGTTTGCTTAATCAGTAAGTTGAGTGTTTTGTATCATCGACGTATTGCATGTTATGACGTTTCAGTCCTTCAAATCTACACGTTTACTGTTGATAATGGCGCCAATATGGTACTTGTGGGGGAGCTTATGGACGACATTTGTAAAGCTGATTTGGAGGACTAGCATAGGTAACAAATCATTCTCATGCTCGCAAATGACGCACGCGAATAATACAATTTTTGCTTGCGCCCAAGACACACGTCCATATGTGCGGAAAGCTGAAAATTTCACAAAAAACCATGGACCAAGCGCACCCGATTGTAGGTACCCTCATCAACAAACTTCAATAAAAACCCCACGATTTTACGTCAAAGTGGAAAATCCTTCACAATTGGAAGTAAAGCGACCGAAAATGTGGTGACTCTAGCTCCAAAATTGTGGGAGATATAGCTATGCGCGAGTTGCGGGGGCGGGAGAGGGCGGGCTATCTACATATCAAATTGGGTCACTCTAACTTTAATATTGTGGGAAATATTCACCTTTAATATAATTCTTAACACTTTGTCTGAAGCAGATAACTACAAGCATATATTCCAAGTTTCAAAACTATATCTTGCACAAAACCAATATACAAGTTTCACTTCGTGAACGAGTATAATGAGTGTCAACCTTTTCGGTTCTAGATGTGCCATCTGAATATTATTTGGTTAATGGTTACACCCAACGGCAACATTTTTACATGTTATGTCTAGAAAAGAGACTAATAGCACAAGTCCACTATTAATATTTATAAAATGTTTTTCAATTGTATAAAATGTAAAATATGCTTGTACGTTTTCACATAAAAAGCAACATATCTCACATATCTTACGGATTCAACATATGCAAATATTTTGGATTTTGCCCGAGTAATTCGTTTATCAATGATTTATCAATGATATCAAAAAAGTACCATACTACAAAAAGCTGATAGCAACGAAGTTAGGCGGCAATTTTAAAATATAACAAGTAAAAACATTGCAATCGGCCGCTACCGAAACTATATTATTATAAGTATATTACTTATTATACTATACATAAATATCGGTTTTTGTACTCTGTTTTTTGAAGATATCTTAAAAACCATAACAGCTAGAGCAGCCAACTTAGTTCAAACTGTTGGCGTGAAGCATACGCAGGTGAGGAATATTATGGATTTTGGATACCTCGCCCACTCGCCCAATATATGAAAAAATCACAGTTCAAGTACTACATACTTGTACTTTGGTTTATACATCGATTTTTATGCTGTTATTAAATACTTAAAATTTCATTAAGATCATACTCTTAGTTTCGAAGTTAGTCACAAATTTAGTTTCCATAGTGAAGACCAAGCGCATCGGCGGAAGAAAAACGCACATATTGCGGCGTTGGTGGGTGTTTTTGTGTGATTCTGTGTATGTGTATATAAATGCAAGGGGATTGAAATGTATGTAAAGGCGAGGTTCAGGGTTCCCCAAGAACCCTAGAGCCTTTAGAGCCCTTCAGTTGTTTCAACTGTTATTATACTGTGAACGAGTATTTCGTAGTCAGTTACATCCAACAGCAACGTTCTTACTTGTTCAAGTTCGTATATAATATTCGCAGATGAACTTTATTTCAAAATATCGATAATTCATTATGTTTTCTTACTATCGATGCTTATCGATTTTTCCCAGTTTTTGAGAATATCTTAGAAAATATAAGAGCTAGAGTCACCAAAGTTAGTTTAATATGTTCTCCCAACGCATGCGCAGAACAAAATATCGATTTCGGTTTTTGGATATCTCTCCCCACTCGCATTTAACTTTTCACGCACACATACAAATCAAATAGATCCATTTGGCAGAGGACTGTCGGCATTGCAAAGATAAGGCTGAAAACACATCGGATAAAACCTTGTTTCGTAACGCAAGGGAACATTGTTTCTTAACAGACAGCACACAGCTAAGAAAACGAAACAAAACATTTGTTTTTGCTTTGTAGTGTTTCAGTAGTTGTCGAAAATACATACAGTTATATACATACGAACATCACACACCAGATAACATAAAACGTTTTCAAATCAGTACCGGTGCCGATAATTTCCTGCTTTCTTGTAGAACAACACACACCAAGTGAAGCAATACATGAAAACCAAAGCAAAAACCGATTATCAACCTTTTGCTTTTACAAAACAAAATTTTGTTTTGGCCGTTATTTCTGTACGCAAATTATTAAAAATATGGACGTGTATGGACAACAAACTATTTGTAGTATATATTCTTAATTCTGTTTTTTATTGAAAATGGGTATAATGGCTTTCTGAAAATGTATGTAACAGGCAGAAAGAGGCATCTGCGACCCCATAAAGTATACATATATATTCTTGATCAGGACAACGAGATGAAACGATTTAGCCCTGTGCGTCTGTATAAGCGCAGTGATCTAGGAAACTACAAAAGCTAGAGACATCATCTTTTCGGCTATAGGTTCTAGTAGTAGTAGTACGCAGTACGTGGTTATAATTTTTTTCGATGTCTTTCATGCTTTCAGTTTTCTCGAAATAAATCGATTTTAGACTTGGTTTTTCTCATAATATATCGGAGACTATATGAGCTAGAAGCCCCTAATTTAGTTAGTGATTCGAATAAGTGTACTTTGCCGAAAATTCACAAAAATTTAAATCTAGACCTTCTGCATCGAGCAGGCAGCCAAACACCATGGGCACACAATTACAAAAATACAAATACATGTAGAAATATGAACAAGTGTGCGTGCGCACTCATCACGTAAAACTTTTCTTGCAAGCGCACCCGCTTATAAGTACCCTCACCAACAATTGTTAATAAAAATCCAAAGATTTCAGGCCAAAGTGGCGAACCCTTACAGCTCTCTAAAAATGAAAGGGAAGTAAAGCGGCCGAAAATTGATATTCCCTAAATTTTCGGCGCATTGCTGCTTGTAATCACTCAGTGCAAAAACAGAAAATGTTCTGCAGTGTGAGGGAGCCAGTTGCAAAACATCTTCTATCTCCCTCAATCCATTCTAAGCAAATGGAATGAAATGAGAATTCGGGACCCGCAGCACAAAAAAAAGTGCCTCAATTGTTATACCATGAACCCATTGAAAATGGATAAAAAGGGTATAATGGTTTTGTGCAAATGTATGTACCAGGGAGAAGGAAGTATCTCAGACCCCATAAAAATATATATATTTGGTCAGGACGACCAGCTGAGTCGATCTAGCCCTGTCCGTCTGTCTGTTCGTCTCTCCCTCTGTCCGTCTGTGTGAACGCAGCGTTCTCGGAAACTACAAAAGGTAGAGACTCAAAGTAAACGACTATAGATTCTGTAATTCAATACGCAATACAAGTTTATAATTTTTTGTCGATATTTTGCACCGATTCACTAATATCGATAAAAATCGATCTAAGTCTCTGTTTTTTTTTTTTAGTTTTTTTTAGCATATCTCCTAGAGACTATAAGAGCCAAATTTTTGGTTCGGCATATGCGCGTGAAGCATACGCAGACTTGTGCTTTGTTTTGTACATAGATTTGAATACGTTTTACGTAGTGGAAAATCCTTTACAATTGGAAGTAAAGCGACCGATCGGAAAGTAAAGCGACCGAAAATAGATATTTTTTCAATTTTCGGCGATGATCCACAGTGTAAGGGAGCAATTTATAAAATATCTTCTGTCTCCCTCAATCAATACAAAGCTAATTGGAACTGCCATACAGAAAACAAGTAAGAACGTTGCAGTCGGACGTAACCGACTGCGTAATACTCGTTCACAGTACACGGAAGCTATTACATTTTTCGTCTCGATCTTAAGAGAAGATCAGCCAAACACTGTCTGTAAAATTTGGTGACTCTAGCTCCAAAATTGTGGGGAGATATAGCTTTTTGCGATTTGCGGGAGCGGGAGTGGGCGTGACCGGCAAATTTTTTACGAATCGTTAAAGGGGGTGACCAGCCATCTACGTTTAAAATTTGGTGAATCTAGCTCCACAATTGTGGGAGATATAGATTTGCGCGATTTGGTGACTCTAGCTCCAAAATTATGGGAGATATAGCTATGCGCGAGTTGCGGGGGCGGGAGAGGGCGGGCTATCTACATATCAAATTTGGTCACTCTAACTTTAATATTGTGGGAAATATTCACCTTTAATATAATTCTTAACACTTTGTCTGAAGCAGATAACTACAAGCATATATTCCAAGTTTCAAAACTATATCTTCAATAGCGCCGAAAATTGCGTTCATACGGACAGACGGACAGCATGACGGACATTGCACAAAACCAATATACAAGTTTCACTTCGTGAACGAGTATAATGAGTGTCAACCTTTTCGGTTCTAGATGTGCCATCTGAATATTATTTGGTTAATGGTTACACCCAACGGCAACATTTTTACATGTTATGTCTAGAAAAGAGACTAATAGCACAAGTCCACTATTAATATTTATAAAATGTTTTTCAATTGTATAAAATGTAAAATATGCTTGTACGTTTTCACATAAAAAGCAACATATCTCACATATCTTACGGATTCAACATATGCAAATATTTTGGATTTTGCCCGAGTAATTCGTTTATCAATGATTTATCAATGATATCAAAAAAGTACCATACTACAAAAAGCTGATAGCAACGAAGTTAGGCGGCAATTTTAAAATATAACAAGTAAAAACATTGCAATCGGCCGCTACCGAAACTATATTATTATAAGTATATTACTTATTATACTATACATAAATATCGGTTTTTGTACTCTGTTTTTTGAAGATATCTTAAAAACCATAACAGCTAGAGCAGCCAACTTAGTTCAAACTGTTGGCGTGAAGCATACGCAGGTGAGGAATATTATGGATTTTGGATACCTCGCCCACTCGCCCAATATATGAAAAAATCACAGTTCAAGTACTACATACTTGTACTTTGGTTTATACATCGATTTTTATGCTGTTATTAAATACTTAAAATTTCATTAAGATCATACTCTTAGTTTCGAAGTTAGTCACAAATTTAGTTTCCATAGTGAAGACCAAGCGCATCGGCGGAAGAAAAACGCACATATTGCGGCGTTGGTGGGTGTTTTTGTGTGATTCTGTGTATGTGTATATAAATGCAAGGGGATTGAAATGTATGTAAAGGCGAGGTTCTGGGTTCCCCAAGAACCCTAGAGCCTTTAGAGCCCTTCAGTTGTTTCAACTGTTATTATACTGTGAACGAGTATTTCGTAGTCAGTTACATCCAACAGCAACGTTCTTACTTGTTCAAGTTCGTATATAATATTCGCAGATGAACTTTATTTCAAAATATCGATAATTCATTATGTTTTCTTACTATCGATGCTTATCGATTTTTCCCAGTTTTTGAGAATATCTTAGAAAATATAAGAGCTAGAGTCACCAAAGTTAGTTTAATATGTTCTCCCAACGCATGCGCAGAACAAAATATCGATTTCGGTTTTTGGATATCTCTCCCCACTCGCATTTAACTTTTCACGCACACATACAAATCAAATAGATCCATTTGGCAGAGGACTGTCGGCATTGCAAAGATAAGGCTGAAAACACATCGGATAAAACCTTGTTTCGTAACGCAAGGGAACATTGTTTCTTAACAGACAGCACACAGCTAAGAAAACGAAACAAAACATTTGTTTTTGCTTTGTAGTGTTTCAGTAGTTGTCGAAAATACATACAGTTATATACATACGAACATCACACACCAGATAACATAAAACGTTTTCAAATCAGTACCGGTGCCGATAATTTCCTGCTTTCTTGTAGAACAACACACACCAAGTGAAGCAATACATGAAAACCAAAGCAAAAACCGATTATCAACCTTTTGCTTTTACAAAACAAAATTTTGTTTTGGCCGTTATTTCTGTACGCAAATTATTAAAAATATGGACGTGTATGGACAACAAACTATTTGTAGTATATATTCTTAATTCTGTTTTTTATTGAAAATGGGTATAATGGCTTTCTGAAAATGTATGTAACAGGCAGAAAGAGGCATCTGCGACCCCATAAAGTATACATATATATTCTTGATCAGGACAACGAGGTGAAACGATTTAGCCCTGTGCGTCTGTATAAGCGCAGTGATCTAGGAAACTACAAAAGCTAGAGACATCATCTTTTCGGCTATAGGTTCTAGTAGTAGTAGTACGCAGTACGTGGTTATAATTTTTTTTCGATGTCTTTCATGCTTTCAGTTTTCTCGAAATAAATCGATTTTAGACTTGGTTTTTCTCATAATATATCGGAGACTATATGAGCTAGAAGCCCCTAATTTAGTTAGTGATTCGAATAAGTGTACTTTGCCGAAAATTCACAAAAATTTAAATCTAGACTTTCTGCATCGAGCAGGCAGCCAAACACCATGGGCACACAATTACAATAATACAAATACATGTAGAAATATGAACAAGTGTGCGTGCGCACTCATCACGTAAAACTTTTCTTGCAAGCGCACCCGCTTATAAGTACCCTCACCAACAATTGTTAATAAAAATCCAAAGATTTCAGGCCAAAGTGGCGAACCCTTACAGCTCTCTAAAAATGAAAGGGAAGTAAAGCGGCCGAAAATTGATATTCCCTAAATTTTCGGCGCATTGCTGCTTGTAATCACTTAGTGCAAACACAGAAAATGTTCTGCAGTGTGAGGGAGCCAGTTGCAAAACATCTTCTATCTCCCTCAATCCATTCTAAGCAAATGGAATGAAATGAGAATTCGGGACCCGCAGCACAAAAAAAAGTGCCTCAATTGTTATACCATGAACCCATTGAAAATTGATAAAAAGGGTATAATGGTTTTGTGCAAATGTATGTACCAGGGAGAAGGAAGTATCTCAGACCCCATAAAAATATATATATTTGGTCAGGACGACCAGCTGAGTCGATCTAGCCCTGTTCGTCTGTCTGTTCGTCTCTCCCTCTGTCCGTCTGTGTGAACGCAGCGTTCTCGGAAACTACAAAAGCTAGAGACTCAAAGTAAACGATATAGATTCTGTAATTCAATACGCAATACATGTTTATAATTTGTTGTCGATATTTTGCACCGATTCACTAATATCGATAAAAATCGATCTAAGTCTCTGTTTTTTTTTTTAGTTTTTTTTAGCATATCTCCTATACTATAAGAGCTAGAGCCCCAAATTTTTGGTTCGGCATATGCGCGTGAAGCATACGCAGCTTAAAAATATTTCGGATTTTGGATACCTCCCCCGCAGCATTTTTGAAAAAAAGCAATTAAAATACTACAAACTTGGGCTTTGATTTGTACATAGATTTGAATACTCTTATGACGTAGTAAAAGTTTCATCAAGATCATGCTCTTAGTCTAAAAGTTTTTCACAAATTAGTTTCTTTCGTGGGGCCCAAGCGCAGCGGCTGAGAAACGCACTGCCAGCGGCGTGAATTTGTCTCTGTGTGTGTGTGTGTGTAAATGTGTATGAATACAAGGGGGTTGAAATGTATGTGGGAATCCAAAAGAAGATCAGAAGCGGTCGGTCATAAAGCAAGGAAATTTAAGCACTCGAGTATCATATCAATTAGTATTTGCAACATTATGGTCGGTGGATCAACTCTGCCGACTAACTCGAAAGTAAGAAGAAAAGAAGAGAGTCGACCGGCAAGTCGAATGTGTGCGTTTTGTACTCTTGCTCATTTTTTCTAAAGAAGTTTAACAAGAAATGTCAAATTAATAATTTATTTTACAATAAGTTCATATTTTAATATTTCAATATTACATTAATAAACAATTAAAGTTACAATAAGTGTTATTCGGGATTCGAAAAGCTCGGTCAGTCTACAAACTTTGGTGTCAGAAGTGGGATGAATAACAAAAGACTTGTAATTAGCTTGTGCAATCCAAGAAATTATGAACAAAACAATTTAATAAATTGGCGAAGCAACGTACTTTGTTTGATGCATGATAGTTCATTAAAGTTTGATTGCATTTTCAATTTCGTCGAATCGTCAAGTTCTTGCGAAGAAAAGCGTAGAGCGGGTATGCCAGAGCGTGTCCATTGGACGAAAGGGCAAGAGAGAGAGGAGTTGCGAATTGTGTGTGGCAGAGGCTGGATAGCATGCAGTTTCAACATCTGACGAAATAGAAGTGAAAACAGACAGCGCGGATTTTGGCGGCAAACAGATCGTCGTTGTGTCAGTGACGTCAGCCGTGAGCACTGGGTGTACGAGATTGCAGAAGAGTAACATAGATTATTGATATTACTGCCCCTTCGAATTGAAGAAATAGAATTTAAGTTTGATTCAGAAACTGGATTCTGATTGGATATTTTTTAACGTACCGAAAAAACACAGCATTGAAACTAAGCATATATCAAAGATAATACTTTACCATTAAGTTACCTATATTGTTCTTTCTTAATACTAACTTTACATTTTCAGTATTTGTGAAAAGCGAGCAACAGTAAGCACAAGATTAATACAGATGAAATTTTGGCATTAACTGTTAGTGCACTGAAAGAGAAGTTGGCAGAGTTGAACTTGCCGACTGCTGTTGGGGTGGGATGGAAAACATTTTCTTTGAGGGACATTGAAGACTCACTTTCACAGTTTAATGGATCAAGTCAGCCATTTATTGAACAATGGATTCAGGAATTCGAAGATAACGCTATCGCGGTGCAGTGGAATGATCTTCAGAAGTTCATATATTCCAAACAGTTGTTAAAAGGTGCAGCGAAAATATTTGTGCGTAGTCAATATGGTATTTCAAATTGAAGATCGCTTAAGCAAGCATTGTTGTCGGAGTTCCGGACCGAAGTTTCCTCAATCGAAGTTCACCGTATGTTGCGAAAGAGGCGTAAGCGTCAGAGTGATGATTATAGGTAATACTTATATAGTCATATGGAAATAGGCAGACCCATTAATTTGGATGAAACAAGGTTGATGGAATACTTTATAGAAGGCATACCTGATTCAAGGAGTAGTAAAAGTAATTTGTATCAAGCCAAAAATGTTCACGAGCTAAAAGAGCAAATTAAAGTTAATGAGAAAATTCGTAGTAGTCGCCCTCAGTGCCTAGTGCGATAAAACCTTATAATGGCGGCGAAGACAAAAAACTAGATTTGAATAAAGAGCAGAAACGGAAATGCTTTAAATGTGGCGACCCAAAACATTTGGCAATAGAATGTAAGCAGCCGATGAAATGTTTGAAGTGTGCCAAACCAGATCACAGAGCAGCCGACTGACCAGGTTTAGGTGAAACAGGGAAGAAAGAAGGAAAATGCTAATACAATGATGAACAGTATCGATAGTGGTGGAAAAAGCATTTTTAATTCCTGCAATAACGTCAATTTCTCTGCAGTGATTGATACAGGCTGTAACCTTTGTTTGATGCGTGAAGATGTAGTCAGAAAACTAGGGAATATTAGGCTAAGCAACGAAAAGCATTGTCTAGTTGGTATTTGCAATAGCGAACTGTATACGTTAGGAAGCTTTGTAACTAAAGTTGAGGTAGATGGCGGTCAAGTAGAAATTACTTTTCATGTTACTAGGAAAGACGACATAAAATACTTAGCCGTTATCGGAAATAGCGTGTTAAATCCAGTTGACGTGATCGTATCTGAGAATTCAGTAAAATTCTAACGCAAAGCAGAATATAATGTGGATAAGGAGATGGTTGATGCAATGACAAAGATAGCCGAAAAAATTTATTGTCAATCAGACTTACATCTTTTGCGAGAGTATAAACAGCTATGCCTATTTGCAGCAGAGCAGGAACCAGAAATCGATTTATTACATCTAGAAATCCCATTCGCTGAATCTGTAAGAGCATTGATAGACAGCTATTCACCAGAAATAAAAAAGAAAAGTCCGATAGAGATAAAGATTTTGCTAAATGATGAGTACCCCGTTTTCGAACGCCCAAGGCATATATCATATGCAGATAACTCGATTGTTGATTTGCAAATCCAAAAGTAGCTAGACGAGAAAAAATACTACAACCAAGTACATCCGAGTATGCTTCTCCTGTAGAACTTGTTTCGAAAAATGATGGCAGTAAAAGGTTGTGCTGCGACTATCGGCGTTTAAATGCAAAGATCGTAAGGGATAACTTTCCAATGCCCTTGCTAGATGACGCAGTTGAGAGATTGCAGGGCCATAGCATATTCACAACACTTAACCTTGCAAATGGATTCTTTCACGTTCCAGCTCCAGGAAGCTCACGTCGTTTGTAACGCATGCAGGCCAATTTTAATTCCTCTATGTTCCTTTTGGAATATCGAATTCCCCAGATGTATGTTCTCGGTACATTTATGCAGTTTTGTTAGATTTAGTACGGGATGGAACTGTCATAACGTATACGTCTTATAATTCCCTCCAAAGATATACAGGAAGGTATTCTAAAGCTAAGACGCGTACTCGACAGAGCTCCACGCTTTGATTTAAGAATTAAATGGAGCAAGTGCCAGTTCCGTATCAAAATCCAATCAAAAATTTCCCAATACCGTACGATCGTAAGAGCTTACAGCGTTTTCTCGAACAAACATCATACCTTAGCCGTTTTATCAAAGATTTCGCGTTGATGGCGAAACCACTCTCTGATGTGCTACGCGAAGACATACCCTTCAAACTTGAAGAATAGCAGCTTGCCGCATTAGAGCAATTAAAGACAGTATTAGTTACCGCACCCGTGTTACGCTTGTATAACCCGAAGGCTCAGACCGAAGTTCATACTGATGCTTCGATGCATGGTTATGGCGGTGTACTTTTACAAAAAGATCCGGACGATCAACTCTTTCACTCAATTCAGTATTTGAGTCGAAAAACGAAACCAGCAGAAGAAAAATACCATTCTTACGAACTCGAGGTATTAGTTATAGTTGAGGCATTGAAGAAATGGCGCATTTATCTACTCGGCATAAAATTCAAAATCGTTATAGTAGTAGGGAATTGTATGTTCTGTGACAGGAAGTCGCTGTCACTTTTATTACCCTGGGTGAATAATTAATGACTTATGGACCTACGTGACCCCCGATGTGCAGGTACGTGACCCTAATTAATATGTAGGTTCCTGACCCTTTTAGTGGTGGGAATGAGGGGAGCGATCATTTAATGGCGCTATGTGATTCCTTTTGCGGGGGTAGGGGTGAGGGAACCGATCGTTTTATAGGCGAAAGTGACCTTTTGTGGAGGGGAGAGTTGACGAAAGTGGTCGTTAAATTTTATTGCTGGTCCCTTTTCAGAAGGGACCCAGATTTGAAGGGTGAGGACTTATGAGAACAAGTGCACGCAAGTACACGCATCGACTTGTTCGAGTACTTTTTGCGGGGGTGGGGGTGAGGGGACCGATCCTTTTATTGCTTGTCCCTTTTGTGGAGGGGGGAGTTGAGGAAAGTGGCCTTTAAATTGTATTGCTTGTCCCTTTTCAGAAGTAGCGTGGGTGCCCGATCATTAAAATTAGAGGATTAGAGGTGTGAGGGCTTATGAGAACAAGTGCACAAAAGTGCACGCATCGACTTGTTCGACTACTTTTCCGGGGGTGGGATAAGGGACGATCATTAAAATTCGGATTTGGTAAGGGGCCGATCATTAAAATTCCGATTTGAGGTGTGAGGGCTAATGAGATAGTGGGATAAGGGTCCGATCAGGCACGTGCGCAGACTTACAAATATTTAATTTACTCTCCCTTTTCTGAAGAGTGTTAACAGCCCATTTTTCTTTACGGTGTGGGAACCCAAGGGCGATGCACAAAGGTTCGATCGCAAATTTCACGCCTATAGACACCTACTGACAAGGGCGGGTGTGTGTATGGCAAGGGTCAAGGAGAACGCATGTATGCAGGTAATGTATGGATGGGCTTCTGGATTTGTTTTCTCATAATTATTATAGTTTTGTGGCTTCGGGTTTACGTGCCAATTTTTAATAACAGGTTCAGTGTTTGTTTTGGTTATTTTATGACTTTGTATTGTAAGTGCACAGGTTTGTGCCCTATGCCCTACGCCCTTCCTAACCTGTTTAAGCCTATGTTTAATAATTCACAAGTTAATATGGCAATAAAAATAGCAATCCTAAGTCTATAAAGGCTCCTTACTTTCATTGAGCCTGCATCAGTAGTCTCTGTACTATCGTGTCTTAAAAACCTACAAACAAATTTTCTTGTGTGTTATAACCAAAATTGTTTGTGTGTTAACAAAAAATCCTTGTGTGTAAACAACAATTTATTTGTGCATTTAAAGCAAATTCTTGCAAGTGTTAAACAATTGCATTGTTTATAATTTTTATATCTCTAAACAAAAGTCCACGCGTGTGTGAAAATCTTTGTGTTTAAAAAAAAACACATTTTTAATCATCAAAATAAAAAAAAAATAAACTCAACTTCTTCTAAAATGGCTGCCAACAACAACAACAACTCCAACGTTGCTTCGGGAAACTATGTCAACATCAACGCCACCCCCAACTACTTTAATAATGTAGTTTATCGGGCCGCCGCCGTTAACCCAACCGCCATCGCCAACGGACTTACCGCCACCCCCAACGGACCTATCGCTACCACCGCCGCTAACCGCACCTCCTTCGCCACCGTCGCTAACGCATTCATCATCGCCAACGCCAAGAGACGGTTTACTACCGTCTCTGCCAACGCATACGTCACCGAGAATTCCGCCCTAAAGAGACGGTTTACTACCGCCTCTGCCAACGCCTACGTCACCGAGCCCACCGTCCACAATAGACGGTTTACTACCGCCTCTTCCAACGCCATCGCCAACGCCTACGCCACCGGACCTTCCAACACCAACCCCATCTCGAGGCCTACGACATATTGCACATATGCATTTGTCAATGCTAAAGAAGGAGTGATGATGCCTGAACAGTTTATGGATGACGTGGCACGGGAATTACTCCCAGTGATCAACAATATTTTGCATATACCCATATATACCTCCGTGAAAGCAAACTTCGAGCTGTTCGCGGAGTATGCAAAATATGTTGATGAAGAAGTTGTCAAGTCTGTGAAGTCCCATCAGACTTCAATGGGAGTAATAACCCGGGCGATTGACATTAAGGATGTGTTTACAGACCATGCCGCTCATATAAAGGCAAAAATGGATGATTTCCAGGAGAGGGAGAGTGGCTGGAGCCTAACAAAAATTATTCGGCTGGAGCTGAAAGTATCCAGCTGGATTGCGATTGGGAAAATGGTGTCGACTTTGCCAACGGAGGAAAAGGCAAGTGTTAGTTTTAAAAATTTTAATCGTAGTATAGATGTACCATTTGTCGTGTATGCAGATTTCGATTTTGCTGGCAGATATTTTCCAAAACTTTGGGGAAATTTGTCAGAAAACTTATACGCTCGACCCAGCCCATTATTACACAACACCTGGGTTGTCTTGGGATGCAATGCTCAAATCCACAAAAATTGAGCTCCAGCTTTTAACTGATATAGACATGTATAGATTCATACAGAATGGCATTCGTGGTGGGCTAGTGCAGTGCTGTCAAAGGTACTCAAAGGCCAACCTTGCCGAGTATCACAGTAGTAAGCCGTCTGAATTTTTAATGTATTTAGACCCAAGCAATCTATACAGGTGGGCCATGTCGCAATATCTCCATTATTCAGGCTTTGAATGGTTGTCCAAAGACGAAATTACATCATTAGATGTAATAAACATTTCGCCCACCTCAGAATACGCTACATTCTAGAGGTCGACCTTATATACCCGTCGACTCTGCACGACTTGCATAACGATCTTCCGTTTTGTCCGCTTAACCAAAAGGCCACACCCTCAGCAAAAATGAAAAAACTTATTGCTGACCTGAGGCCAAAGGTGCAGTATAGCATACACTATAGAAATCTCCAGCAGTGCCTGAGAAACGGACTAGAACTAGCAAAAATCCATCGCGTGTTGAGGTTTAAGCAGTCAGCTTGGCTCAAAAAATACATTGACCTCAACACGCACCATAGAACAATGGCAACAAATAATTTTGAAAAGGACTTTTTCAAATTATTGAATAATGCCGTCTATGGGAAAACGATGGAAAACGTTGAGAAACGTAAAAATGTTAAACTGGTCACTTCTTGGGAAACAGTTAGGAAACAGTTAGCCGCAATCGGTTAGTGGCCCGAGCGCTGATTGCAAAGGCTAGTTTCCATAGCTCGGCACAATTTGCTGAAGATATGTATGCTATACAAATGAAGCACCTTCACAATACAAATGATAAGCCCATGTATTTAGGTTTTACGGTTTCAGAATTGTCAAAGTGGAAAATGTATGACTATGACTACATGAAGCCTAAATTCCAAGAGGCAGTAACATTAAATTATATGGACACCGACTCATTTATTTACTCAATTAGGACAAATGACTTCTTTAATAGCATACGTAATGACGTGGAGACGAAGTTTGATACTACGGAATATCCTGAAGAGGTAGCCCAAGAAGACGGGATAAAAAGGTGCAATAAAAAAGTATTAGGCATGATGAAGGATGAACACAGTGGGAAATGTATGTTAGAATTTGTGGGCCTAAGAGCAAAAATGTGCTCGTAATCGGTTGAAGGCGGGGGGTGCATAAAAAAATCTAAAGGTGTCAAAAAATATATGATAGACAAATTAAATTTAAATAGTTATAAAGAATGTTTGTTTAACAATAACAAATTTAGTGATAGCATTCTTATGCTTATATCTAAGTCACATAATTTGTACACGCATAGCGTTAAAAAAATTACTTTAAGTTCCTTAGATGATAAAAGAAAAATAAATTAGATGGCATTTATTGAAAAACTGAGTAGTGTATTCTATTACAGGTATTCTTACAGCTATTCTATTTCAGGTGTTGCGCGTGCCTGTGCACGTGCCTGTGTGTGATGTTTTCACGACTTCGTCGGTGGTTTTTTTTATGACCTTGTCGGGATTGTTTGATTTTATTCACAGCACCTCATTCCTGTTTATCCAGGAGTTGCGTTCATTGGGAAACCCCAGCCATTTAACAAAAACACTGTCGTTTTTTCGTTTTATTACCTTTTTAACTAGATAAGTATTCGGGTAACGCGTTTTCCTGAGCTCTTCTTTATAGAAACTGCCTTGAACCGGCGCACCCTGATAGTCTTCTAATAAATATGTAGTGGGGTGCGTCAGTTGTACTCATTTAATTTTAAATATTTCAGTTCTCCAATTTGGGGTATATCCCTTTTCAAATGTATGTTTGTGCTTGCTTATACGAACGTAGTCACCCACACGTAATTTTGCCCCATTACAAATTTTAATATGATTGTAAACGGTATTTAGCAGTTTATCTTCATTTAATGAGCTCACTTTTATTGGTGTCAATTTAATAGTTCTATGATGTTTCCGATTATTCTCATCAATTAATTTATTATACATTTCAATCCAATGAAATGTTCCTTTGAAGCTAAACTCACACCACATTATTTCCTTCAGAGTTCTATTAAAACGTTCAACAATAGACGCCTTTAACCCGCTGTAGGTAGAATAGTGATTTATACTATTTTTTTAAAATAAATTTTTAAAAGTAGCATTAAAGAACTCTTTCCCATCATCGGCTTGTAAATTCTTGGGAATTCGTCCAATTTTGAAAATGCTCGATAAAGCGGTAGCAACTTCTTTAGCGGATTTTGTTTTCAACGCAACACCCCATGCATACATAGAGAATGCGTCGATAACAGTTAGTTTAGTTAGTTTAGTTTTTCTTATTTTTTTTTTTATTTTCTGTAGTTATAAGTGTGTGCATATATTGCGTCGTTTCGTTGATTTTCGACTATAGAAAATTTTTGTTTACCGCGTATTTTTCTTCCATTAGGTTACTGATGTTTTTATTTCATCTGTTTTGTCCATCAATAATTTGCTCATTATCCATAAGCAAGTCCAACAATTGGAGCTCATATTTCTCTTTGTTTCGATTAGTGATCCATTAGAGAAGTGGTCAAACTTGTCAACGGACATTAAGACATTTATTTCTTATTTAACTTCATTTAACTTCTAATTCACGTGTAGCAGTGTTATTTATATGGATGTGTCGGGAGATGGAAATAACTCGCCCCTAGCCGGTGCGTTGTTTGAAGTCGGTGGCGTTTGTGAAAAATGAAAATATATTGGCTTTAAATGCATCCATTCTAGATATAATCTTTTGATTTTCAGTGGTAATTATGTGCTTTAATGATGTAATTTCCGAGTTAACGTATTCCTTAAGTATTCTTTCCACGTCTCGCGTTTCTCTTTTATTTCCATTTAATTTATTGTGACAGGCCGATGCTATCTCACTCATTAGTTTCTTATTTGATATAATATGATCAATTAAGAGATTATCTTTTTTTCTCATCGTCTTCTCTATTTTATGTTCCACAAATATTTTAGTGCACACGTCATTGTCTTCTAGGGGGTCATTATGTTGTTTTCATTGTCTGTCAATATACCAGGAATCGGTTTTTTCAAAATACTGCTGTGATTTGAAGTGTGGCTGGAGGAGAAGTGACCGAACTTGTCAAGCGGCATTTTAATATTGTTGATTTAATGATAGAACATCCTGTTTTTAATTAGAAAATTATTTTCGCTTCTCGCAGCTCTTCAATTATTGAAACTATTTCATTGTTATCATTACTATGACCGGCTGATTGTGATGCAACTAGAAGTCGCAGTCTATTAACGATCTCATTAGGATCATCCCAGTATACATAATTAGGCTTGTTTGCATTAAGTGCCATTAGGCTTCCCCCTTCATGAAAAGATTTTGCATAGCGGTTCGGCGTAGACATTGCGATGAGTACTTATTTTCGGAAATAGTTTTTTTATGACCGTGAGATATTTTTAGAACGATTGCCCTTGACACCTTCGTTAGGCAGGTGTTGCCTTTTATGAGCATTTGTTTTTGTTAAAATTTCCTGATATGCTACCAAATCCGCTTCATCGTAGCCTTGAGGGATTTTTAGGTAGATTAGAGAATACAGTCCTGGCGTCAGATTCCATCTTTCACCGGTTTCTAATATTATTTCATTTTCATTTATATTTATTTTACTTCTTCCCATCAGCACTTCTCCGCTTTTCCTATAGGGACCAAATGCTTTATCAAGCTCACCCTTATGCTCCAACTCACTCAAGTTATAGCTCTCATTGCTTGTTACTGTGGACTGGTTATTGCTTTCATTTGACACAAAAGGCTGAGAATAGAACTGATCGACTGTGGTTTCCTCGTCATATGCAACATTTGATATATCACCATAGTCGTGATCTGCTTTTATTTCTCTTTTTATGTAATTTTTTTTTTCTTTCTTAATAAAGTATTTTACCATTAATCAGTTTTTTAAGGGGTTGTGTAATTCGTTTAAATGTTTCTTCTAATTGATACTCATTTTCTGCTCTCCCTAATTTTATACTCTGAAATATTCGTTTTAATTCGTTTCTTGTCTTTGTCAATTCCTTTAAAAGATTTTCCTTCATTTTCTTATACACGAAACCACTGGCTTAGTGGTTTTTTGTTGTTTCTGAGTGGTTTAGTGTTTTTTTGTTGTTGTTTCTGAGTGTTTATTTTGCTGTTTCTGAGTGGTTTAGTGGTTTTTTTGTTGTTTTTGTGTGGTTATTTTGCTGTTTCTCAGTTGTTTTAAGGTTGTTTCTGAGTGGTTTTGATCAAATAATGTGTGACGCACACTATTGGCCTTTTCAGACTTACAATATACAAAACGTATTAATAGTTATATACCCTCGCAGCATTAGCCTTTTAAAAACAGATTAAAAGAATTTTTATAAGGTGGCTCTTTTTGAGGAATTCATTAATAGAAATCCTAAACACAAGTGTCCACAGTTAAAAGTGTCAAAGCGTTGTTCTTGTGTATAATTATGTTTGATGTCCTCTCCTAAATATCTGATGAGCTCTAAAGGTGGCAAATTCCCAAAACTATCATAATATCGACTTTCTTTCTCCGTTTTATAATAAGCTACCCAGTTAGTTCCACCTCCTGTTGACGAATCTAAGTTAATGATGCCACACTCCCTTTTACGAACACGTTTTGGAAGTGAGTCTCTCATATATACGCCTCTGAAATTAGGAAATTGCTTGCGCGCAAAATTCATAATATCAATGTTTGAAAGTGGCTTATAAGGCAGCTCGGCTACTACTACTTTTGATATGGTGTAGTATGCATATATCGAGTACCCACTGTACCAAGAGTACTTACTTATTGAACACACTGTAGCGCTTTGTTGCAGTGTTTACATAAACAAAGACCGAAACATGATTCGATCGGTTTGCTCACAGAAAGTGCTAGTGTCAGCATTCTGTTGCACGCGCAGACCGCTTAACCGAACTCAAGTATATGCATGTACCCTAGCGCTCCAGCTTAAGAGAGCATAATTATAAACATATAACATATAAGATATACATAGCCGTCTCTCTGCTGTCCAACTGTGGGCAGCGCAGCTATGAGACTTAGCCTTACTTAGAACCTAAGGAAAAATGTAGAAATCAGAAAGAAACTACTGAACGTTGGTAGCGGCACCTTTGCCGCTCCAAATTAAATAAAGAATCTAAATTAAGAATAATTGTGTTTTATTGACTTAACAAGTTTTATTCACAACATGGCGACCGTGACAGGACCCAAAAAAAATGTCGAATAAGTGTATTTAATAACAACATGGCACTTGTGACATTTGTGAACCTTGTGAAAAAAAAAAACCCTAAACTAAAACGAAAGTGAAAAAAAAAAATGATTAAAACTACGAAAAAAAAAAAATCAAACAAAAAAAAATAATTATTAATTAATTATGTGTGTTTTTCAAAAAAAAAAAAACAAAACTTATGTGAATGAAATATAACTTGGAATAAAAACTTGAAAAAAAAAATCAAAAAAAAAGAAATGCGAAAAAAAAAAAACTTTATAAAAACTTTAATAAAAAAAAAGAAAAACGGAACAACGCAGGAACGCAGTGAGTAATGTGTGCTAAAAGAAGCGGCGTTGTCCAGCGACTAAAAGCCAGAAAGGCAGAATTGCTAAAGCTTTTAAACAGTGGTAGTGCTTTGTGTTGGAACGGCTCGGTCAAAATACATGCCGAAGTTGAACACATAAAGCCCAAGGAAATACAGAGGCTGAAGAAGATCTGTCCCAATGACTGCGAGGGACCATTAGGATCACCATACTGCAACTACACCTGTGCGGCCAGCACCGGTGCCCCAACAGCCTGTGAGAAGACCATCACCGGCGCCCCAACAGCCAGTGCGAAGACCGGCACCGGCCCCGCCTGAGCCAATAGGCCACGGACATCAGCAGCAGTAAAGCCAACAGCGCGAGGGGCACTCCGCCACTTGCGCCTACAAAGGAGCGTCAGCGTAGCCAAACCGGCGACGACCAGCTGACGCGGAAAGCCAACAGCGCGAGGGGCACTCCACCACTTGGCACACCTGGCATACTTGGCACAACCCAGTGAACCGACAGCACTTCCAAGAGTGCATTTTTGTTTCTCATTGCACTGCGTTGCATAATTTTTTTTGATTGCACTGCGATGCATATTTTTTTTTTAATATATAATATAAATAATGTACAATTGAGCGACATTAAAGTTGCCCGATTAGCGTGTGGCCTGAAAACCATGCAAAAATTAGGTAGAAAACCTGTAAACGTATGCAAAGTAATGCAATAAGTAAATTTTCTGAGGGTACAACAAATAGTTATAATTATAATTTAAATATATATACACCCAAAATGGCAATAGTAGATGTCAAGTCAGTGGACTCCACTGCTAATGTCATTAATAAAGTACAGTCAAATAGTATTGACTTAGAATTAGTACACACACTGTTAATAATAATTGTTGTTATAATGTGCGCAAATTGTTTTTACAGTTACACAATAAATGTCTAAAAAAGAAATATATGAGCCAGGCAAATGAGCTGGACAAAATTTAATTTAAAAAAAAAAGGAGCACAAACAACATTGATTAAAAAAAAAAAACAACATTCATAAAAAAAAAAAAAATTTAATTAACAATGTAAATTTAAGAATAAAAAAAAAATTTTAATTACAAATAAAAATATATCTATATGTACTATAAATATGTATGGTTGCACTGAAGGCAATTAGGGAAACATATGATAGGGACCCCTATTTTGAAGAAAGAGTTCAGCAATTCAGAAAAAGTTACAAACTAAAACCTTAGATCAGTAATAGACGACCACCCAATACTAGGTAGAAGAACAGTGATGATGATCTTTAAGAGATAATTCATATCCATAATATAATGGAATGGCATGAGTTATATAAAGAAATAAATAACATAAAAATTGACTTTGATAAATCATATAAGTCACTTACACAAAACAGACCAATTCAAAAAAATACTATTGGGAAACATGTGGAAATTCTAGTAAAATGCTTTAATGAAGCACGTATACTGATACATGGCCAGAGGGAAAAATTGAATCAAGATCATTGGTCCCAAGTATCAAAATTTTTGATCAGACTACGATCTAATTTAATATCAATTAAACAAAAGTTTAATTTAGATGTATCAGTACCTACCATACTTAACACTTCTGTAACAGTCGAAACTGGTGATGAACCGGAATCGACAGAACAAACTGACATTGACCCAATAGAGTCAGAAGAGCCTGAATATACAAACCCTAAGATAGAAGAGCAGGACTTAAATAATCTAACTATTCCAGCTGTTTTAGTGTCGGATCTGGATGATTCTACAGATTCTGATGCTGGTTCAAGCATAATAGAGAATAAATTTAGCAACAATATCACAATGGCGCAATCTAATATTGATTTTATCAATACAGCATCCAAGCTTATACCAGTCTTCGATGGTAAGGCTGAAAACTTAACAAGTTTTATTGATGCATTACAAATAGTAGAATCGATAAAAGGCGAACATGAACAATTGGCAGTTTCTATAATAAAAACAAAGCTAAAAGGTGTCGCCAGAAATCTAATCGGAAATGAAACAACAATAACTGAAGTCATTTCTAAATTAAAAAGCAACGTCAAAGGCGAAACTGTTGAGGTATTGTCAGCAAAACTGATGAACCTACAGCAGCGCAATAAAACTGCTAACCAGTACACACTAGAGGTTGAGCAGATGACAAAAGCTTTAGAAGGTGCATATATAACAGACGGATTACCCCTAGAGTTAGCCAGAAGTTATTCCACTCAGCATGCAGTCAAAGCAATGACTAAAAATTGCACAATCGATAAGGTAAAACTTATCATGCAAGCTGGTACTTTCAGTACTATGAATGATGCCGTATCAAAGTTTGTAAATAGTTGCACGGAGGCAACCGGACAACCAAACACTGTCCTATATTACAAAAATTATCCGCAGCGCGGCGGAAATCGTGGACGTGGAAATTATAGAGGTAACTTTCGTGGTCGTAATAATAATTACCACAACAACAGTACCCAATACAATAATGGAAGAGGCCAATATAGAGGAAACTCAAGAGGCCGTGGTAACTCGAATCGAGGCCACAACTATAATAACCCAAGTAACGTCCGAGTAACCAATAATGCATCGGGAAACTCGCAAAACCCCTCGGATGCTCGACAGTAGAGAGTGCAACGGTTCATACCATTAATCTCAGTCAGAACATATTTGTATCATTCAACCATGTGGCTACAGGAAAGGAACTTGTCTTTTTAGTGGACACAGGTGCAGACATTTCAATAGTTAAAGAAAATTCGGATGTCTTTCATGACATAAAACATAATTATATTATAGACATAAAAGGAATAAGTCAAGAGGTAACCAAATCCAAAGGGTTAACTTCTATCGAGATACAGACAACTAGGTACATAATTCAACACGATTTTCATATCGTGGATTTACAATTCGCTATTCCTTGTGATGGCATATTGGGAATCGATTTTATTAAAAAATACAACTGTCAATTGGACTTCAAGCCATCTGAAGACTGGCTTATAATTAGACCTAATAACTTAAAATTTCCAATTTATGTTCCAATAACATACAGTTCTGGCAACAACTCAATACTTCTGCCAGCAAGATCACAAGTTGTTAGACAAATTCAACTAAATTCAAAAGAAGACAGTGTATTGATTCCAAATCAAGAAATTAAGCATGGAATTTACATAGCAAGTACCATAGCAACATCTAATAACGCTTTCATAAGACTACTTAATACAACAAATAAAGATCAAGTAGTCAGTACAAATAATTTAGCATATGAATCACTTTCGAACTACGAAGTAGTCAAAACAAATCTAGAAGATAGAGAAAAATCTGTATTACCTCAACTTTCAAAAAACTTTCCTCCACAATTTAAATCACAGCTTTCAAGCTTATGCACCCAATATAATGATATATTCGGATTGGAAACCGAACCAATAAGCACAAATAATTTTTATAAACAAAAACTGAGATTGAAGGGTGATGAGCCAGTATATATAAAAAATTACAGAAGCCCACACAGTCAGGTGAACGAAATACAGAAACAAGTCGGAAAATTGGTCACCGACGGGATTGTTGAACCATCTGTATCTGAATATAATAGCCCATTATTACTTGTCCCTAAAAAACCATCTCCAGGTTCAGAACAAAAGAAATGGCGATTAGTGATTGACTATCGTCAAATTAATAAAAAATTACTGTCCGATAAATTTCCGCTCCCAAGAATTGACGATATTTTGGATCAACTGGGACGAGCAAAATATTTTTCATGCCTTGACTTAATGTCAGGATTTCATCAAATTGAACTCGAAAAAAGTTCAAGAGATATAACGTCATTTTCAACGAGCAATGGCTCGTATCGCTTCACGCGATTACCTTTCGGATTAAAAATAGCGCCTAATTCATTTCAGAGAATGATGACTGTAGCATTCTCTGGGTTAGAACCTTCACAAGCATTTCTCTATATGGATGACTTAATAGTCATAGGTTGTTCCGAAAAACATATGCTTAAAAACTTAACAGACGTTTTTGAGAAATGTAGGAAATACAATCTAAAGTTACATCCAGAAAAATGTTCATTTTTTATGCATGAGGTGACTTTTCTCGGTCATAAATGCACAGATAAGGGAATACTTCCAGACGACAAGAAATATGACGTCATTATGAATTACCCTGCGCCGCACAATGCGGACAGCGCTAGACGTTTCGTAGCATTTTGCAATTATTATAGACGTTTCATAAAAAATTTCGCCGAATATTCACGGCACATAACAAGATTATGTAAAAAGAATGTTCCTTTTGAATGGACAGATGAATGCCAAAACGCATTCCAATATTTAAAAACAAAACTCATGGAGCCTACTTTGCTACAATATCCCGATTTCAGCAAAGAATTTTGTATAATTACTGATGCAAGTAAGCAAGCGTGTGGAGCGGTTTTAACTCAAAACCATAACGGACTCCAACTTCCCATTGCATATGCATCAAGAGCTTTCACTAAGGGAGAAAGCAATAAGTGTACAACTGAGCAGGAATTAGCTGCAATTCACTGGGCAATATTACATTTTCGACCATACATTTATGGAAAACACTTTACAATCAAAACAGATCACAGACCATTAATATATCTATTTTCAATGATCAATCCGAGTTCTAAACTGACACGTGTGAGGCTAGAGTTAGAAGAGTATGATTTCACAGTTGAATATTTGAGGGGAAAAGACAATCATGTAGCTGATGCGTTGTCAAGAATAACCATCAAAGATCTACAAAACATTACAGGAAATATAATGAAAGTCACTACTAGATATCAAAATAGACAGAAAATCCGCGCGGAAAACAAAGAAATAGAATTGCCTACGCAATCTAAAGAGAAAGCTTCTAAGCCCAACGTATATGAAGTCATAAACAATGACGAAGTACGTAAAGTAGTGACCTTGCATGTAAAAAATATGCTATGTTTATTTAAACATGGTAAAAAAGTTACTGCAAGATATGATGTTGGCGATTTATATACCAATGGAATCCTAGACTTAGGTCAATTTTTCCAAAGGCTTGAAATGCAAGCCGGTATAAACAAAATCAGCCAACTCAAAATGGCACCGTGGGAAAACATCTTTGAACATGTTTCAATAGATAGTTTCAAACAAATGGGCAATAAGATATTGAATACATTAAGAGTAGCGCTACTCAACCCGGTGACCCTTATAGAAAAACAAGATGAAAAAGAAGCTATACTGTCTAAATTCCATGACGATCCAATACAAGGAGGTCATATAGGCATTGCAAAAACCTTGGCCAAGGTCAAAAGACATTATTTTTGGAAGGGTATGACTCGAGATATTACTGAGTACATACGAAAGTGTCAGAAATGCCAAAAAGCTAAAATAACTAAGCACAATAAGACCCCATTAATAATAACTGATACGCCTATAAATGCTTTCGACAGAGTGATAGTGGACACTATTGGTCCACTACCAAAATCAGAAAATGGCAATGAATATGCAGTCACTTTAATATGTGACTTAACTAAATATTTGGTTGCCATACCAGTTCCAAATAAGAACGCGAACACTGTCGCTAAGGCAATTTTTGAATCATTTATTCTGAAGTACGGTCCAATGAAGACGTTCATTACGGACCTGGGTACGGAGTATAAGAATTCAATTATAAACGACTTGTGTAAATACCTAAAAATTGAAAATATAACATCTACGGCACACCACCACCAGACAGTCGGAACAGTAGAGCGAAGTCATAGAACTTTCAATGAATACATACGCTCATATATATCGGTTGATAAAACTGATTGGGACGTGTGGCTTCAATATTTCGTATTTTGTTTCAACACGACCCCCTCAATGGCACATAATTATTGTCCATATGAGCTAGTATTTGGTAAAACAAATAATTTACCAAAACAATTTAATAGTATAGATAACATAAAACCCATTTATAATATAGATGACTATGCTAGGGAAAGTAAATATAGATTAGAAGTAGCATACAAAAGAGCTAGAATAATGATAGAAGAAAATAAGAAAAATAATAAGATACTATATGATCAGAAAATAAACAACATAGATATATCAGTAGGTGATAAAATCTTATTAAAAAATGAAACAGGTCATAAGTTAGATTATAAATATACTGGTCCGTATGAAGTAACGGAAATAGGAGATAGAAATAACATAATAATAATGAATAATAAAAACAAAAAACAAACAGTTCATAAGGATAGATTAAAAATGTTTATTTCATAGTTGCGTTTAGTATGGCCATGCTTAGATAGAAACACTTCTTCTTTACTTACGAATATTATTCGTAATTCCATTTTCTTTGCAACTATGTATATATATATGTATGAAAAAAAAAAAATAATAAAAATAAAAAAAAAAATAATAATAAATAATAATAATAAATTAAAAAAAAAAAAGAAAAATTAATTAAAAATAAATAAAAAAAAAATAAAAAATAAAAAATAAAAAAAAAAATATTTTTAAGTTTTTCTTTGTTAATTAAAAAATTATTCTTTTAAGTAAAATATATTAATAAAATAACTTCATAATATTACGTTATTTTTCAAAAGGAGGGAGATGTAGTATGCATATATCGAGTACCCACTGTACCAAGAGTACTTACTTATTGAACACACTGTAGCGTTTTGTTGCAGTGTTTACATAAACAAAGACCGAAACATGAGTCGATCGGTTTGCTCACAGAAAGTGCTAGTGTCAGCATTCTGTTGCACGCGCAGACCGCTTAACCGAACTCAAGTATATGCATGTACCCTAGCGCTCCAGCTTAAGAGAGCATAATTATAAACATATAACATATAAGATATACATAGCCGTCTCTCTGCTGTCCAACTGTGGGCAGCGCAGCTATGAGACTTAGCCTTACTTAGAACCTAAGGAAAAATGTAGAAATCAGAAAGAAACTACTGAACGTTGGTAGCGGCACCTTTGCCGCTCCAAATTAAATAAAGAATCTAAATTAAGAATAATTGTGTTTTATTGACTTAACAAGTTTTATTCACAACAATGGCTTGAGATACAGTCCGTTGCCTAAAGCAATTGCTTCTATTTTTCCGTTATGTCGCTTATTCTCTTCTAGTTGTTTTCTTGCGTTTTTAGCGCTGTTAATGGTTTTAACAATTGCTGAGCCACCGGATGCAAGTCCTCCTAACGCTCCAAGTGCTGTTAAAATCGATACAAGCGGCAAGAAACCACCCACTTTGGGAACACTAATTATCCGTGGAATTACCACATCTTTTTTCTGCTGTCCGATTGACTTGTTTATGACTTTTTTAGCTATTTGGATTGCCGAGTGAATATCATATGTTTTTTTCTTTTTTAACACCCTCGATGCCGCTCTAATTGCATGCATAAATTTCTTCTTCTTTTCATATGGTTTTGGTTTTGAGTTATTTTTCCTCTGATTGAGTCCCATTCCAAATTTTTTCTTCGTCTTCATTGCGTTAGTTACGAAATACGCAGCGGCTTTTTCTCCAATACTGCTGTCAGATGCTTTAACTCGCTCCCACGCTCTTTCCGCTGTACCATATCTAATATGCGTATAATAACACAGAAAACAGATATAGAAGTGAGAAATTTCTACATAAAAAAAAAAAAAAATAATAACGAATAACAAACGATCAAACACAGTAGCTTATTACCTAACTCAATTAGAGCCCCAATTGTTATACCTTCTAATTGTGGGAAAACAAATGTCATGATTAGTTTGATTGAGAGTCCTAATGGACTAAAAGTCGAGAATATTTAAATGTATTCCAAATCATTATTTCAACCTAAATACGAATATTTAAAAAAACTCGTGAGTCCAATAAAGGGTATGGGGTATTATGGGATATTATGTCGAACATATACACGCATCCCGAAGCATCTTGTTCGTGATAATGCAAACCTGATTATAATGTTTAAACAAGATGAGCTAAACATGAAACATGTGTATCGAGACCAAGTGGGCGTTGATATGAATTTTGATTCATTTTAGAAAATTTGTAAATTTAGTTGGAAAGAAAGGTATGGCTTTCTTTTGATTAGAAAGCCGGCGCTATAGACGAGGATTTGCAGACTTCATTTGAATTTGAAAAAAAATGCCAAGTTCGTTCGTTGATGCTTCACTTACTTTTAAATTGTCAAAATGTCAACAACACTCACGTTAACTGGGTGCAGCTCAACTGTGGTGGCAAACTACTTTCCTCCTATTATACTACAGAGGGACTATGAATGTGCTCTTATCGATTTTCATATGTACAACTCGATTCCAAATGTGGATCACGATAATAATTTATTCCATATTGGAGAGCACGTATTCGAGATTCCTTTGGGGTCCTACGAGTTAAGTGACATCATTTTAGACGAAATGATGGAAGTAGAACCTAATAAATTAAATCATACGCTTATCGAGAGCAACAACAACACACTTCAAGTTGTAATTTCAACAAAGGCACACCCCGTATATTTTAATAGAGAGCGCACCATTGGTCAATTATTTGGATTTCATAAAAGGGAGCTACACCCAAATGCTGCGCACACCTCAGATCAGCCTGTTGATATATTAAAAGTGAATACAATTCGCTTGGAGTGTAATATTGTGAGGGGTGCATATGTAAATGAAGTATCGAGTCATTCATTGCATGAATTTGCTCTCAACGTACCACCAGGCTATAAAATGAGTGAGAAGCCTATCAACCTAATTTACTTGCCGGTGAACACGAGAGAGATACAGACATTAATATTACGGATTGTTAATCAAGATGGAAATTTAGTTAATTTACGTGAAGAAAGCGTTACAGTTCGTTTACATCTTAGACCGCGACAATGATTATTTATAAGAAATATGCGTGTAAACATTCCATTACAAGCACTTTGACTTCTAACATAGAAGGAGCAAGATCAGCAAGAGGGACGCTCACAGTTGAAAATAAATTATTTTTAAAGTCTTTGGGTTTTACAATCAGAAAGCAATGAGTAATATATTGAATAATAAATATATAATATATTGAATAATATATTGAATATATTCCGATGAGAGTATAATAAAAAAAGAATATCACAGTTACTCGCCGTATCTTCAATCATTTAATGCAATGATGAAGTCCAATTACAATCCAAAATCAGGATCTTTATGTATTACCATGCGAGAGTTTTGTTAATATTGAGTTTTATTAATATTAATATTGAATGATGGGCGGGCCAACTTTATTGAAGTCAGGAATTACCTTCGTGATGTTGTCAAAGATATGAATGTCATTACCAAAGGAGAGCAGAAAAAAAAATTTCTTGAGAGGTTTTTAAATAAACAAGTAGACAATAATGAAGAGTATGGCTATCGGCAATTACATGAGTTGAATAACAACTTTTTCTCCGACTGCGGCTCACATCTAAATAAGGAGTATGTGCTCTGAAAAATGCTCGATTTGTGATTTAAATTTAAAAAAATGTTTATGTATTTTTATTTTTCATGTATTTCGAAATTTGAACATTCCATAATTACGAAAATTTTAAATAAATTGTTAAGCGCGCATTGGTTTGAGGATTTTCTGTGTATTCTACAATTTGTAAAATAGCTGGGGAAGTGTACTAAACTTTCTTCAAGGTCCAAGTCAATTATTTTTGTAGTCAAATATTTGCTTAAAAATTGTTTCTTGGCTTCACCCCTTACGATGACTGTAGCGAAACTGTTTAATGGTGTTAAAATATCATCCAGGCCTAGATATGAAATATCACCATCAGACCGCTCCAAGCCATCTACATATTCTTTGGCTATGCAATTTGTCTTTTGAGATACTTCGTCTAGTTCCTTTATATTGTAGGGTGGTTTGAAGTGAAAAAAATTTGGAATGACCGAACCACCCTGCATGAATGCCAGCTCCTTGACAAAAACCTGATTATCGTTTCCAAATATATATTGAAAGTCAAGCAAAATGCAGGAGTTCCTGTCCACATTCAACATCGTGCCTCCACTTTTTGTAGCATTCTAATAAGACTAAAAGGCGAGTGTACACTATTTCAAAGTTAGTTTGATCTAGTTATCAACCAAAATGGTCACGCAGCAGTTGGAACAAGCGAGAAAGTGTAGAAAGTTCCAAGACCATGAATTAATTTGAATATTATGCAGATTTGAATATTATGCAGATCTTCGGCTAAAAGTAAAGTGTTGGTTTTCGACTAAAAGGTGATTCACACCCATGATCTGGCTGCAACAATAGAAACGCAACTTTGCTGGATTAGAGTAGGAGGAATGGATTCAATTGGTAAAATGTTAAAAAACGGTAACACGTGTATAATTAACACAATTTTAAAGCTAGAGACACCAAACTTGGTATGTAGATTGCTGGTGACCTCCCCAAAATTTTTGAGACCTTGATATCCTGGCCACGCCCACTAGAACACCACCCAGATACCCTGCCTTAAAAAATCGGAAATAGCTATATCTTCCAAAGTATTAGAGCTAGAGTCACCAAATTTTGAAGGTAGATTAGTGGTCAGCTCCTCCAAATAAGGCCCTCTCCCGTCCCCGCAAAGTGCGAAAGCCTATATCTCCCACAATTTTGGAGCTAGAGTCAGCAAACTTTAAAAGTAGATGGCTGGTCACCCCCTTTAAAGATTCGTAAAAAATATTCGCGGCCACGCCCACTCCCGCCCCGCAAATCGCGAAAAGCTATGTCTCCCACAATTTTGGAGCTAGAGTCAACAAATTTTAAACGTAGAAGGCTGGTCACCCCCTTTAAAGCTCGGTAAGAAAATTTCCCGGCAATGCCTTCTCCCGCCCACTTCCGCCTTTTCCCGCCCCCGCAAATCGGGAAAGCTATACCTCCGACAATTTTGGAGCTAGAGGCAGAAAATTTGGCAGAAAGTGTTTGTGTGACCTCTTAATATTGGCCACGCCCACCCCCGCCCCTACGAAATATAAAAATTCGGTTACGTCCAACTGCAACGTTCTTACTTGTTTTAGCTATAGAAAAACAGACAAGCAATGCATTTTAGTTTTAAATCAGAATGGTAATAAAATTGAGTTTGACGGCGAACTATGGAGATCGTTTATACGATTGGGCATATTTTTTACGACTTTCTTATGCTGGAACACCCTTTTGAAAAATCAAATTACAAGCATTTATTATAATCATATTATTCCTAAATGCGCACAGACACGACAGTGTGATATACGGTTATCCGATTTAAATGTATGTCGATTATGCTTTGAAATTTCTAAAAAGATGAGCAGAGAAATAAAAAGGGACTCTGACAACTATAGAGAAATATTTTTAAAAAAGAATCTGACGTATAATTAGGCCTCAGTACCAAACGCTTCTTCAGTCATAAATTTGCTTTGAAGAAGTGCAGTACAGCAATGGGAATAATTTCTACATTTGGCATCACCTCAATTATGAAGAAAATTGACAATTTTCTAACACAGTATGAAGGAGTAATTTTTCCTGAACACAAGAAGCTGATTGCAGAGTATAGAGAATATTTCATCAAATACGAGAAATTTAAAATTACAACATCACAATACGGAGAACATTTAACTATATGCCCCTGGTCATCAAGCGAGACAACAACTGGTTGTGACACCTGCGCCTGCCACTTTTATATTAAACGTAAAGAAAAAGTAGAACGTCTTATATCACAGTACTCTAAATTAACAAATAGAATGATAAATAAAACTACTTAATCCTAAGCTAGAAAATGTAAACAAATTGTACACATGAAGAAAATACTAAATAAAATGCCTAAAAACTTGTAAAATAAAAACCTGTTGTCTCTATTATTGACTGTAATTATGAGTCTGTGCACCTACAATACAAAGTCATAAAACAACCAAAACAAACACTAAGCCTGTTATTAAAAATTGGCACGTAAACCCGAAGCCATAAAACTATAATAATTATGAGAAAACAAATCCAGAAGCCCATCCATACATTACCTGCATACATGCGTTTTCCTTACCCTTGCCATACACACACCGCCCTTGTCAGTAGGTGTCTATAGGCGTGAAATTTACGATCGAACCTTTGTGCATCGCCCTTAGTTTCCCACACCGTAAAGAAAAATGGGCTAACAGCCCACACTCTTCAGAAAAGGGAGAGTAAATTAAATATTTGTAAGTCTGCGCACGTGCCTGATCGGACCCTTATCACACCCCCGAAAAAGTAGCCGAACAAGTCGATGCGTGCACACGTGATCTCATTAGCCCTCACACCTCAAATCGGAATTTTAATGATCGGCCCCTTATCAAATCCGAATTTTAATGATCGTCCCTTATCCCACCCCCGGAAAAGTAGTCGAACAAGTCGATGCGTGCACTTTTGTGCACTTGTTCTCATAAGCCCTCACCCCTCAAATTTGGGTCCCTTCTGAAAAGGGACAAGCAATAAAATTTAACGACCACTTTCCTCAACTCCCCCCTCCACAAAAGGTCACATAGGACCATAAAACGATCGGTCCCCTCACTCCCTCTCCCTCAAAAAGGGTCACTTGCGCCCATACAACATTCGGTTCCCTCACCCCCACCCCCGCAAAAAGAATCACGTACCGCCATTAAATGATCGCTCCCTTCATTCCCACCACAAAAAGTGTCAGGAGCCTACATATTAATTAGGGTCAAGTATCCGCACATCGAGGGTCACGTAGGGTCATAAATCATTATTTATTCACCCAGGGTAATAAAAGTGACAGCTACTTCCTGTCACAGATCATACAATTCCCTACTACTCGTTATCGATTGTAAAGCCTTTGAACTAACAATGAAAAAACGAGGTGACATTCCGTTAAGAGTCTAGCATTGGGCATTGTTCCTACAAGATTTCGACTATAGTATTGAGCATTGTAGTGGTAATAAAATGAGGCATGTCGATGCTTTAAGCCGAGTATCATGTCTTATGTTAGAAGATTCGCTGATTCACAGGTTACAGCAAGCACAAGTTAGAGATGAGTGAGTTCGAGCAGTATTGACTATCTTGAGTAACAGCACGTATGGTGATTTTTTTATAAAGCATGGCACATTGTATAAAGATCCAATTAAGGAGCTTATAGTAGTACCCACACTTATGGAAGACGAAATCATAAGAGTTGCACATAGGCAAGAACACTTCTCGACGAAAAGAACTCAAGAGGCAGTTCAAAGGAACTTTTATATTCCCCAGTTATCGGTAAAGGTGCATAGAATCGTTAAAAGTTGCGTCGAATGCATTATCTCTGAAAGTAAGGTAGGCAAAAAAGATGGCTTTTTAGCACCAATCAATAAACAGGAAAACCCCTTGGGAACATATCAAGCGGATCATGTTGGTCCTATTGAGCTGACCAGCAAGAGTTATAATTACATTTTTGTAGTGGTCGATGCTTTTCCAAAAATACTACCGCAGAAGCAGTTGTAGGTCGAAATCCAAAACGAATAATATCCGATAGAGGCGCAGCGTTTATGTCGAACCTGTTTAAAGAATATTGCGATGGGGAAGGTATTATCGCAACAGGAGTTCGCCGTGGAAACGGTCAGGTGGAACGTATCCACAAAATTATAATACCGATGTTAGCAAAATTATGTCACTAAAGCCCTGGCAGCTGGTTTAAGCACATTGATGCTGTTCAGCAGACTATAAACAATTCGCCTCCAAGGAACACAAAAATTTCGCCATTTAGACTGCTGACTGGTATAGAAATTAAGCTCAAACAGATGCCCAATTTACAGGAATTGTTAGAAGAAGCTGCTATACAGGAGTTAGATAGAGAAAGAGAAAAAGTCCGTAAGGAAGCGCAAGAAAATATTGCCAAAATACAGTGCGAAAATAGGAGAACGTTTAATGTAAAGCGTAAGAAGAAGCTAACATATAATTTAAACGAACTACTAGCTATAAAAAGGACTCAGTTTGGTACCGGCTTAAAGATCAAGCCTAAATTCTTTGATCCATATAAAGTGGGTGATCAAGAAGGCCGAGGGAAGACGACAACTGTGGCAGAATACATGAAAAAGTGGGTGGCCTTAGCTGAGTTAGCAGAAGATCCATCATTCGAGTCGAATGAAAATTCAGAATGGCTGAATGTGGGAATCCAAAAGATGACCAGAAGCGGTCGGTCATAAAGCAAGGTAATATAAGTATTCGAGTAACATATCGATTAGTATTTGCAACATTATGGTCGGTGGATCAACTCTGCCGACTATCGAAAGGAAGAAGAAAAGAAGAGAGTCGACTGGCAAGTCGAAAGTATGCGTTTTTTACTCTTGCTCGTTTTTTGTAAAGAAGTTTAACAAGAAATGTCAGATGAATATTTTCTTATACTTTAAGTTCATATTTCTATATTTCAATATTACATTAATAAACAATTAAAGCTACAACAAGTGTTATTCGGGATTCGAAAAACTCGGTCAACCTACATGTATGTGAACACAGGGTTCAGGGTATCCCCTAGTCGGGCTAGAGCCCCTTACTTGTTTGTTCGAGGTGACGTATCTATATGTTATTTGGTTAGTGATAGAAGCTACTACATAAATAAGGAAGATTTAAACAAAGGTATGAAAACACAGAGTTTGGGCGCTCCCGACTGTAGCCGTCTCACTTGTTTAATTAAGATTATATTCAAAGCTATTCACAAATTTAGTTTCCATTGTTTGGGCCAAATATAGCGGCTGGGAAAAAAGAACATCTTGCTGCGTGAGTTTATATGTATGTGTGTATGCAAAGGGTTGAAATATATGTAAAGACAGGGTTGGGAGTACCGGGCGCTCCCGACTAGAAAGTGGATATAATGGTTTTGTGCAAATGTATGTAACAAGCAGAAGGACTCATGTCCGACCCCATGAATTATATGTGTATGTATGTATACGTATATGTATGTATACATACATACATATATGGTCAGCATCAATAGCCATGTCCGTTTGTCTGTCCGTCCCTCTGTATGAACGTCGGTTACGTCGGTTGCGGAGACTACAGAAGCTAGAAAGCTGAACTTGGACTTTTATACCACTATCCCCTAGTAGGGTTTATGCAAGGTCCATCTTTCTATCCGTCCGTAATCGTCCGCAAATCGATAAAATGTTAAAGCTAGAGTCACAAAATTTTCTGTAGATTGCTGATGACCTGCCCCAAATATTGCGGCCTTGATATCCCAGTCATGACCACTATCGGCCCCGCCAATCGCGAAAATGAATATAGTATCTCCCGCAATTTGAAGCTAGTCAACAAATTTTAAAGGTAGATGGCTGGGCACCTTATTTAAAGATTGATAAAAAAAAATATCTGGGCCACACCCACTCCCATATCCCACAATTTTAAAGCTATAGTCACCAAAATTAGCACACAGTGTTCGAGTCGAAAAATATTGGCCTCGGCCAAAGTTTATAATTTTCCAAAATAACAATAAATGTTAAAATGTTGGTAACGGCGGCTCGCAGCTGAGTTCAGAGTGTCTCTTAGTCGAGTGCTCCCGACTATAGTATTCATACTGGTCTCTTTTATATTAATCACGGACTTTTACTGTGCTGCATGAGTATATCCTTGAGCCCATGCCCACAAGATGAGAGTGATGATATGAAGCTGCTAAATAAAATAAGCAACAAATTATATACAATTATATTTATATTTCAATAAATGGGTCAAGTGTATTTATATATATACCTGTGCATGAATATGTATAATAAAAAATGCAAATATCAGTGTGCTATTTGATTTAATATATTACTAGTGATGCAGGATATGCTAATTTGAGACATTTACTTGATCATTTACTTGATGTACTGAACCATACTCGTAAATATATATAGAGAGATGTTTGTATATCAGTCAGATGCTAAATCAACTTTGAAGGAGGGCTATTAAAAAAGGTCAAAGTGGTCTGTTGCATCGCACCACCCAGGTCGGCAGTAACCAGGTAGCGAGGAAGGCGTTCCAATTTATCCACTGGTTTGCCGCCAATCGCCCATCTCAAAAATATATTTTCTAGACGCGGATTACGCTCTAATAAAATGTTATATTAAACCAAGCATAACATTAAAAAATGTATTTTAATTTTGAAGCGCACAAATCAATATTTTTTCAAAAACTAATTGTTGTCGTTTCTATAAGACAGACCTATTAAAACAAAAAATAATTAATAGTCTAGTTTACATCTGGCTTTATATACTCTGCGATTAAATACCCTTGCAGTTCTATTAAAAATGAGCGATTTATATCTTGACGTGTAGACTGTTTGGACCGGTTGTCACTATATAAAGCAATATAATATATTAGTTCGATGTTGACTATTTTTTCTGTTTATATTAGGAGAATCTTGTAAACGAAAACCTTTTTCTTAGAAAAATCAATTTTTGGCCGATTGTTTCTATGGGAACTTTCTTATAGCGATCCGAAGTAGATAACAGTTTGCAACTTTGATGCACAGTGACGCTTTTAACTGCCAAGTTTGGTTAAAACCCGAAACAACTTTCTATACAAAATCTCATTTTTTCAACAATTGTTCCTATGAGAACTATAGAACTATACTATAGTGGTTCGATCTTTATATGATTTTGCAGATACTATAGGAGTATTGAGACAATTAATTGCCGAGTTTAGTTAAAATATTTTGAAAAACAATCAAGTTTTTGTGTTTGCATACAAAAAACTTGTATGCCACGGATTGTTTTTATTTAAGATATTATTTAAGATTGATTTAATTTAATTTATCAATGACCGGATTACTCAGTTTGCATTTAACTTAATACCACATTTAATATTATTAATTTTTATCACTCGGGTGATCCACAATACAACGTTGCGACGCGTCGGCGCGATAGAGCAATATAAATAACAACAGAACAATTCATTCATCCTAGAGAGGCTACTACTCTATTGCGAAGGTTCTCCTTTTTGAGTTTTCACCCGAACATTTGCTGTTACTTCCATTACTTCCGCCCTCAACCTGGGTATGGAAGTGTTTACTACAGCACTCTCAAACATTTCAATTTTCTCTCAGTGACGCACACTCTCTTTATTTGTCGCTTTTTGGCGTAGCATTGCGCAGCTGAGGCAACAGCAGTGCTAAAAGAAATCTATTTTCCACATTTTCTAGCTGTGGATACAGGTTTTAAGTGTTGTGTGCGGCGGACGTCCTTGTCGTGCGCGTTTCGTTTACTTGTATTGTCGGCATAAAGAGAAAATCCAAAATAAAAAAACAGTTTGTCGACTTTTCCCTTAATAACGGCTTAAATTCCAATAAATACATACATATACATAATTAAGTAGTTGTATGACTTAAAATAAAATAGCTTAAAATCAAATACAGCGCAAATAATCAAACGTACCATTTTTTTTTTTGTTTTTTTCCGTGTATTTGCAAGTTGGTTTTTATTGGAAAAAATTTTGTGTATATAACTACAAATTAATACAAATACTTTAAGTTCAATAACAGAAATCTTAATCAAGAAACTGTACGGAGCCATTTGTAAAAAGGTATCAACCAATTTCCGCAAAGTGTGTATTCGTAAAGTATTAGTATTAGTATTATTATCAATATAACTGTGAATTTATTCAAGAGAAGTTTACGTTGACAAGGGCTTCTTTTTCTTATGACTATTCGGCAGTACACATATTTTTAACTTTGTAAAATTAAAATGAATAATACGTGTATGCATGCATACATGTTTTTTAATATATATTACCTGTACAGTATTCTTACTTTGTTGACTCCCTATATTATTTGTGTTTTAACCAACAAACCAAGTTTTAGCATCTACCCTGTAACAAGCCACACAAACAAAATCTTATTAGCCAAATTGGCTCAGAATGTGCTGACTGTGGCTCATTATTTAACTTTTTTTATGTAACACGGTGTCGAAAACCAGCATCAAGAAACAAATAGTCATCAATTACTTTGCAAAATTTCCCTAACCTTGGACACCTAGTGCATCCCCATAATCACCTTGGGAGGAAAAAATACCGTTGCCACAGGATGCAACAAACTGCGCAATACTATGTTCGCTAGTAAAATAACAGGTGAAAATGATTGTTCTTGGGGCGGGTGTTAGTGCGAATATTTTAAACTTGGATACTCCAGCTCATAAAATTTGGGAGATGTGAGTTTTGGAATTTTGCCACACTCCTAATTGGGCGTGAAATGAATTAATGGGGAATGCTGTCCGGATGAAAACACTTTTTTTCGGCGCCATTGATGCTAGGGACTTGGGTTTTGTTTTTTGGGTTGTACATAGATTTCAATGCTCTTGTTAAGCCCTGAAAATTGCATTAAAATCATACTCTTGGCTTAGAAGCTATACACGAACTTAGTTTCCATAGTGGGGCCCAAGCGCAGCAGCTGTTCGCAACGTGCAGCCTCCATCTACATGTGTGTGGGTGTATGTTTGTATGAATATGAAAGGGGACTGAAATTTATGAAAACACAAGGTTCAGGGTATTTCCCAGTCGGGCGCTCCCGACTGGAGCCTTCTCACTTGTTTAGATTGAAATTGATTTCGACATATATATTATAGTATATACTATTACTATACTATTATTATTATTATTATTATTATTATTATTATTATTATTATTATTATTATTATTATTATTATTATTATTATTATTATTATTATTATTATTATTATTATTATTATTATTATTATTATTATTATTATTATTATTATTATTATTATTATTATTATTATTATTATTATTATTATTATTATTATTATTATTATTATTATTATTATTATTATTATTATTATTATTATTATTATTATTATTATTATTATTATTATTATTATTATTATTATTATTATTAACGGATATAGTTAAAAACTATCATCATATCCATTGTTAAATAACGCCGGCTGCTGTGGCCTTCAGTTAAGAGAAACACTACATTCCATACCTGCCTGGGATTCCAACCCGGATCCTCGTTGTTCAGTTGCTTAAAAGCCTGAGCACTTGGACAACTCATTTGTGGGTGTGTGTGTGTTTATGTGTGATTCTGTGTACGTGTGTATGAATGCAATGGGCCTGAAATAAATGAGTATCCTCCAGTCGGGCGCCCCCGATTAGAACGCTGTTACTTGTTTTAGTCAAATTACTGATGGCCACCTCTAAAGATTGTGCAAATGTTTTGCTTACGCTTATTGGGTGGCGTGGAAAACTTATTTAATCTAAACATTTCCTAAGTTTAAAAGTAAGGTACAAAAAATGTATCAGACAGATTACTAAAGACCTTCTCTAAATATCGCACAAATCAATGTATTGTTAGTGTGGGGCGAGGCAAATCGATGAAATCTACATATCTTAGGGGGGATGAACCGCAAAAATTGGCAAGCGGGGTGGATGACCTCTACTAAAGATCGAGTCGAAATAATTAATTTGAAATGAAACAAGAACGTTGCAGCCGGACGTAACCGACTCGTTCACAGTACACAAAAGTTATTATTGCTACTTTTGCCAACATTTCTCGGCTTGATCTTAAGAGGAGGTCACCTAAACAGTGTCAATCAAATTTGGGGACTATAGCTCTAAAATTGTTGGAAATTTAGATTTTCGCTTGTGAGGGCAGCACTGGGCGGGAGTGGACGTGGCCGGGAAATTTGTTTACCCTTATTTAAGGGGTTGACCACTAATCTACCTTTAAAATTTGGTGACTCTTGTTGTAAAACTGTGGGAGATATACGCTTTCGATATAGATATAGGCAGCAACCCAGTGGGCGTGGCACAAAAATGTTGACAGTTGCTCTGAAACCGATAACAACAAGTATATATCCAAAATTTCAAGTCTCTCTCTGCAATAGGACAGAGAAAAGTTGCGTAAATCCGGACAGACGGGCAGGTAGCTTGACGGTCATTGCCAAAATCATTGTCACTTCGTAAACAATTATAAAAATCAAAATTGTATTAAAAATATCAATTATAATTTAGAAATTTTTCAAATTTTTTTTTCCCGAACCCATTGAACATGGCCCCAAATATAAAAAAAACGCAATTCAAGTAATACAGCCTGCGCTTTGTTTAGTACATACATTCGGATGCATAGTTTAAGTCCTGAAAATCTCATAAAGATAATTATCTTAGTTTAGACGTTATTCAAGAATTTAGTTTCCATAGTGGACACCAAGATTTTGTATATGAAGTCAAGATTGCAAGATAATTGAAATGTATGTAAAGATAGGGGTGAGGGGGGGAGGTGCCCTGGTCGGGCACTTCCGACTAGAGCACTCTTACTTATTTGAGTTTACCTATATTTGCGCTATAACTATAACTTTTTTCATGAGAAATGTATTCATTCACTTTGTAGCTGGTCGTTTCATATTTTAGTCCACGGAAATATATTTTGAAATTGAATGGTGAATGTTAGGTAATTATTAGTTGCAAGTTCGAGATTCATATTTATTATGTCACTCGCTCCAGCTTACACACATCCATTCAGACACACACATACCCTTACTAGACGTAACTAAGGCATTATTATTACTTAATAATGGTATTATAATTAGGCAATAGTATAAAAATAAATAATAAATAATAGATAATAATAAATAACTGAAAACAAAAAATAAAAAAAAGCGGACACACAAATCGTTCCGGATACAGCAAAGTTTTTCCACAGCTTTCCTCTTTTCCCAATCTACCTTCAACCATTTTCGCTGCGGTTTTCTTTTGTTTTTCAGGCATATCATTTACCCATCTAAGACTCCAACCTGACCTCACTCGATCCGGCTGAGTAGAGGCACATTGCATACTTTCGGGGACAGTTCTCCCGTTGCATATCATAGTCACGACTCTGACAGGCTGGATCGTAAGGAACATAAAACAGATAATCCTAGGTATGGCGTCTCCAACTTGAGCATCAAATTAAAGAAATGAAGTGATTTCTGCTGTTTTTTGCTTGCTTTTTTACTCAATGAAGAAAGCCGTCGTTCAGTGCAATTTGTTGCATTACCTCTAACAGCTATTAGTAGTGTTGGTTACTGCAGTTCACAACCAGCTGATTGGCACTATAGGACCGGCTGCAATGTTCTAGTAAACAGAATTTTCAGAATGTATTGCATACTTCCATATCAGTTAAGAGAATTAACTTTAAAAATAAGTATTTGTTCGCAGGAGCGGTATAACTTCCAATAGTCACAAAGCGAGGGAAACCTCTGGCCACAGGTACTCCACTGTAAAGCCTTTGGTAGTTAGATACCCTCACGGGCGTCAGGTTGGAAAATGACCTGCAGACCTTTGCACAGCGCTACACTACAGCATTCGGCCATGCCCGTGCAGCAGGGCATGGTAATGCTATCGCCAACGCTGCGGCTGACGACCTTGAAAATCACGTTGTAACGCACCAAAAAGGCGAAGGTTCTCCGGAATGCCCGAGGCATTCAGAGCAGCGCGAGACACCTCCGAAAATGCAAATCTTACGGTCAAACTTGGACCCTTGGAGCCATCCCAAGCCAACCTCTCCCAAAAAGGACCCTGAAAAAGGAAAAAGGATTTGAACGACAAGGACAGGAGAGAGTTAAATAGCAGTGAAAGTCTGACAACGTGTCCAAAAACGTGCAAGAGCCAACGCCATTACACTGGAGTGGCCGACTGCATATGCTGATATGCCCAGGCTCGTTAAAAGTGTTCAAAGTAATGTTCAGGACACTCAGAAAGCTGCAAAGGGCAACCTTCTGTTGCGCCTTAACAGAATGCTTAACTGTAGCGCCGAGCTACAAGAGCTAAAAGAGGTTGTAAACACATAAACGGCGACGGCTGGCGAATAAAAAAAATTACTTGATGCGGTAAACGATGCTATAAAAGGTGCTTTGCTGTCCAGCATTTGACCGCTAACAGTGAGAAAAATTCTAACGCTGTGTCAAAAGCCTAGATACTGGTTAAGCTTGCAAAGATTCAGATAGGATGGGTTGTCTACCGCTTACACGCAATAGATCCACCAAAACGGTGCTTTAAATGTTATGAGTATAGCACATTGCGGCTAACTGCACTAGTGGGGGGACATAAAGGTAGATGCTTAGCACCGCCTTTGGAGCCTTTGATGTAATTCCGCATAGCTATAGTTATATTTACTGACGCCCAACACCACGAGCCCAGGTATCCTAGAATTTGGACCATGAATGCGGAAGGTAAAGCTATACTGTGTAAGTGGGAACCCATCGAAGAAGGAAAGCCGTTTAATGGATTCGTACGTGCTTAATTCAGCAGCTTACGGATAGCTGTTGCCATAGCCCCAATCTTGTAGTTCTGTGGTTCAACACTCACACTGGAAGAGTTGGTAGCCAACGTAAGAGAGTGGAAGGTCACCATTGAAGGTGACTTCAACGCCTTGGTGATTGTATTGGACAGCCAAACAACTAAATCAAGTAGTTGTGTGCTATTGGAAAACTTCACATATCTTTGGCCTACTCAGCTCGGGCTCCAAAAATACCGGACTGGGTTAACTTAACATTTAAAATAGACTATTCGGGAGAGCGGCCAGTTTTATTATTATCGATACCTATCGGTTTTCTGCTTCGCTTTTTTAGGTATATCTCATAATCCATAAGAGCTACAGCCACCAAATTTGGTTTGGTTTATTCTTCAAAAGCATATGCAGATTAAGAATAATTTCGAATTTGCGATACCTTCCCCCAATCGCCCCAAATTTAAAAAAAAAAACAGGTAAAAACGTTGCAGTCGGAGGTAACAGACTGCGTATACTCGTTTACAGTACACAGAAATTATTATTATTATTTCGGAAAAATTCAAAATTTGTATATTCTGTAGGGTTAGGGGTGGTCATGGCCAACTTTTTTTGTCTGGATCTTAAGAGTAGGTCACCCAAACGCTGTCTGTCAAATTTGGTGACTCTAGCTTTAAAATTGTGGGAGATTTCAAAACCTGGTGTCAAGTAAGTGTATTAAATCTTAATTACAGTAAGTGTAAATTAATGTCTTTCTCTAGACGAACGCCATTTTTTAATAATTATTTCCTTAATCGTAAGCCTCTTGAGCGTATTGAGTCTGTTAACGATTTGGGTATTCTTCTTGATCCCACGCTTAAGTTTGACAAGCATATTTCTACTGCTTTTGGGATTCATAAATGATTCATAATGGGGAAATTGATTCTTCCGTATTAATCAGCCAAATTAGTTTTGCGGCTCCGAGCAGAAATACGAGAAATTTCTTACCGCTTTCTCTATGTGGCTTTCGATTTTTCGAGCCTTCAAGTAATATATATTCCAACCATATAGCCTCTAGCTAAAAAACTGTGTAAGATATAGCCATTTCCGATTCCGAAGGCGGGGGCGCTGGGGAAGTTCTTGTGGGCTTTACCGGGAAATAAAGGTCGCACTTCGGGGAGGTCACTAGAAAATATACAAACAAAATTTAATGAATCTAACATGAATATTGTGGAAAATATTTACAAAAGCCAATATTTTCACAAAAAAAACTAGTTTGAAGGTGAATAATTTAGCAATTTTTATTAAGGCCGTTTTCTACAGTGTTAATTTGTTAACCAATATAGCGAAGTTGGTTACACTTAACTTAAACGTTTTTGCTTACATTCAATTTGGCGAACAGAATATAAAAACTCAGTGTTAATGGTGTGTATCAATAACATTTGCCCATCTTAGTTAGTATGTTAGTATGTTAGTATGTCAATTGCACAAATAATATTTAACACACAAATGAAACCGCAGAATATGGCAAAGCCGCCAAAAGGAGAAGGAAACCTCTATTGTAACCGGAAACTCATTTGCGAACAGTTTGAATCGAACTTCCGGATTAACAACGGAGCACCACGAAAACGGCAATGACTCAGCATAATAATCAGCGAACCCATGAATAGCCCATTTTTAAACATTGGTAAGCCAATATATTAGGTCTGTCAATATTATGTCCAGCAGCTCTATGATTTTTTTAATTTTCAAAATTTCGCAATCATAACAAGTTTGGAGGCTATAGTCCAGTGCGCCCAACTAGGGGAACCCTGAACCCTATCTTTTCATACATTTCAATCACGTTGCAATTATATAGGCATACACAAAATCACACATATATGTCTGCTGCATGTCCGTTTGTCCGTCCGTATGAACGCGTTAATTTCAGAGACTACAAAAGAGCTAACCCTTACCTTAGTTTTTCTGATACATATGGGTCCCCATATGAAGAAAAGCCATTTTAAAATTTTTGCTATGTTGAGATTTTTTTTTATATTTTCATAATCTGGTATGTGTATACCCTGAACTCATTGAAAAAGTTTTGTGCATATGTATGTAACTGACAGAAGGAGGCGTCTTCGACCCCATAAAGGATATATATTCTTGATCAGCATTATTGGCTGAGTCGATCTAGCCTTGTCCGTCTATCTGTCCGTCTGTCCGTCCGTCTGTCCGTCCGTCTGTACGAATAATTTTGTAACCGATTTGGAAAGCTTAACGATAACTGAAAGCTAATGGATAAATATTTTAAGTAGTCCTACACAGTTTTAAATATAAGTCATTGGTTTTGCAACTATGTATTTTTGAATTCAGAATATGATGATTTCTTGTGCCGTATTTTTTATGATTTTTTTTACTTTCAAATTCGGGGAAAAGTCGAAAAATTATTCATTGTTCGTTACCCTTTTTTTTTTTATATAAGTGAGTTAATTGTAATTCAAGATATTAATCACTGAAATCGATGGAGACATGGCGATATAACAACATTTGAAAGCTGGATACTTTTTTTGTCGATATAAATGATTTCTTGGCAAAATCTTCTACGAAATTCGGACTTTAATGTCTCATTAATGCCGCCCCGAAAATTATTTGTTGGCCGTCTGACTGAATGATCATATAAGTATATTAATGGATCATCAATTAAGATATTATTCATTTAAATTCATGCACAGAATGAACTATTTTCAGTGCTATTGACCGAGATAAGGTCCCCAATCTACAGGTAAAAGGGCACAAAACAATGAAGAATGATAATCTCAACAATTGTCTATTACTAACACGATTAACTATTTGTTTCTTAAATTATTACAAATTTTTTGAATTTGGTTGAAGTACCCTGTCTTTTTGCGTACTGTATTAAAAACAGATTTTCGTTTTAGAACCTCATAACATCGCTCCATAGATTTGAATAGTTGGCGCTTTCCGTGTTCATCGCTGAAGTCACCTAAGTTGTACGGAAAAAAGCCAAGTGGGAATGCAGGAAATGGAAATTTTAGTGACATGTTTGCTCTTTCCATTTTTTGGGTTAAATTCCAAAGAATTCATTATATGCACTTTGCAACCCTTCGTTGAATATTATTTTGGAGTTGGTATTGGTTATGTAGATATCACATATGTAGCAGTACGAATCGGGGTTGCACTGACACAAATATTTACGCACAATGTTACTCATCTTATACGGTATATTTTCGTTATAGCTCGTATTCCGATGAATGTCAGAACTAGATGGAGCACCGATACTCCAAATTGGTCAGAATGAATTAACGTGTCGTAATTGCCTGTGGTCAAAATGAAATTGCTTGTTATTTGTCTGATCCAAATTCTCTCCGGTTGGAGTTTCGGTTCCAAGCGTGGTCATCGAACTTCCCCAGGTAATACCTCCCATTTAGCGCTCAATAAGTGTACTGGTGCACTGATGTGCAGACCGATACCTGCAACAGGTAGTTTTCCATTTATCAGGTACCAGTAGAGGATAGGAGTAGTGGCTGATTTTCCGGTCACCGGCCGATACTACTGTATGGGAGACTATCGCTTGAGTAAGGTAGGCCAACTACATGCAAGCTTCCTTGGCGAAAAGAAGAAAAACAACACCCCTGCAATTTGTTCGCGAACACCCTTAGTATCGCCAAACATTCCGCCGATTCGGGTCGCTCCGAGGTAAGTTTCCGCTCATGAACGCATGTGGGCGGCCTGTTTGACCCATGACTTATATGAGCGAATTTAAAAAACGTGACATAAAGCAGGTTTGCTGAAGTAGTCGCAGCCGTCCGACCATCGATGTGAATGATTAATATCTTAAACGACGTCCAATTAATGCAGCTATATAAATATAAATTGATGATGAACTTAATACTTTTTTTTACTTTTCGCCGAATTTTAAAAAAAAAATCGTGAAAAATACCGTACAAAAAATCATAATTTTCTTAATTCAAAAATATATAGTTGCAAATCCAATGACTTAAACTTAACAAGTGAGAAGGTTCCAGTCAGGAACGCCCGACTGGGATATACCCTGAACCCTGTCTTTTTATACATTTCAGTCCGCTTGCATTCATACACACATACACATGTAAACGCAGGCTGCACGCGGTGAACAGCTGCTGCGCTTGGCCCCAAACGGCCGGCTCACAAAACTGATAATTATCGATAATAAGAAAACAAGACGAGTTATTGATGGCTTGAAATAAACATGATCTTGATCTTGATCTCGACGGACAGATAGACGGACATTGCTAGATCAACTCGGCTAGTGATGCTGATCGAAAATATATGTACTTTAGGGGTCGGAGACGCCTCCTTCTGTCTGTTAAATACACTTGCACAAAACCATTATGCCCTGATTTACCCATTTTCAATGTGTTCAGGGTATAAAAATGTTTATGATTAATTAATAGAAATATTCATTAGCTTTCAGTAATCACCTCTGAAAAGAACTACTAAAGAAAATACCACATTTTTAAAATTTAAAAAAAAAAAACAATTAAGACTGCGTAATACTCGTTCACAGTACACGGAAATTATTATTGTTATTTTGCAAAAAATATAGAATTTTTATATTTCGTAGGGGTGCGCGTGGCCAACATTAAGAGAAGGTCACACAAACACTTTCTGCCAAATGTTGTGCCTCTAGCTCCAAAATTGTCGGAGGTATAGCTTTCCCGATTTGCGGGGGCGGGAGTAGTTGGGAGTACGCGGGAGAAGGCATGGCCGGGAAATTTTCTTACCGAGCTTTGAAGGGGGTGACCAGCCATCTACGTTTAAAATTTGGTGACTCTAGCTCCAAAAGTGTAGAAGATATAGCTTTTCGCGGTTTGCGGGGGCGGGATTAAGCGTGGCCGGGACATTTTTTTACGAATCTTTAAAGGGGTTGACCAGGAAATTTTTTACGCATCATTAAAGGGGGTGACCAGCCATCTACGTTTAAAATTTTGTGACTCTAGCTCCAAAATTGTGGGAGATATAGGCTTTCGCACTTTGCGGGGGCGGGAAAGGGCGGGGGTGGACGTTTTTGTACCCTTATTTAGAGGAGCTGACCACTAATCTACCTTCAAAATGTGGTGACTCTAGCTCTAATACTTTGGAAGATATAGCCATTTCCGATCTTTTAAGGCGGGGTGTCTGGGGGGCGTTCTAGTGGGCGTGGCCAGGATATCAAGGTCTCAAAGAGCTTTAAAACTGTGGGAGACATAGCCATTTCCGATTTTTTTGGGCGGGGGCGCTGGGGGGCGTTCTAGTGGGCGTGGTCGGGAAATCATATACTTGTTGTTCTCTGCGTCGGACATAGTGTTAAGATTTTTGAGCCAAGGCCACTGGGAGGCTGGCAAATCGATAACATGTCGATACACCTCAAATAAAAAATGAAAAGAGAAATCGTCTATAAATAGACAGTAATTTACACTTATTGTAATTAAGATTTAATAAAATTACTCGACACCAGGTTTGAAAACTGTCAAGATCGGATTGCAACCTTTGGCCAGATAGGATATTAAAAGACGATAGGCAAAGAGTTATGCCCTCGGCATACATCAGCACCCGACAATGATTTATTTAAAGACGGTAATTTTTGAACAACGTGAATAACAACGGGCTGGGAAACAAGACTTTTAAAGTAGACTTTTGAGTCCTTAAAGTTAAATATTTCGAGATCCAAAGAATTAGGTTATTTGGAAATCCCCGAACACGATCTTTATGCAGTAACAACGAGTTATTAGCAGAGTCAAATGCCTTTCTGAAGTCAGTGTTAACAGATTTTTGCGCTTTTTTTTGGAATTCTTTAATAACAAAAGTCGTGAATTCCACTTAGTGGTAGGAAATCTATATTTCACAAGCCTGTTCGTTCAATTTCGTCACAGCTTAGACAATTGGTGGCGGTGTGGCTATTCAGTGCACAATGCAGCTAAAATTTTTATACTCGTTCACAAAGTGAAAAGAGTTTATTGGGTTTGTGCAATGCCCGTTATGATATCCATCCGTCTATCCGGATGAACACAACTTTTTTCGGCGCTATTGAAGATTGAGACTTGAAACATTGGATTTTTACTTGTAGTTATCTGCTGTAAAGTGTTAAGATTTTTGTGCGACGCCCACTGGCAGGCTGGTAAATCAACAACATGCCGATACACCTCAAATTGCACATCGATTAATATTTCACACAATATTAAAACTAGAGTCACCAAACTTGGTGTAGATTGCTGATCACGCTTACTAGAACGTCCTCAACCCCATCACCAGTAATCTCGAAAGCCTATCCCTGGAAAATACAACGACTGGTCTTGATAAGCAAGGGTAAAGGTGATCCGACGACCCCATCAGCTTATCGACCACTATGCATGCTTAACACAGCGGGAAAACTGCTAGAAAAGCCAATCAAACCTCGGTTGCAAACCGCGATAGAAAACTCAGGAGGACTCTCCATGAGACAATATGGGTTTAGACCAGGGAGATCTACAGCTGGAGCTATCAAGGAAGTCGTCCAAGCAGCGATTGCAAGTCAACAAGGGAACCATTACTCGTTCCCAATAGTACTTCTGGCTGCCTTAGACGTGAAGAACGCATTCAACAGCGTCAAATGGGCGAACATCATTGAGTCACTTGAAAATCGATTCCGAATCCCCGGGTACCTTATGTGAATGATACACAGCTATCTCGAAAACCGACAGCTGATATACCAGACTGAAGCAGGTCAAAGATGTATCCAAATAACTGCAGGAGCTGCGCAGGGAACCATTCTAGGGCCAGTACTCTGGAACATAAGCTACGACGAGATTCTACGCATGGAAATTCCTGACGACACATTTCAAGTCGGATATGCAGATGACATAGCGGTCATTACAGCACGGAACCTTGAGCACGCGCAACGTAAACTCACCCAGGTGATGATTCGTGCTAAAGATTGGCTAGATTCTCACGGATGCAATGCAGAAACCTGAGTTACTGCTTGTCACCAGACGACAAATACCAACTGAGGTGGATATGAGAATAAATGGAAGCATAATTAGGACGCAGAATGCTATCAAGTACCTGGGAGTTTGGCTTGATACAAAGCTCACCTACAGCAAGCAACTTGAGCAAGCAAAATCCAAAGCAGCCAGAGCGACACAATCACTCAATAGGCTCATGGCAAATGTGGGTGGACCAGTGCAATGCAGACGCAAGCTACTAATGGAAGTAGTTAATGCAATCCCGATGTATGGCTGCGAGATCTGGGCAGACACGCTAAAAGCGAACTGCAGAGTGAAGCCTTTAGCTGCAAAACAAAGAACGACTGCCCTCAGAATAATTAGTGCATACCGTACAGAATCTGGAGTGGCAGCACTCATTATCGCAGGGGTGACACCGATTGATCTGGCTGCTAGTGAACGGAAAAAAATGTACGACCTGCGCCAAGAAGGGGAAGAAAGACAAACAGCGGAAGTCTGTAAACAAGAAACACTGGACACGTGGCAACAAAGACGGACAAATGAACGCACTGGAAGATGGACCGCTAGACTCATTCTTCACATACAATCATGGGTAGAGAGGAAAAACGGAAACGGGGACTACTACGTCACACAGATGATAACTGGACATGGCTACTTTAGCTCTTTCCTGCACTCAATCGGGAAAAGCAAATATAGAAGCTGCGTGTATGCTGACGCCGAAAATGATAGTGTTGAGCATACTATCTTTCACTGTGAACGATGCTCCCAAAAACGTAATGAAGTAACTATTAAAATTGGAGTTTTAACGCCCGAGAACATCATAAGCAAAATGATAAACTGCGAAGAAAACTGGAAGCTTGTGGCGACCTTGGTAGGCGAAATCCGGCGTTCAAAAAAGCAGCATTTGGACGCAAGATAAAGACACAGACAAAAGAGGCAGCCTGGACGCAGGATTAACGATGAGAGCGCATAGCGCGTGAGGGGCCCCACTTCGAAGTAATGCGAAAGCAATTCCGAAGTGGAGATAGGCCCATATGAGGGGGGGTTTTAGTGGGCGGGAGTCCTACATATCTCTCTGCGACGGCAGATCGAGAGATGCATAATGCATTTCCCCTCCTCAGCCCAAAAAAGTTGTATACTTGAAAGTTACAATATATACTCGCGTATAACCGAGTCAGACATAGTGTAAAGATTTGTGTGACGATCGTAAATTGATGAAAGGTGACTATGTCACACAATTATAAAACTAGAGGTTGGTATGTAAGTCGCGGGTGACATCCCATTAAGATTGCGACCTTGATATATTGGCCACGCCCACTAGAACTCCCCCAGCGCCCCCGCTTTAAAAAATCGGAAATGGCTATGTCTCCCCTGCATATTCGGATTAAATTTAATTAAAAAGTTTTCCGAACAACACAGAAAAAAAACTCAGTCACCCCCCTGCATGCGTAATCGCGAGAATTGATGAACCCATTCGTGTAACATGTGTATAATTCCCACAGTTGGCTGGTCAGTCCCTTTAAAGATTGGTTACACTTTAAAGCTATAGTTTTCAAATTTTCTCAAAGGCTGTTCGGATGGCCTCATGTTACGATTGAGCCAAATATTGTGGCCACACCCACCCCTCATTTACGAAATATAAAAATTCCATATTTTTCAAAAATAATAATAATAGCTAAGAACGTTTTCGATTGTAAATACCCTGAACTCATTGAAAATTGGTAAATCAGGGTATAATGATTTTGTGCACATGTATGTGAGAGACAGACGGAGGCGTTTCTGACCCCTAAAGTACATATATTCTTGATTAGTACCACTAGCCGAGTTAATCTAGCCCTGTTCGTCTATCTGTCTGTCTGTATGAACGCGTCGATTTCGGAGACTATAAAAGCTAGAAAGCTGAACTTGGACTTTTAATGCTCTTGTATACCATACGCAGATTAAGTTTATTTCAAACCATTAATAACTTGTTTTGTTTTCTTATTATGGATAATTATCGGTTTTTTTACCCGGCTTGTTGGGGCTAAGCGCAGAAGCTGTACAAAGCGTGCGACATGCGTTTACATGTGTGAGTGTGTATATATAATTTTATGTATGTATGTATGTTTGAATGCAAGAGGATTGAAATGTACGGAACGATAGGGTGCAGGATATCCGCTAATCGGGCGATCCTGACTAGATCATTCACACTTGTTATTCTCCTTCACGAAGTAAAACTAGTATATTGGTTTTGTGCAATGTCCGTCTGTCCATCTGTCCGTCTGTATGAACGCAGCGCTCTCGGAAACTACAAAAACTAGAGACTCAAAGTAAACGACTATAGATTCTGTAATATCATACGCAATACGAGTTTATCATTTTGTGTCGATATTTTGCACCGTTTCACTAATATCGATAAAAATCAAACTAAACATCTGTTTTTTTTAGTTTTCTTAGCTAGACTCTAAAAGCTTCAATATTTGGTTCGGCGTATGCGCGTGAAGCATACGCAGCTTGCGAATATTTCGGATTTTGGATACCTTCCCCTACTCGCCCCATTTTTGGGGCGCAATTTAAATACTACAGACTTGGGCTTTGGATTGCATTCAAATCTATGAATATTCTTATTACGTAGTAAAAATTTCATTAGGATCATGCTCTTAGTTTAAAAGTTATTCACGAATTTAGTGTCCTTCGTGGGGCCCACGCGCAGCGGCTGTGAAACGCACTGCCAGCGGCGTGAATTTGTCTGTGTGTGTGTTTTTTTGTGTATGTGTATATGAATGCAAGGGGGTTGAAATATATGTGAACACAGGGTTCAGGGTATCCCCTAGTCGGGCGCTCCCGACTAGAGCTCCTTACTTGTTTTAATTAACTTTAGCGATTCGTTATACTTATTACTGCCCAGTCAATAACAATACTTGTTCTAATTGTGGTTTTTCAGAAATTTAACTCTACACCGTTCAGCGGCTTTCTGAAGCAGATACATCAGCATTAATAAAGTTCTTTATATCGCCGAAAGAAAAATTTGAGAAAAGCAACGAAATGAAACATTGTAAGTTCATGAATAGCACAGCCAAAAATTTCAAGGTGTTCTGAATCTCTATCGCTACGTACTTTACCAAGACGTATTTAATATAATAAGGGTGCGATAAGGGTCCTTTTCCCAGGACCACATCAATCATACGAATACATACGCCGCCTGCGTCTTGTTATTTGATATTTAAGGACTTACTCCCAACTAACTTTTGTATAATTTATTTCATCGCAATGAGTTTTGGATGTGAATGTACAAGAAAATTACAGAACAATACTCGTTCACAGTGTAATCATAAACGAGAGAGAGGCTCTAGTCGGGAGTCCCCGACTAGGGGATACCCTGAACTCTGTCTTTACATATATTTTAGCGCACTTGCATTCAGACACACGTACACAGAATCACGTACACTCACACAGAAATGTTATGCTGAAATCTGTGCGCTTTTCTCAGCAGTTGCGCTTGCCCCCCACTCTGAAAAATAAATTCGTGAATAACTTTTGAACAAGAAGCATGATTTTAACGAAATTATATGTAAGACGTACGTAATACGAGCATTTAAATCGATTCGCAAGTCTCTCGTATTTGAATTGCATTTGTTTTGCTTTTTTGGCACGAGTGGGGGAGAACACCAAATCCGAAATCCATATATTCTTAACCTGCGTATGCAATACGCGAAGAAATGGAACCAAATTTAATGGTTCAAGCTCTTATAGTCTATGATATATGCTAAGAACACTAAGAATAGTCAAGTGTTCAAATCTATTTCTATCGATATTAATGAATCAACAAAAAATGATAAACTCGTACTGCGCATGGTATTACAGAATCTATAGTCGAAAAGATTGTGCCTCTAGCTTTTGCAGATTCAGAGATCGCTGCGTGCATACAGACGGACATACGGCCAGAATGACCGTCTGACGGTCTGACGGCGAACAGACAGATGAATGCTACACCGACTCAGCTCGTCGTCCTGATAAAAAAAAATTACTTTATGGAGTCGGAGATGTGTCCTTGTTACTCATTTTTAATGTGTTCAGTGTATAACAAGTAAGAACGTTGCAGTCGCATGTAACCGACTGCGTAATACTTGTTCACAGTACACAGAAGTTATTATTGTTATTTATTAATTATTAAAAAAATATAGCATTTTTTGATTCCGTAGGGGTGGGCGTGACCAACATTTTTCGCCGCAATCTTAAGAGGAGGTCCAATACTGTCTGCAACATTTTGTGACGCAAGCTATAAAATTGTGGGAGATATAGATATTCGTGATTTGCGGGGGCGGGAGTTGGCGTGGCCGGGAAATTTTGTACGTATGTTTAAAGGATCCGGATACGGATTCGCCCTATATACTTTGAAAATTTGGTGACACCAGGACTCAAAGGCGTCAAGATCGGCTTGTAAGAGATTAGTAGAAGCAATATTCTTATATGCAAGACATAAATTACCATAATGGGCATACATTAGCACTCGAGAGTGTAAAAGTACTGAGGGAAGGTCATTGATAAAGAGAGTAAAGAGAAGCGGACCATGATGGCTACCCTGGAATACCCCAGATGTCACCCTGATACGGTTAGAATATGCATTTCTAAAAAGAACCTTTTTAGGTTCTATTTTTCAAATACTTTGAAATCCAGTTAATAAAATTTACTGGGAAACCGAGTAGGCATAATTTATGAAGTAGCAAGGAGTGCGAAAGGAGTCAAAAACATTGCTTAAATCAGTTTAAATAACGCCTGTCTGCATTGTGTATTTAAATTTATCAATTACCAGAGAAGATAGCTCTAGAAGATTAGTGGTTACATATCTTCAATTCATAAACCCATGTGGTGAAGGTGAATTAATAGACTTTTTGCCTTTTTTATGAAGAGGAATCATGAACGATTCCATCTAGACAGCAGGGAAAGATAATGTATCATCAGACAACTTAAAACATTTTAAAATAGGGTTGCAAAGAGTTTTTGTACAATACCTTAGCACACAGGCAGGAACACCATCAGGACCAGGGGAAGATACTAGTTTAATTGTGTTAAGATCGTAAAGTAGGAAAGTTTCCGTAATTATAGGACACTGTGTTCGCACTCACGTTCTCAAACGTTATCATAAAAGGCAATATAGATCATTTTCGTTTATATGAGATTTGGTTTTGATAAGTTAGATCTGGCAATTGCATAAAGGGAGAAATCACATAAACAAGAGAAACACAGACATCAAAATGTGAGTTCAGGATATTAAAAATTTGTTTAATGGCAACATCAATATATGTAGAATTGTACAGTTGGGACCAGTCAGAATCAGCATTTCGAGAACAACGAATACGATTCGTTGGTTTTGGTACCATAATAGGTGCAGGAGTACTTAAATTAATGACTATATCCAGAGTACACAACGATCAAATCAAGAGATCTATCTTTTGACAACTTAACCATCAACAAAGTCATGTGACTTGCATGGTAACAACAAATTTGAATCTTTACCTGAAGATTAATATCACCTAGCACAACCAAAAGGTCCCTATCGGATAGTAAAGCAGATATTGATTGAGTGGCGGAAAGGTGGTGTAAATAAATGGACATATCGTACATAGGGGGAATGCATGATCATGTGGGGTAAATAAAAAATATTTAACAAACAGACATTTTACTCCGATGAACTCAATGTCCAAAAGGGAAAGCTGTATGGGCTCAGATGGAAAAGCGGAATCACCAGCTATAAGGACACCTCCGCCAGAAATTCGATCGCATCTGAAACAACTTAATTTTGACGTAAAAAATGCCGAATCGGATATATCCACTTTTAACCCCGTCTCGGTAAAAGAAATTACATTGAAATCAAAAAACAGCTGTCTACATAGAGATTTGTTACATGATTTAGATTTAAGACCTGTAACGTTTTGGTAGGCAAACTCGAGGTTATTAGTAGTTTGGCACAGCGACCGAGGTTGAATCGTTCACGAAGTGAAAAGAGTATATTGGTTTTGCGCAATGTCCGCCGTACTGTCCGTCCGTCTGACTGGATGAACGCAAATTTTTTCGACGCTATCAAAGAGAGAGAATTAAAATTTTTGATATATACTTGTAGTTATCTACCTCAGACAAAGTGGTAAGGCTTTTGTGCCACGCCCACTGGGAGGCTGGGAAATCGATAACATGTCGATACACCTCAAATCGCAAATCGATTATTTCACACAATATTAAAGTTAGAGTCACCAAATTTGGTACGTAGATTGATGGTGACTTCCCCCGAAAATTGCGACCTTGATATCCCGGCCTACTAGAACGCCCCATAGTCTCCACGTCCGCCCGAATCGCGAAAGCCAATATCTCCCGCAATTTTAGAGCTAAAGACACAAAATTTGAATGGCAGATTAGTGGTCACCCTCTTTAAATAACAGTATAAAATTTACCGCCCGCAAACCGCAAATATTTATATCTCCCACAATTTTGGAGCTAGAGTCACCAAATTTTAAAGTTATGTGGCTGATCACCCCCTTAAAGATCGGTAAAATTTCCCGGCCACGCCCACTGCCGCATCCAAAAATCGCGAAAATCTATATTTCCCACAAATTTAAAGCAAGAGTTACCAAATTTGGCAGACAGTGTTTGGGTGACCTCCTCTTATGTTCGAGCCGAAAAATGTGGACCACGTCCACCCCTACCCGCCCCTACGAAATAGAAAAATTCTCTATTTTTTTAAAATAACAATAATAACTTCTGTGCACGTCCGACTGCAATGTTCTTACTTGTTGTTTCTAGGCTGGCCCCTCATTTCTTATCTGATGATGTTAAACAGGTTACAATTCACGCCACAGGTATAACCGGGAAAATATTTAAATTTGCCTTTTCAAGCGATATATCATTTTTTCTATAAGTGTTCAGAATGAATTGTTAAAGTTGATTGTAAAAGACTACAAAAGCAAAAAGAAAAATCGGACTACGATTTTGTTACCACTGCCCTCTATCGACACTACAACCTCGGTCACAGCGTAAAAAAACTTACCTATCAAAATGTTAGAGGTCTTAAATCAAAACTAACTTATCTCTATGTAGATAGCGTTTCTTTTTATTTTAATACAAATGCCTGTATCGAGACGCGGTTAAAAGCGGACTTTTCGTATTGGGAAATTTTTGCTTTCAAATCTAATTATTTTAAATGTGATCGAGTTTCCCCCTTTGGACATTGAGTTCTTCGGAGTAAAAGAGTGTTTGGAAAATATTGGAATTTACATCACATTTTCATACATTCCCCCGTTGTATGATATATCCATGTATTTAAACCACCTTTCCGCCATTCAATCAATACATGTGTTACTATCTGATAGGCACCTTTTTGTTGTTCCCGGAGATTTTAATCTTCCCGATTTGGTTTGGTCCTCACCTAAGAAATCAAATTTGCTGTTACATTCCAAGTCACATAACTTTATTGATGATCTACATGAGTTGTCCCTAGCTGAGGATAATTCAGTAAGAAACTCAAAAGGCAGATCTCTTGATTTGATCTTTATGTTCGATTCTTCCAGCAATGTTGTCTTTTACTGGCGGGAATCGTTGATAATTTCTCTACAAAAAAAAAAAGGCAAAGGGACATTTGAAAGAATTGCAACATCAACTTCCCAGCTTGAGTTTATGAAGCGAATATCTGTAACCACTAACCTTATAAAGCTATCTTCTCTGGTAATTGATGGACTTAAAACCAGGATGCAGACAGACATTATATTGATTTTAGCAAAGCTTTTGACTCCGTAAACCACTTCTTGCTACTTCACAAATTATGCCTACTCGGCTTCCCAGGAAATCTTATTAACTGGATTTCAGAGAATCTGGGCAATAGAAGCCAAAAGTTTATTTTTATGCCTTGAACCCATTGAAAATAAGTAAAGCGGGGTATAATCGTTTTATGCAAATGTATGTAATAGGCATAACGAAGTATCTCTAACACCATAAAGTATATATTCTTGATCCACATCACTGGCCGAGTCGATACGCAGGTAAGGTTACCAACTGGTCTACATTTTGTGTGGGCCTGAACGACTCACAACAAGTATACAAATTCAGGGGTGCCTACACGGGAGTGGGCCACGTCTTACTCAATACTTATTGCAATCACTCCTATCGAGAAGCTGTGGCACCTGCGCTCCTGTCTTTTTGGCAGCGCCCGGAAAACTATTCGTTAGTTAGAGATAAATAAATATGGGTGGAGATTTCGCCAATCAAGGAGCAGCCGTCGTGAGATAAAATGTTTACATTTTTGAATGAGTGATTCAGAACAATGGAAAATATGAAGCATGCCATATGCGTGAAGATGATCAGATTGGCAAGTCGATTAAAACCGCAAAATCTTGAAAATCAATTGTCGCCTCAAGCACTTGGCTAGTCGCTGTGTTCTTTGCGAAGGAAAAGACTACTCTATCTACAGCTGTCCATGTTTTATTAGTCTGTCTCCAAATATAAAGAAGTCAAAATGCTAGCTGTATGGCTTAATTGCCTAATGACCGGCCGTCAGATGTACGATTGTAATTCTGTAGCTTGTCACACTTGCCAATCGAAGCTCCACACGCTTTTGCTTTAAACCCGTTTAACAGCTGTTGAAACCGTAGCAGCACCTTCGAGATCAATACCGTCAAACGCCATGGTTGCAATGTCACCAGTATTTCATCTTGCCTTAAGTTCACAGTCTGCATCTAATGCTGTGCTTTTAGCAACTGTCATTGTCCTTGCCGACATGCTCATGCCGTGCCATGCAGATTTGGCTCCGGGATGCAATAGCATTTCCTTATCGATTTTAGAGAATCGACTACAGCTTCGTAAAACCAAGTCTCTGACTACCCTTTCGGGTATTAGAGATGCCATCTTCGCGGCAGACGGATAGTTTGCTAAATTCACTCTAAATCTCGGACTTCAGATTTTGCAGCGCGTATCACTGCAGTCATTGTTCAGACTATTACAGATAATATGCCTGGCTGTTCTGTAAATACTGCTAATTGGAATTTTGCTTCGAATATTCAACTAACTAATCCATCGTTCAACGTACCTCCACGGATTGGTCTGCTTATAGCAGGTTTTTCCTTCGAATTGCTCTTTAAAGGCCAGATTCAGCTTGCCCTTACCATTACTTACAGAAAACTCAACTTGACTGGACATTATCTGGGTATGGGCATCAGGCACCCAATTTTGTATCTTTTGTCGTAAGTCAACGAGTATCGGACAGCGTAATCCCTTCAGCTCGGCTTGACGAGTTGCTGCGCCACTTTTGAAAAATTGAACATAGATTCCAAATTAAGATACAAACAGATGTTATTTACACTGACCTTAATAGGACATTTGCCTCTGTTAGTCATTCGCTTTTACTGCATAAACTTCACCTCCTCGGATTGCCAAATAACAAATTTCTTTGGATCATTTAACTTTAGGAACGCAAACAATTTACTCCGTTCTTCACATCGCTCTTTTCTCTCTAAACCCGTTCAAGTTAAGGAACGCACGGAGCGACATATGTAAATCTAAATAATAGTATTAAGTAGAAGTTAAGTTCGCATAGAAAAAAAGAAAACGCTTAGAGCGGTTTTATTACTATCAGTATTACTTCGTAGCGCACGAGACGACAGTTAGGGGTAGCGTAGTAAGCGCTTTTTGTTCTGTAGCAGCTGGAGTTCCGATCAGCTGCCAAAGCTCTCTATATGTGAGAGGCTTCGTGGTGGAAAGCGAAAGCTATGGGGAGTTTCGACGATATCCACGGGCTTAGCAGCAAAGAGGAGTTTAATAAGTTTTGGACCGGCAAGAAACGCGGACGTATGATAAAAATCGTTGTGAGGATAATACCTAGTGAGACGGCGGAAAAACGAAACAGTGAAAAGGAATAAAAAAGGAAGATGTGACGAGCCCAGGATTCATATAGGATTGTGGGATTACCTTTTCTTTATTGGACGTAGGTGTACTAACGGACAGTACATTCAAGTGGCCCAACGATACCAAGCCAGGGCTTGTTTCGCATCTTTCTAGTATTTCTGCTCGAAATCGCAAAACTAATTTGACTGATTTATTCGAAAGAATCAATTTCCCCATTAATTTGTTCGTGTAAGAATATTACATCAAACATGGTTCTACGATTAGAAAGAGAGGGAAGAGTTTTCAGTAATAGGTTGAGTAATAGGTAATAAGGTAAGAGGGCATGAGGTTAGGATTCCAGGGAAGTAGGGATCATCAAAATCTTTCGACCAGCGCTTTATAAATCCTAGGACTTCAAAAGCTCGATTACCAGCAGTATAAATATGTCTGTCAATCTTAAGCGTGGGATCTAGAAGTATACCCAAATCATTACCAGACTCAATACACTCAAGTGGTTTACCATTAAGTGAATAATAATTCAAAAAGCGCATTCATCTATAAAACGACATTAATGTACACTTACTGTAATTTAGATTTAATAATATTAATTGACACCAGGTTTGAAAACTGTCAAGATCGGAGTGCAACCTTTGGCCAGACAGAAAATTAGTAGACGACAGGCAAAGTTTTACGTCATCGGCGTACATCAGCACCCGGGAGTGGTTTATAACAGAAGGAAGGTTAGTTGTGAATAAACTGAATAACAACGGACCAAGGTGACTTCCTTGTGGTACTCCGGAAGTAATTTGAACAGGTTTAGAGACAAAACCTTTGAACTAAACTTTTTGGGTTCTTAAAGATAAAGAGTTAAATATGCAACGAATTAAATTATTTGGATATTCCAGAAGATGAAGCTTATGCAGTAAAAGCCAATAATTAACACAGTCGAACACCCTACTGAAATCAGTATAAATAACATCAGTTTGCATTTTATTTTGGAATCATATTAATAATATTTTGGACCATCAGCTTCCTACCAATACCTTAGCACACAGCCTGGTATCTATCAGGTTCCGGTGAAAGAATTTACATTTCTTCTGATCAGGCAACAATTTTTAAAATCTTAACCATATACCTAAACCGATACCTATAAATTAAAATATTATAATAAGTGAATAAAAACATACTGAAATATGGAGTTTTTAATCCCCTGCTCTTTGTACCAAGTACGAATATCGAATAGTGGGGCTGCAATCCAACACAGGCAGGATACGTGTTGGAGGTTCGGACCCGGCAGAACTAGGACACGTATTCGAGATTCCAATCTGGCACTGTGCACAAGTAATAATAACCCATTAATAATACTATTAATAATCGCTTTAAACTTAATACACGTGTTTTGAAAATAGGAAAATGGTTTGGTTGCTCCGTATAAAGCTGTATACGATGTGCAGTGTAAAGAGGCATGCTTATTCCACGTGTTTGGGTACGGGCGGAAATTTTAGTTACAGACTTTTAATAGGTTTACATATATAAAATGTGCAGCGTAACGGTAGCGACAACAAAAAACCGAAAGGAGGGAATGAATCTGACGCTGGTGTGCGTGCAGAAAAATCGGAACGCTGCTCGCATGGGTATCCCGACTTTGCGAGAAAAAGTACCGGGACCGGGAAGGACAGAGCGATAAACAGGGCTTGTTTTAGAATAAGAGAGAAGGGTCGATTGGTTTTTTGTTTGCATGTGATCGGAGTATAAGAATAGATGTTAGTATTCTAAAACTTCGCGAGCTTTCTAACTCACAACGGGCTTCGATTTTCGTGAATCTAACTCGCAACAAAAGCGGGGGTGAGTGTGGCCAATATTTTGCGGCTCGATCTTAAGAGAAGGTCACCTAAACACTGTCTGCCAAATTTTGTGCCTCTAGCTCCAAGATTGTGGGAGATATAGCCTTCGCGATTGGCGGGGGCGGGAGTAGGAGGGAGTGCACGGGAGTGGGCGTGGCCAGGAAATTTTCTTACCGAGCTTTAAAAGGTGTGACCAGCCATTACGTTTACAATTTGGTGCCTCTAGCTCCAAAATTGTGGAAGATATAGCTTTTCGTGATTTACGGGGCGGGAGTGGGCGTGGCCGGGAAATTTTTTACGAATCGTTAAAAGGGGTGACCAGCCATCGACGTTTAAAATTTGGTGACTCTAGATCTAAAAATGTGGGAGATATAAGCTTTCGCCCTTTGCGGTGGCGGGAGAGGGCGGGGGTGGGCGTTGACGCAACATTTTTGTACCCTTATTCAGAGGAGCTGACCACCAATCTACCTTTAAAATTTGTTGACTCTAGCTCTAAAACTTTGGAAGATATAGCCATTTCCGATTTTTTAAGGTGGGGGCGTTGGGGGGCGTTGCCGTGGGTGTGGCCGGGATATCAAGGTCTCAACCTTTTGCGGAGGTCACTAGGAATCTACATACCAAGTTTGGTGTCTCTAGCTTTAAAATTGTGTTAATTATACACGGGCTACCAATTTGAGCTTGCAAATATATCGATTTTAGCGATTACAGAAGCGGAAGTTGGCGTGGCCGGAAAATCTGTGTGGGACTGTGAGGGACCTTACCAGTAATATATATTCAAAATTTGGCGACTCTAACTTTAATATTGTGGGAAATATTCAACTTTAATCGATTTGCGATTTGAGGTGTATCGACATGTTATCGATTTCGTCAATAGCGTCGAAAAATATTGTGTTCATACGGACAGACGGTCAGACGGACAGATGGAGAGACGGACGGACAGCATGACGGACATTGCACAAAACCAATATACTAGTTTCACTTCGTTAACGAGTATATAAATGCCTTATTCGCTTAATAATAATCTTAACAGAAAGATAATAAATTTGCGATCCAGTTCACGCTGTTACTCAGCTGGCATTAGACCAAGCTTACAAAATTATAAAAAATAAATAAAAATAAAATAAATAAAATGAAATCAATAACAATAAAGTAAATAAAAATAAATTAATTAAAATACAATAAAAAAAGATTATAAAACAATTACAAATAAAAGAAGTAAAAATGTTGCAGTCGGACGTAACCGACTGCTTAATACTCCTTCACAGTACACAGAGGTTATTATTGTTATTTTGGAAAAATATAGAATTTTTATATTTCGTATGGGCAGGGGTGAGTGTGGCCAATTTCATCTCAATCTTAAGAGAAGGTCACCAAACACTGTCTGCCAAATTTGGTGCCTCTAGCTCTAGAATTGTGGGAGATATAGATTTTCGCTATTTGTTGGGGAGGGAGTGGACATCGCCGGGAAGTTGTCTTATGGCCGTGAGCAGTGGGAGTGGGCGGGGCCTGTCTTTTCATTTATTTCAGACAAACACACACACACACATTTAACCACTGGCTGCATGCGGTGAACAGCTGCAGCGCTTGGCCACCACATTGAAAATTAAATTCGTGAATAACTTTGAAACTAAGAGCCTTATCTTGATGAAATTAGAGCATTATAAGAGCATTGAAATCCATGTAAAAACCAAGGCCCAAGTCAGTAGTATTTGAATTGTGTGTTTTTTCTTACTTTTGCATATTTTGGGGGGAGGTATCAAAAATCCGAAACAATCCTTAATTGCGTGTACTTTACGCAAACTGTTTTGCAGCTCTAGCTAGTATGGTTTCTAAGATTCGCTCGAAAAACCGTGTCAAAAAAACAATAACTATCGATAATGAGAAAGGCAGACAAGTTATCGATGATTTGAAATACACTTGATCTGCTTATGGTATACACAAACCTTAAATGTTCAAGATCAGCGATCCAGCTTCTGTAATGTCCGAAATCGACGCGTTCATACAGAGGGACGGACAGACAGACGGACATGGCTTGTTCGACGCGGGTAGTGATGCTGATCAAGAATATATATACTGCAGCGCCTGTTACAGCCGTCGCCCGGGGCGGGCACCCTTACAACTCCGTGCTAGGATACGTGTTCGATGTTGCGACCCGGCACAGCTAGGACACGGAAGCGTGTACGCGGTCCCAGCCCGGCACGATCAGGAGCGGCGTGGAGCAGTTTGGGGTTTTAGCCCGAACTTCCCGCCGTTGGTTTCCCAAGCAAAGTAATGTAGATTAGTGCTAGATATTATTTGTAGGGGTAGACTTTGGGGATTGTTGGATAGTCTGTGGCCCCGCCATTCAGTGTCCCAGTGAATTACAAATATTCATTTAGAAAGACCTTGGCCAGACTGATATTAGTATCCCGGCCAAGGATCTACTTTACACTTTATTAAAATTAATTACAGTACGTGTAACTTATTGTAAATTATAGGCGAATACCCTTTTTGAATAATTATTCACTTAATGGTAGACCACTTGAGCGTATTGAGTTGCTTGATGATTTGGGTGTCCATTTAGATCGTACGTTTAAGTTTGATAAGCATATTTTTACTGCTGCTAATTGAGCTTTTTGAGTCCTGGGATTCATAAAGTGCTGGTGGAATGAATTTGACAATTCCAACGTTACTAAAACTCTAAATACTTCACTGGTTCATCCACTTGTTGAATATGGATCTTATGTATGGTGTCCCCAATACAAGGTTCATCAGGATAAAATTGATTGGGCAGTTGATTCTTCCGAATTAATCAGCCAAATTAGATTTGCGGTTTCGAGCAGAAATACTAGGAACTTTTTTTAATGTTTCTCCTCAAATGTGTAATTCCAAATATGCTATTCGTAACCCATTTCAGATCTTATGTTCTAAATATACAAATATTTCCAGTGTAATAAGTAATACTTCTTCTATTCCTGTAATGTATTCATACATTGCAAGGTGGCAACCCCTTCTTCGATAAATATCGGTCTAGCAATAATCCCTAAGAAGAAGCGGCAGTCCATTACTATCGTGCAGAGAAGGACGAAAAGACGATCGTCAGCTCGAAGTTGTGTCCAAGCGTAAAAGTTGCTAAAAGTTGTTAAAGTCGATGCGCGAAGCATAATTACAGTTGTCCTTTTTTCCTAAAGTTGGATCTATTACCTTACTAAAGCTATTCAATACTTCTTATATCAAATTTCACTGACTTTTTAGGCGAATCTTTTCTAAAGGCGTAACTTCGTTTCGAAAATCTCGAATCAAAACATTTATGTATGTAACCATCATCAGAGAATATCTTGACCTTGGCCACATGACACCTATTCCAAACGTAAAAGTACACCAATGTCAATATTTATTTCCGCACCACTGTCTCGTAAACGTTGATAGAACTATACCTAAGCTGAGAGTTGTATTCGATGGCTGCGCCGCAACAACTTCTTAATTTAATTTTTTTTATGTTTGCTCTTCTTCGCACATTTCCCATTGCTCACACTGGAGACATTTGCAAAATGTATTGGCGCGAACGGCTCACTGCTCCAGGTGCATATTATGGCGTGACTCTTCCACAGATACAAATATTCAAACTGAATATTATATGGATTACTTGATATCTGGCGGCAATTTAGTGTATGAAGTGTGCGATATAATGCATCAAACAAAAAAACTTACTTGTCCTTGATATCCCTGAAACTGAAAAAGAGAGCATACTTAAATTCAATGATTGCAGCGATGTTACAAAGGCAATTGGCCTCATCTGGTAGCGACGTCGGTATGATATTGACGCTTGCACCTTAACTTGGTACCAGCAAGCACATAAAGCATTCGGTGTTGGCAACCATTACACGCTGCTAAAATCCTCTCGGCTTGATAGGCGCAACTTTGACCAGGGCTGAAATTCTTTTGCAGTGTATGCGGAGGGGCAAATTGGAGTGGGACGAGAGCCTACCACAATCGATGCATACTGCCTGAAAAGCCCATTGTAATGGGTTTACTGATGCCCGCCACACAATATTTCTAATTACTGCACACAGATACTGTGCTACAAATTCATGAATTTTTTAATGCCAGCCTTGAAGCATAAGGAGCATGCATTTATGTTCGCTATTGCAAGGATAATACCATTCACACGAAATCACTCTGTTCGTGTAGCTCCGCTCAAGAGTCTCACCGTTTCCAAGCATAACGTCGTTGCATGCACAATTGAGTTGCGAAATCGTCAAAGTGAAGCTTTTTGACTGTAATTATACCCTGAACCCATTGAAAATGGGTAAAAAGGGTATAATGGTTTTGTGCAAATGTTTGTAACAGGGGGAAGAAAGCATCCCAGACCCCATAAAGTATATATATTTTTGATCAGGACGACGAGCTGAGTCGATCTAGCCCTATCCGTCTGTCTTTCCTTCTCTCTGTCTGTCCGTCTGTATGAACGCAGCGTTCTCGGAAACTACAAAAGCTAGAGACTCAAACTAAACGACTATAGATTCTGTAATTTAATACGCAATACGTATTTATCATTTTTTGTAGATATTTTGCAACGTTTCACTAATATCGATAAAATCGATCTAAACCTCTGTTTTTTTAGGTGTCTTAGCATATCTCCTAGACTATAAAAGCTAGAGCGCATATGTGCGTGAAGCATACGCAGCTAGGAATATGTCAGATTTTGTATATATCCCCCCACACGCCCCATTTTTGAAAAAAACGCAATTCAAATACAACAGACTTTGGCTTTGGTTTGTACATAGATTTGAATGCTCTTATTACGTAGTAAAAATTTCATTAAGATCATGCTCTTAGTTTAAAATTTAATCACGAATTTAGTTTCCTTCGTGGGTTCCAAGCGCAGCGGCTGAGAAACGCACTGCCTGCGGCGTGAATTTGTCTGTGTGTGTGTGTGTTTTTGTGTATGTGTGTATGAATGCAAGGGGGTTGAAATGTATGTGAACACAGGGTTCAGGGTATCCCCTAGTCGGGCGCCCCGACTAGAGCCCCTTAGTTGTTTTTTTTTTTGCTGGTGAGATTCTTTTGTTGCGCTTTCATTGGTACACAAAAACTTCAACGTGTTCGTGGCCAATAGGGTTTGCGCCATACAAGAGCTTACGGATGGCATGGAGTGGCAGTACGTCTCAACGGATATGAATTCTGCAGATATATTGTCGGAATGAAATGTTCTGCGAGATCTTTTTAACTCCAATGTATGGATGAAGCGTCCATCGTTTTCTTGGAGACAGTGCTTAGCCAAGATCGAGATGTCGAAAATGTTAGCCTCAGCCAATTGGAACGACATGGATCTCTCAGTCCAATACATCAATTACTTCGGAACAGAGAATATTTGGGTATGTCCACAAGTTCATCGATCGAAGCACTGACGAGCATTCACACGAACGCACAGCTGATAATATTCTCCTCGGTACGCATCTGTTGCTTCGTATTGCTCAAAGGTTTCATATTTTATCCGACTACCATGCTTTTCCGTGCCATTGTCAAGTAGCATCATATCAATAATTTTAATCGTGTTCGTGGTCGGCTTTGAGGGTCGCCAACTAATAAATTTGCCTAAAGATCACTCAGTAATGTTGTCCATCATCACGCAATTGCATCGCAAACATCATCATACTAGTCCATAAGGAGAGCATTCGAAATTTTAGACCATTTACTGCTACTGACTTTGGCTATTGCGGGTAATTTTACAAAACTGATGTTCGCACTAGACCTTTACTTTATCACACATCATCTCACAGCGCTTGCCGAGCTAACCGTCATGCCATATAACTACTAACGGTTCGATCGCTGGCAACGTTTTACGTACGTGCAACCGGGTATAAAAGCCAAAAAAACAAGTAAGAGCTTTGCACTTGAGCGCAACAGAGTATGTAATTCGCGTTCACAGAACACAGTAGTTATTACAATTATTTTGGAGAAATGTAGAATTTTTACTTTTCGCAAGGGCGAGAGTGGGTGTGGCCACCCATTTTTCGTCTCGATCTTACAAAGAGGTCACCCACCCACACTGTCTGCCACTGTCTATTGAATATATCTCTATTTTTACGATTTGAGGGGGTTTGTGGTGCCAGGAAATAATCTTTAAAGCATCATCTATCGTTAAATTATCATTAAATTCTCACGATTTTTAAGCTAGAGGCACCAGACTTTGTATATAGACTGCTGGTGACCTCCCCAAAATATTGCGACCTTGATATTCCGAGCACGCTCACTAAAATGCCAGTTCTCTCATAATTTAATGGGCCCGACCAGCCATCCACCTTTAAAATTTGGTTACTCTAGCTCTAAAAGTATAAGAGACTTAGGCTTGCGCGATTCGTTGGGGCGGGGTGGCTGGGGGGCGTCCTTGCGGGCGTGGTCGGGATATCAAGTTCGCAATATTTTGTAGCTGTCACTAGCAATCTACTTACCAAGTTTGGTGTTTCTAGTTTTAAGATTGGGAGAATTATAAACATGTTACTGTTTCCACGTTTCAGGTATATCGGTTTTAGGAAGCGAGAGGAGGCATGGACGAAAAATTTTCTATGATTTATTGGGGAGCTTTCCAGTAAAATATGTTCCAAATATCGAGCCTCTAGCTCGAAACCTGTGGGTAATATAGCGGGAATCGACATGTTATTGATTTGCCCGCCTCCCAGTGGACGTCACACAAAAAACATAACACTTCGTCTTTAGCAGATAACTCTAACTATATATCCACAATTTCAAGTCTCTATCTTCAATACTGCCGAGAAGAGTTCAACGGTTCCAACGGACAAACGGGCAGACAGCATGACGGTCATTGCATAAAACCAACACTCCTCCAAAAAATGCCTTCATTTCCCGGCCGCGCGCACTATAACGCCCCCCAGCGCCCCGCCCTAAGATAGCGGAAATGGCTATATCTGCCACAGTTTTAGAGCTAGAGTCACAAAATTTTGAATATATATTACTAACAAGGCTCCCCCAAACATCACAAAAGAAATTTTCTAGCCACGCCCCCTTCCGCCTCCGTAATCGGTAAAATCGATATATTTGCAAGCTCAAAACGGTAACACGTAAACAATTTACACAATTTTAAAGCTAGAGACACCGAACTTGGTATGTAGATTGATGGTGACCTCCTGAAAAGATTGAGACCTTGATATCTCGGCCACGCCCACTGGAACACCCCCAGACACGCCGCCTTAAAAAATGGAAAATGGAAACGGAAATGGCTATATCTTCCACAGTTGTATAGCTAGAGTCTCCAAATTTGAAAGGTAGATTAGTGGTCAGCTCCTTTAAATAAAAGTACACCGCAAACTTTAAAGGTAGATGGCTGCTCACCCCCTTTAACGATTCGTAAGTCCGTTTGCCGGCCACGCCCACTCTCGCGCCTGCAAATCGCGAAAAGCTATATCTCCCACAATTTCGGAGCTAGGGTCACAAATATAAAAATGCTATATTTTTCCAAAATACCAATAATAACTTACGTGTACTGTGAACGAGTATTACGCAGACGGTTACGTCCGACTGCAACGTTCTTACTTGTTTATATTTATATTGATAGCTTAGATATCAAACCTAGGTCTAACAGAGTATGTGTATATATAGCAATTGGCTGCAAATAAGGCAAATTGTATAAGAAAATTGTGTTAGCAGCCTTTTTATGATAGTCTGGTAGCTAATCAAATTATACTGTATATAGATTAAATTAAATTACCACGCCCCAGGGGTCTTCTCGGAGGCGGGCTTGCAGGAGTATATATTCTAAAAATTTCACATCTCTAGCTTCAATAGCGGCGAAGAAAATTGCGTACGGATAGCAAAACCGACGCACAAATTCAATACACTCTTTTCACTTTATGAACGTATATACTCACTTAATACTCTTACTGTTGGTATTTTGCGACTTAAAAATGGTCTCTTCATCTATTCGTAGCAAACATTTTTATACGCAAGGACATGATGGAATTCGGGTAGTTGCATGTGGATTTCAATTATTCCAAGCACAGAACCCTTACTTCTTATAAGTACAAGCGATAATAAGCAACCAACACATTCCTTGACGAAATCATGAGCAAAAAGTAATCAAAAAGGCAAAACTAAAGGAATCAAGTTTCCAAACAACGGCATCTCAACACTCGTCGGGTAACACGGCCATGGAGCCATCTGGCGGTCTGCCACCAAATAAAGATCATCAGTTGGCTCTGCACAATCCGATTATTGCAGCTACATCGCCAGAAACGTTGGGCATTCAGTATCCGACACAGCCACAGCAACAGTCACATGCAGAATTGGTGCGAAGACCCCAATATGCCAAGCCTACTACATTGAGTTTGCAGCCCATAACTGCACTGCAGTCGTCATCGCACCTGTCTACGGCTCAAACTAAAAATACCATTGCGAAAATGGCGACATTAACTAGCAGCGCCTGTACCAATCCGAATGGCGGAAGTAGTCCTGCTCTGGCTTCTACCGCAACAGCCATAAATGCCACCAAGCAGGCAGCGACAGCTTTCAGTGGCAGCTCGTTGGGACATCATCATCCACATCACCATCATCATATGCACCAGCAGCAGTCAGCGCGTATAGGAGCAACTGCATCGTATCATCATCACCACCATGGTTCTGTATCCGGCATGGGCTCGGGTGTTACCAGTGCTCTGCCTTGTGCTAGTGGCGTCACTCAACAGCTTCCGCAGCAAACAATTGACAAGCTTTCCCGTCCAATGGCCTTCGATAAGGTAAGTCTTAACTATACAAATGATGTAGGCATATACTTGAAAAAGGCATACTTGGATAGCCGATCACGTTGCATATTCTGATGGTAGCAAATAACTATTATTGAATGCGAGTGATATACACTATATATTTACAAACTTACTCAAGCAGCGATAGAACAATAATAAACACATAGAAAATACAATAATGCAGTTTCTGCTGCTACGTATATATTTCATCTTCGTAAATAAGGATTTAATGGTTTTGTGCCAATATATGTAAAAAGCAGATACAGGTATTTCCGATCATATAAGATATAAATATATTCTTGGTAAACATTAACAACAGAGTCGATGTTGCTCTGTCCATGATTTTTTCTGCACATTCGTGCGTCCATATGTAGGAAAATATCGATATATGAAGCTACCAAAACAAGAGACTTCTAGATACTTTTAAAACCATGGCAGTTAGTATTTTACGCAGCAAAAAAGGAACAAGAAACATTACGCTTACGCTCTTACAGCCTTGAGCGCATTCTCGGCGAGTTTCGTATAAGCAACTAAATTTGTATGCGTATGATATATATGCGTATATCTCGGACCCCATAAAGTACGTATTCCTAATCAGGTCGATGAGTTGACTTGATTTAGCCGTCTGTCCATCCGGATCACGGAAACTATAGAACTTCAACTTCGAGTATAGACTCGTTCATGGCTCTACGTACCATCAAGTTTGTTTTAAATGAACGATAAGCCAAGTTCTCTTAAAATTGATAAAAATCTGCAACAACCTTTTTTTTAGCGTGTTTAGTAGATGTTGAAAGCTAGACACACAAAATTTGGTTCAATTAAATATTTAAATATCATAAAGCAGGTTAAAAATATATTGCAAACAGATAAAAATCGATGAAAAACACGGAAGTTATTAAAGAGAGTATGTGGTCAAATTTGTAAAATTAATGGGAGCGAGGCGACTTTGGTTCTATTAGTTCTGCTTGTGTTGCTTTTGTTGGGATTGTGAGCGGGTTCTGAATTGTTGAGGGCCGACTTACATAACTTGAGTCGATTTACGTACCACTTCCAGCATTAGTGTTAGATGAATGGTTGCTGCGCAGAAGTAGTTGGATGTTTGCCAGCTCATCTGCCGCAGACGAAGAGTTTCATGCAGTTATTCCTGATGTACCCGTTATTCTATGAGGGCACTTCACTAGTACTCCTTGACGTCATAGTTATTTGGAGAGCATCTTTATTAATGGGTGTTGGCATGAGATCTAAAAAGAACATATGTAGCCGGATTTGCTCCGTATTGTTAGGGTTAAAATGTTAGGAACTTTACTCCTGTTGTATTACATTTATTTGATTCTGAGTCGCAGAATATGCCATCTTTTTGATAACATTGCGAAATGGTTTGTCTTCTTTCCGCTGGTAATAATAATTTTGGCATTTAGCCTGCTCCATATAATCAACATCTTTGCCAAACGTTGTGAAGGTGTAAGCCCCCCACTTTGAGCAAAAACCATAAAAGATATTTTACCCATTGGGGCCATAAAACTATAACAAATGGTCAAATGATGTCGTTGGCACCTTACTTAAGTTGAGGCTATTCATTGATTACTAAATTCCACCCACCAGAAAATTTAAATTTTCTACAAAGTGGATACTATTATTTGCTATGAATATTAACTTCATAATAACCTACTTTATGAGAATCGTAATACTTCTTAAATTTTGGTCTTTTAGATGGAAGTTCTAGTTCGGGATATGCAAGATCAGGAGCATGGGGTGCCAGTGCGCCAACAGAAGATGTTCCTTACCTCTATCCCATATGCGTTTATGGGTAAGTATAAAAGCAAAGTCATTTTGAACAAATTGAATGTGATTTTAGATATTGCTATTTCCATAATTAAACAGGATATGATCTTATTGAGTGGCTAATGGATCATCTTCAGATAGAGGAGTCGGAAGCATTAAACATTGCGAATCAACTATGCCTCCATGGATACTTTTTTCCCGTTAACGACACCAAGACTTTGACTGTCAAAGACGACTCATCTCTTTATCGCTTCCAGACTCCCTACTACTGGCCGTGGCAACACAAGGCGCCAGACAATGTTGAGTATGCTATATATTTAGCAAAGCGATCACTTCGCAACAAGCAGCGCCATGCATTGGAGGACTACGAGGCCGAGGCTTTGGCCTCACTACACAAGAATCTCAAAGGCAAGTGGGACTTCATTTCTATGCAGGCAGAGGAACAGGTGCGCCTTGCCAAGGAACGCAAGAAAGGGGACAAGATAGTTGGCGACTCGCAGGAGCGCGCTTATTGGCGTGTCCACCGTCCACCACCCGGCCAATTTACGCCTCTTGAGCCTTGTCCGGTGCCATCGCGAGATCGCCAGGGCCAGAAACCTAATAAAAAAAAGACTGTTGATGACGTACAACGTGAGGTGGACTTCCTCAGCAAGTCCTTTAATCGAACACGCATGAAAATGTCGCAAGCCTGTGAATCTCTTGTTTGCTATTCCGAGACTTTTAGCGAGTACGATTTTTTTCTGCAGCCAGCGCTGCCTTCCAATCCTTGGGTTACTGAAGATGTTGCCTTTTGGCAGTTGAACAGCACTTTTGTGGACATACCGACGGAAAAGCGTGTGAAACGCTGGGCCATTTCTATAGAGGAGCTTGTTTCCGATCCCACGGGTCTGCAAGAATTTACAACCTTTCTGGAGAAAGAATACTCTCACGAAAACATACGTTTCTGGATCGCGGTAAATCGTCTCCGCCGATCCGCTCACTCTCAAGTGGCACGCAAAGTTAACGAGATATTTGAGTGAGTTTGTTCAGAATACCTGGTTCCATTGCTTTACTGTATTTCTGCTTTCAGAGAGTTCCTCGAACCTGGGGCGCCCTGTGAGATAAATATCGATGGCAAAACCATGGAAAGCGTACTGCGTGGTCTTAAAAATCCTTCGCGTTTCACTTTTGACTCCGCCTCGGAGCATATATACATGCTGCTGCTAAAAAAGGATTGTTATCCACGTTTTATACGATCCGAACACTACAAACGTCTCATTGATAGTGGTATCCAGCCTGCGCACAAAAAACGTTTTTTTAATTTTGGCGCCGTAAGTGGAGCCAAGAAAAAGATGACTGCTGCTCTATCCAGTCAACCAAATTTAGGTGATGTGACTAAGGTCATAGGCAGTGCAGGAACTGCTAGCGGCACTACTTCCATCACGTATGCACCACCTCCAGGAAATCTTGCGCGACGTCGCGGTAGTGATCGTAGTCTTACTGGATCGGCCCACGAACTTGCCGTGATTGGTGTCAATAAGGATGCTGGTTCTAAAGTCCCGCACTCGCATTCGCAAAATAATCTGAGCGAGATTCAATACAGGTAAGATACTGATGCCGTAACGATTTACGTAATTGCCTGTCATAGTATTTATTAAGGGCTACTGATTGTTGTTACAACCAGCATCAAATGAAAATAGATAAAAGGGGTCAAAAGCTGTAGGTATTTAACATGAAAGTTCTTCTGTGGTATATATAAAGGACAAATATTTTAATTTTTATGATACCTCTTTGATGTCTTTCATAAAAAATACATATGCATTTATATGAAAGATTTACGCTTTACATCCAAATATAATTGTGTTTGCACACAGAAACTTGATTTTGACCGATTGTTGCTATTTAAGGCTTCATATACAGTAAAGTTAGTAATATTTCACTCTTCTGTTTGGGACATATATGTGCTTACAATTCTCAAGTCTGGTTATGATATTGTTGAAAAAAAGGAGTTTAAGAAAAAACGCAAAGCAACGGTCGATAGTAACTTTGTTGGAAATTTTTAAACATGTCATACAGGCTGTCGAAATTTTTTCGCCTAAAATTAAGATTCATATCATTGTATGAGTACGTTTTAGAATTCAAGTTCACTTTTAAGTTTCTTAGCTCATTTTGAATTATTGCTCCATTTAGTGTAAAGACTATTATCGCAAAACAACGGCGCTCCCGATTGGCTGTAAGCTTAACCCATATATAGAATGGTGCTTACAAAGATAATTTAAACACTAAGATGCGTAATGTGCATACATTTGAATGCAAGACAAAATTTCTAGTGTGGCTTTTCTAGTGGCTTTTCGCTCTTCAAACGCCACGCCAGCCGAGTGGCCTTTCGCTCTCCAAAAGCCACACGACGAAATGCCGAAGTCGTTGCGCTCTGCTGCTGACACGAGTAACGATCTCAGTCGCCACGCTAGCTTCAGCAAAGCTGGTGGATGGTAGAGAGAGACGCTTGATAATGACTTGCGATCTCGTATGTCTGTGTGTGTATGCGTATGTGTAGGCACAAGCACACCACATATGTATGTATTTATATTTCAGTGGCGTAGGCAGGATTTTTCTTAGGCGAAGGGGTTTCCCACCTACTCCCGCCCCAGCAAATCGGGAAAGCTATACCTCCGACAATTTTGGAGCTAGAGTCACCAAATTTTAAACGTAGATGGCTGGTCACCCCTTTTAAAGCTCGGTAAGAAAATTTCCCGGCCATGCCCACTCCCGCCCAGTCCCACCTACTCCCGCCCCCGCAAATCGGGAAAGCTATACCTCCGACAATTTTGGAGCTAGAGGCACAAATTTCAATTTAACATGTTTACAATTTAACAAGACTTTGTTATAGTCTTCTCCAAATCCAAGTAAAAATTTAAGAGGAATAGAGAAATTAAAATATCCAACTTTTGCTAGCTGTCTATCCGATCCATTGAACCACTAGCCAAATAATATATAGATAGGTCACCTCGAACAAAGAATTTAAGCACTTTTTTTTTGTCCTCCCGGATTGTGAGTCAAATGAGAATTCGCAACCGGGAGGAAAAAAAAGTGCCTCAATTGTGTGGCAGGCAACAATATAACATAATATTAACATATCACTGAATGTACATAGCTAAACGATTAGCTGGAAAACGGGCCAGCTTCACTAATTACATAACACTGCCCTCACACTCGCTATCTAACACTAATGCTAGAACACTTTTAAGTTATCGAGACTGTAAGAGAGATATAAGAGCGGCAGTCTTGTGCGAATGGTTGAGAAATGAAGTCGACATAGAGACGAACTCTTGGTGTTTATTATTTAAAGCTCCAATTGAGTCTACTACAATTCAGAAGTGGCCCTAATCCACACACCTACATCCACACACTAAGCTATATCATGGAAAATATTGAAATGGACCAATTCTCAGACATCCAGTTAAAAAAGTGGCTGGTGGCTTTGCAACAACCAACTACAGGCTCCAAGGCCGAGTTAATTACACGCCTCTACGCAATTTCTTCGGAAAGACTCGGCACAGCACCACCAGCCGACACCAAGCACAAGCGAGGAAGAGAACAAGATGAACGCCCCATTACAACATCAACCATCAGCTAACGACACTCCAGGCTAGCCACCAGAAGAAGTCACGGCACCACATAACCAAGAAGCCGAGACTTTGGACAATTGGCAGTTTGAAGCGAGCGACCAAATTCCGACAACAGCACATAACGGAATCTCATTCAGACGCGACGCGTCTGAGCGTCGCGCCATAAGCAGCAAATCAGTCTCTTGCAGCAGCTACGTGCAGAAATTGATGCCAGCAAAATGGCGCTACAACAAATTTCGTCAGAAATCGCAAGAGCAAAAAGACATGTCAATGACGTCACCAATCGCGATCGCAATGGCAACGCCATCGAGATTGAAGAACGAATCAACAGCCATGGTATCGGTATCGAGAAAATATCGAAAACATCATCAATATTTAACAACGACAGCACGCAAACATAAGCAAAGCATCCAATTTATCTTCAGAAGCGACTCTAACACTAGCTAAAGAAATCGCAATGCGTAGCCCATCCGGCACCTCATGCGCACACATTTGGGCGATGCAAATACAGAACATCGCCAACATGTACAAGCTTGACGAAAAAAACATACGCATGCTAGTCATATCAAAGTTAAAGTTAAAGGGCAAAGCGTAATGTTGGTTACACGACAATACAACACGGGTAATGGAACCAATAAGGACACTCGTAGACCAATTAAAGTTGGCTTTCGGCGAAAAATAGTGTAAGGCCGAACTACGACGCAAATTCGAGGACCATCAATGGCAACCAGGCGAGAAATTCACCACCTACTTCGAGGCTAAAATAAAAAATTTGCGCGATCAGGCGAGCATTCTATACTTTGCTGATCCAATGCAAATTTTGAGAGCATTTGCGAATATACACTTGCCGTCGCGCTCAACTACACGCAATCATCCCAGGAAGACAGACAATACAGCATCCAACAGGAATGGAGACCGTTGCACCAATTGCAACTTTTCTGGGCACACCGCGCTGGAATGTCGTAAGAACAAAAGAAAACCAGGCTCGTGCTACGCATGTTGCAAATTTGGTCACTATGTTGCACAGTTAATTTCGTAGGCAATATTTCAACTCCTCTTATTACAGCATGTCTTATAGACTCTGGGAGCCCTATTTCATTCATAAAAAATGTTTATTACTTAGCAAAACCAGATTAGAGCCAGAAAAAGAAGCATATTTTGGATTAAACAAAGGTCGACTTAAAATTCATGGAACATAATGTTTTCTATTGAAAGAATCAATAAAATGTTATTTTTATTTGACAATAGTGGCAAACGAGTCTATGAATCATGATGTTGTCTTGGGTAGAAATTTTTTAGATGCGTGTAATTTAAGTTTTGATTTTAACACATTAAAAATAGTAACAGTAGAACACAATTTAATGAAAATCCGTCCATAAAGGCAAAAGGCAACAAAAATAATAAATTCAGCACAACTAGGGAAATACTTAAAAATATCATGAGCAATAACATTAACAATAAATTAATAACAAATCAAACAACAGTTCAACAGACAACGGATAAAACAGATCAAGCGATCATACAACAGACAATAGATCAAGCAACAGTGCAACAGCCAACGGATAAAACAGGTCAAGCGATCACACAACAGATCAAACAACAGCGCAACAGACAACAGGTACAACTGAAGTAACTAAGAAATTGTTAAAAAAGCGTTCGTTAACAAACCAGACAAATAATTTAAAAATAATTCCGACAAAAAATGGAAGTGTTAGGACAGACTTAGGACTGTGGTAAAGACATACATTACGAAACAAAATGTAAGTTTATACGAATAATCGAAGAAAGGTACATAAATGCAATCAGACCAGATAAACCGATAGTGAAAGCTGAAATTAAACTAAGGTTAGAAAACAATAAAACGTTTAGTTGCTCTCCAAGGAGACTATCATATACCGAGGAAGAAAAGCTTCAAGAATTATTAGATACGCCCTAGTGACTCAGAGTATGCCTCACCTATTGTTTTAGTGAAAAAAAAACTGGAGATACAAGATTGTGCATAGATTTTGGGAAACTCAATAAATTACTTGCCAAGGACAATTACCAAATACCCCTCATCGATGATTTGCTACATAATTTAGTCAATAAAACTGTATTCTCTAAACTAGACCTCAAAAATGGTTATTTCCACGTATTCGTTAATAAAGAGTCATTCGTCACCCCTTTAGGGCAATTCGAGTTTTTAAGAATGCCAATGGGAATCTGCAGTATTCCAACGTTTCCTTAATAGAATATTTGCCGACATGACGAGGATATGGACGAATTAATGGTCGCCAGTAAAAACATGAACTAATATTTAGACACACTAGCAGAAGTTTTTAAGAGATTAACACAAAATAAATTAGAGTTACGAATGGACAAATGCGAATTCTTACAATCGACCATTAAATATTTAGGATTTTTCATTACAAAAGATGGAATCCAAGCAAACAAAAAAAAAATAGAATCGGTATAAAATTTCCCAACTCCAGACAAGACATAAGCTATTCAAAGTTTCCTGGGACTTTGTTCATATTTCCGCAGATTTATAAAGAATTTTTCAGAAATTGCTAAACTACTATACGATGCGATAAAAAAGGAGAAAACATTTCAATTCAAAGAAAATTAATTAAATAGCTTCTTATCACTTAAAGCCAAGCTTATACAAGCCCCAGTTTTAGCAATATGCATTTGGCGCTGTGTTGTCCCAGAAAAAAGAAGATGGAAAGTTACATCCGGTGTTTTACTTCTCTAAAAGAACTACAGACACAGAAAACAAGTACCACAATTTCGAACTGGAAACTTTAGCAATCATTTATGCATTGCGTAGATTTAGAATATATCTGCAAGTCAAACATTTCAAAATTATTACAGACTGTCATTCACTAACTTTAACTTTGTACAGAGTTACCCCAATCCAAGAATAGCCAGATGGGCACTCGAACTGCAAGATTATGATTGCGAACTAGAACATAGAGCAGGAAATAAAATGAAGCACGTAGATAATAATTGAAACAAACAGTTTCGAAGAAAATTTAGTTATTTGCCAAAATAAAGACCCAAAAATTGTCTGTCTAAAAAAGTATACAGAAAATCGAACGACAACATACTTTTATTTGATGTACCTCAAGATATGGAGGACCACGTACTGTACAAATATCACGACGAGACAGCATTAACAAAGGATATTGGTTACCGAACCTTAAAGAAAAATGCACCATTCACATCGAAAATTGTTTAAAATGCATAGCATTCACCCCAAAAAGTGCAATAAGCGAAGGCTTCCTACATAGCATCCCAAAAGGCAATAAACCATTTGAGACAATACACATTGACCATAACGGTCCACTGGACAACTCAAGGACAAAAAAACACTTATTTGTTATAATAGATGGATTTACAAAACTCGTAAGACTGTACACCACAAAAACCACAGAAACAATAGAAATAATTACATCATTAAAAGATTATTTTGGAGTTTACAGCAGACCGAAATGCATCGTTACCGACCGCCGCAGTTGCTTTACGTCAAAGGAATTCGATGAGTTTATGACAGAGTACAACATCAAACATATCAAGATAGCAAATGGATCACCCCAAGCTAATGGCCAGGTAGAAAGAGTTAATAGGAGCGTAGGACCAATGATCTTAAAACTGGTAGATCCAGAAAACAAAGTATATTGGGACATGGTCATAGATAAAGTAGAATACGCACTTAACAACACGCAACACCGTAGCATTAAGCAGTTCCCAAGCAAAATGCTTTTTGGAACACTACAAAAAGGTATTGTAATAGACAGTTTAAAAGAAAAGTTAGAAGAGTTAAATGCAGCAACAGAAAGTTTGACAAAAATTAGAAAAGAGGCCGAGAAAAATCAAAAGGAAACACAAGGGAAAAATGAAGCGCAATATAATAGAAACCTAGTATAATTTGCTTAGCTGCATCGAGTACTTTGCACAGACTTTAGAGGCAGCTATCCTAAAAAGGCAGCTATCTTAATCTTGTTTTAAAATTAATTTTTTTTTTCAATTTCTCAATTATTCATTGCATAAAAAAGCACACAACAATTCAAAATACGTATATTTAATATACTTTCCTTTTTTTTAAAAGAAATCTGTTATTTTTTTCTGGCTAACAATTTTCATTTTCAAATTTTGTAAGCTGTCCTCCACGTCCGCAATATGAATCTCTTCTGATTGTAAAATTTAATCGAATCCCACCTGTAAATAAGGTCCATACATTAAGTATTGAGAACCATTTCTTGTTTTAATAGTATGCTTACCTTTTTAAAGCAATTGGAAATAGTCGATTCTATAACACGCGCCAATCCCTGAACTATGTAGTACAGGGCATCCAAAACTCAAATTTGCTTTACAAAATCATTTATTCCTTTATTCGAATTTAAATGAATGAATTATGCCCTGATCAAAAGGGCAGTTGTGTTTGGTGGCATAAAACAGAATGTGATATTATCACAACTTTCAACAGCACGGTGTCCTGTAGCGTTGTCATAGTATTTATAGTATTTCTCTGTTTTGCTTTTTATACTCGTTCACGAAGTGAAACTAGTATATTGGTTTTGTGCAATGTCCGTCATGCTGTCCGTCCGTCAGTCCGTCTGACCGTCTGTCCGTCTGTCCGTATGAACGCAATATTTTTCGACGCTATTGAAGATAGAGACTTGAAACGTGGCATATATACTTGTAGTTATCTGCTTCAGACAAAGTGTTAAGATTTTTGTGCCACGCCCACTGGGAGGCTGGCAAATCGATAACATGTCGATACACCTGAAATCGCAAATCGATGAAAGTTGAATATTTCCCACAATATTAAGGTTAGAGTCACCAAATTTTGTATGTGGATAGCTGGTGTTCTTCTCCAAAAAATGCCCTGATTTCCCGGCCACGCCCACTAGAACGCCCCCCAGCGCCCCCGCCCTAAAAAATCGGAAATTGCTATATCTCCCACAGTTTTAGAGCTAGAGTCACCAAATTTTAAGTATATGTTACTGGTAAGGTCCTCCAAACATCACATTCCGGCCACGCCCCCTTCAGCCTGCGTAATCGGTAAAGTCGATATATTTACAAGCTCAAAACAGTAACACGTGTATAATGAACTCAATTTTGAAGCTAGAGACACCAAACTTGATATGTAGATTGCTGGTGACCTCCCCAAAAGATTGAGACCTTGATATCCCAGCCACGCCCACTAGAACGCACCCCAGCGCCCCCGCCCTAAAAAATCGGAAATGGCTATATCTCCCACAGTTTTAGAGCTAGAGTCACCAAATTTTAAACGTAGATGGCTGGTCACCCGCTTTAACGATTCGTAAAAAAATTTCTCGGCCACGCCCAGTTCCGCCCCCGCAAATTGTGAAAAGCTATATCTCCTACAATTTTGGAGCTACAGTTACCAAATTAAACGTAGATGGCTGGTCTTCCCCTTTAAACATTCTTAAAATATTTCCCGGCCACGCCCACTCCTGCCCTCGCAAATCGCGAAAAGCTATATCTTCCACAATTTTGGAGCTAGAGTCACAAAATTTTAAACGTAGATGGCTGGTCACCCCTTTTAAAGCTCGGTAAGAAAATTTCCCGGCCATGCCCACTCCCGCCCAGTCCCACCTACTCCCGCCCCCGCAAATCGGGAAAGCTATACCTCCGACAATTTTGGAGCTAGAGGCACAAATATAAAAAATTCTATATAAATATATACGAAATATAAAAATTCTATATTTGTTTCAAAATATCAATAATAATTTCCGTGTACTGTGAACGACTATTACGCAGTCGGTTACGTCCGACTGCAACGTTCTTACTTGTTATAGCTGCCGTTTGCATTGCAAATTAATAAAACGGTCAGTCTTGCTTTCTGGCCTTTCTGCCCTTTTGGCTGCTGTCCACTGGAATAAAATGTCGAATTTGGCATTGCCTTATAGAAAAGCACAGTTTCGTTACATATATTTATGAGATCGTAGCTCATTATTAATCCAGGCAACACATCTCGAACGTATTCACTTGCAGCTATGTTATCGTTTTGCCCAGCCTCGCCGTGAACTTACCCAAATTTTTTATTGTGACGTTTACGCCATCGCCAGAGCCAACTGGCATTAGGTTCAAAGTCATCATTTAATTTATTGCAAAACTCCGATCTAGAATTACGTTGTTGGCTTTATGGTTGTACCAACAAATCGTGTGCGGTCGATTTCAATTCCAATCAATTCATACCGAATTTTGTCAAACATATATACCATACAATTGTTTTTTTACTTACCCTCGTTAGTAGCGTGTTGTTAGCCGAACAAGTCGACCCCTCGGTAATAAATATTGATTTGGATTGTAATCGTTGCTCTTAAATGATTGAAGATAGGGCAAGTAACAATGATATTTTTTTTTATTATACTCTCATCGGAATACGCCTTCTCTCGAACATTCAAGATATTACTCATTGCTTTCTGATTGTGAGACCCAAAGACTTTAAAAATAATTTGTTTTCAACTGTGAGCTTCCCCCTAGCTGATCTTGTTCCTTCTATGCTAGAACTCAAAGTGTTTGTGATAGGGTGATTTATTATAAATAATTATGGTCGCGGTCTTAAATGTAAGCAACCTGTGACGCTCTTCACGTAAATTAGCTAACTTTCCGTCTTGATCAACAATCTGTAACATTAATGTCGGTATCTCTCTCGTGTTCCCGGGCAAATAATTTATGTTGCTCGGCTTCTCACTCATTTTATAGGCTGGTGGAACGTTGAGAGCAAATTCATGCATGAATGATTTACCCCTCACAATATTACACTCCAAGCGAATTGTATTCACTCTTAATATATCAATATGTTGAAATCCAAATAATTGTCCAATGGTACGCTCTCTGTTAAAATATATGGCGTGTGCATTTGTTGAAATTACAACTTGAAGTGTGTTGTTGTTGCTCTCGATAAGCGTATGATATAATTTATTAGATTCGACTTTCTTAATTTCGTCTAAAATTATGTCATTTAAATCGTAGGACCCCACAGGAATCTCGAATACGTGCTCTCCAATATGGAATAAATTATTATCGTGATCCACATTTGGAATCGAGTTGTACATATGAAAATCGATAAGAGCACATTCATAGTCCCTCTGTAGTATAATAGGAGGAAAGTAGTTTGCCACCACAGTTGAGCTGCACCCAGTTAACGTGAGTGTTGTTGACATTTTGACAATTTAAAAGTAAGTGAAGCATCAACGAACGAACTTGGCATTTTTTTTCAAATTCAAATGAAGTCTGCAAATCCTCGACTATAGCGCCCGCTTTCTAATCAAAAGAAAGCCATACCTTTCTTTCTAACTAAATTTACAAATTTTCTAAAATGAATCAAAATTCATATCAACGCCCACATGGTCTCGATACACATGTTTCATGTTTAGCTCATCTTGTTTAAACATTATAATCAGGTTTGCATTATCACGAACAAGATGCTTCGGGATGCGTGTATATGTTTGACATAATATCCCATAATACCCCATACCCTTTATTGGACTCACGAGTTTTTTTAAATATTCGTATTTAGGTTGAAATAACGATTTTGAATACAAGTAAATATTCTCGACTTTTAGTCCATTAGGACTCTCAATCAAACTAATCATGACATTTGTTTTCCCACAATTAGAAGGTATAAGAATTAGGGCTCCAATTGAGTTAGGTAATAAGCTACTGTGTTTGATTGTTTGTTGTTCGTTATTTTTTATGTAGAAATTTCTCACTTCTATATCTGTTTTCTGTTTTATTATACGCATATTAGATATGGGTTTTCTTAAAAGTACGGCTCTTTGAAGAATAATGACCTATTAAAATGGTAATGCACTTTTATAAACCTCTCAGTCGAACTATACATACCTGGCTATCAGTTTTGTGGGCCAGGAGTGAAGCTCAAGACACGTTAAGAGCGCGGTGATAAGGAAATAAATCCATTAGATGCCGCTTGCAGAGAGCATAATATAGTATACTCAAACCAAAAGGATTTAGAAAAACGTCATATACCCGATCTAGTTTTCGTGGAAAGAGTGTTGGAGCGAGTTAAAGCGTCTGACATCAGCCTTGGAGTAAAAGCCGCAGCATATTTCGAGATCAACACAATGAACACGGAGAAAAAAATCTGCATGGGAGTCAAGGTACTTTGTGAAAAGAAGAAGAAATTTATGCACGTAGTTAGAGCAGCTTCGAATATGTTGAAGAAGAAAAAACTAAATGATATTCACTCGGCCAAATAGTTAAAAAGTTATAAACAAGTCAATCGGGCATCAGAAAAAAGATGAAATAATTCCGCAGTTAGTGACTGTTCCAAGGGTGGTTTCTTGCCGCTTTTACCGAATTTATCAGCACTTGGAGCCTTAGGAGGACATGCATCCGGTGGTTCAGTTATTGTTACAACCATTAACATTAAATACGCAAAAAGGAAATTAAGTTCGTGTATAACTTCTAAACTAAGAATATGATCTTAATGAAACTTTCAGGGCTTACCAAGAGCATTGGAATCTATGTAAAATCAAAGCCCAAGTCCGTACTATTTGAATTGCACATTTGTCACATTTTTGCATGTATGGGGCGAATGGGATGCTGCGTATGCTTCAGCGAACAGTTTAAACTAAGTCTGGCTGCTCTAGCTCATAAATATATCTTAAAAAAACAGAGTAAAAAACCGATATTTATCGATAATAACAAAACGAAATGAGTTATCGATGATTTGAAATAAACTTGATATGCGTATGGTATACACGAACTTAAAAAGTCTAAGTTCAGCTTTCTAGCTTCTGTGGTCTCCGAAATCGACGCATTCATACATACGGACAGGGCTAGATCAACTCGGGTAGTGATGCTGATCAAGAATATGAATACTTTATGGGGTCGGAGATGCTTCCTTCTGCTTGTTACATACATTTGCACAAAACCATTATACCCTGATTTATCCATTTTCAATGGATTCAGGGTATTAATACAGAAAATCTGTATTAATTAATAAAGACACTTAAACCAATTACACAAGCTCCCCAAAAACTGATTAATAGAAATATACTATCTTACCAGCCTATGTTATCGATTTCCCAGCCTTCCAGTGAGCGTGGCACAGAAATCTTAACTCTTTGTCTGAAGCAGATAACTTCAAGCGAGCTTGATAAAGCCTCTGGTCCCTTCAAGAAAAGTGGAGAAATGAAATTGGGAAGAAATTTAATAAATATAACTGACAATAAAATAATATTAGAAACTGTTAAAGGATGGAATTTGAAACCAGGGTTATATTCTTTAATCTACCTGAAAAACCCTCAAGGCTATGAGGAAATGGATTTGGCAACATATCAGTAAATTCTAAAATATCTCACAGTCCTAGAAAAAACTTTTTCCGAAAATAACTACTTTTATTGCAATATCTACACCGAATTGCCATACAAAATCTATTTATGAAGGAGGAGACCTAATGACACTTAATACAAACAAACCTAATTATGTATACTGGGATGATCCGAATAAGATCGATAATAGACTGCGACTTCTAGTTGCATTACAATCAGCTGGTCATAGTAATCATAACAACGAAAAATTGAAGAGCTGCGAGAAGCAAACATTTTTTTAAATAAAAACCAGTAAGAACATTGCAGTCGTACGTAACAGACTGCGTATAGTTGTTCACAGTATACAGAAGTTATTTTTGTTATTTTGGAAAAATACAGAATTTTTATATTTCGTAAGGGCGGAAATGATGTGGCGAGAGTTTTGCTTCAAAGGAACATTTAATTGGATTGAAATGTACAATAAACTAATTAATAAGTATAATCGAAAACTTCATATAACTATTAAAATGGAGCCAATAACATTGACCTCATCAAGGTCAACAGAATTTTTTTAAATAATTCGAGTACAAATAACAAACCCCACTACATACCTATTAGAAGACTATCAGGGTGCACCGGTTCAAGGACGTTTTTATAAAGAAGAGCTAAGGAAAACGTGTTACCCGAAATCAGGGTGTAATAGTCTAGCTGATCTAGTCCTATCCGTCTGTATGTGTCAATTTCGGAGACTACAGAAGCTGTAATGAATCAGCTGATCGCTCTCACGAAAAGAGAGAACTTTATATAGTTCTATTCCATTTGTTTTACATACTTAATCTGTACTTAATTGAAATTAAATAAATGACTTGAAACTGATCCAGCATCGAAGGCAGACGTATGGTTTCACTCTGCCGCCAGGGAAAAACACGTACATTTTGGCGACCGTGACAGGAACCCAGCAGTCTAAGGTGATCTGCTTTAATCAAAACCAAAAATTAATAAAGTACTTATTGGAAAAGTGGCTACGTAGTCCATAGATTTGATCACTGGTATCAACACACATCGCTTGTGACACAGATTTGGTTCTGGCATCTATACAAAGGGATTTCTAGTCAGCTTTAACTCGCATGAGAACCGCCAATCGGAATTTTCAACGTAAGACACAGTAGGTACAGTTAATAATTGTAATCGTTTTCGCCACTCAGTGTAAATCTGGACAAAGCGAATCACAGCAGATATTCCGTTATTCAAAACCGCATCCTTCATTGTCGGTATTCTTCATCCTCTCATTCGCACAATTGATGGAGTGAATTGCACAAGAGAAAAGTGCAAGCTGCACTCAAATTCTAACTCAACTATCACGAGCTTTCCTCTGACTCTCAAAGCGAGCTTTCAACACGCTATCCACTGTTCGTTTACATTCGTCGCCTTTGCTATACGCATTGCGAATGTATGAAAGTTTTCATAATTCAAACACCAAGTTGTTCTGCTGAAAAAACAATTAAGATACAAGAAAAATGGCACATCAACCTGAAAGACAATTAGCCCTATACAAGCGCGAAAGGGAAATTCTGCTTCAAAGTGGTAGAAAAATAAAACATAGGGTAGATTCGAATCAAGAAATAGACGATACTTTACTTGAATGTCGTTTACAAGTGTTGGAGTCGCATTTTAGGCAGTTGTATCAACTGCAATCCCAAATCGAACGATTAGACGCAGACGACAATACACGTGATGAAGTGGACGATGCATTTGTGGCTGCCAAATCAGCCATGCTCAAGAGATCAGGCTACAGGCTATCTGTTGAGCTGCTTGTCAGACTCAAGGAACGCTACGATAAAAAAGTGCTGATCTTTATTGAGCACATCTCCAATATGTTTAGCATTTCAAATATGAAAGCGGCAAACGCTTCTACTCTTCGTGCCATCTTAGACACAGTGACTGCCTTGCGTGGGTCATTGCTGTCACTTGGCACAGAAGTCGATGTAATGAATGCAATTTTAATTCATATTGTATTATCAAAGGTCGACGTCGAAACTAAGCAAGCATATGATCGCTTGCAAGATTATGAAAAACTTCCAGCATGGGACGAGTGCTACAAGATTCTTGGTCTACATTGTCAGTTCTTGGAGTCCAATTCACAAGCAGTTCCCATCGGAAATCTAGCAGCCAATCGTTAAGAAAGGCCAATCCTCAAGAAAGCATTTGCAGCGGTACAAACTTACTGTATCAAGTACAATGCATCGGATCACACTCTTGGAAAGTGCCCATTGTTTGCAGCATTAACAGTCGACGAGCGCTTCAACCTAGTAAAGGTGCACTTATTATGTGTCAATTGTATGAGTAAGGGACATATAGCCGCAAAGTGCACATCAAAATTAAGATGTCGTATATTTTAACCTTTACATCACTCTCTCTTGCATCGTTTTAATCCGTCCAAGCAATATTCAACAGTATCTTCGTTATGTGGAATATCAGAAGGTGAGTCTGCCGCAACACGCGTTGTTTCCTTATTAGCCAGGCAATCTCGACGCGCGCTCGTTCCAACAGCTGCAATCCTCATTATGGACAAGTATGGCAAATATCAACCTGCACGAGCATTACTGGATTCTGGGTCTGAAACCAATTTTATCACCGAGGAATTGGCAAAACAACTGCCGTTACAATTTCAGCGTAAACATTACGCGGTCTCAGGCATTGCAGATGTTCGCGCAAAACAAAAGTTCGCAGTCACCACAACTATTAAATCATCAGTTAATTCACAGAAATGGTCCCTGCAGATTACACACCCGAGGAACAGGCATGTGAAGAACATTTCATGGCAAGCACTAGGTTGGTTAAATCTGGGCGAGTACAAGTTCATTTGCCATTAAAGGAACCACCGGAAAAGCTTGGGAAGTCAATTATGACAATGACAATTAAGTCAACAAATTGAACAGCGTTTGGAACGCTAACCACAACTCAAAGAAATGTGCGCAGATTTTATGCAAGAGTACTTAAATCAATTTCTCACGTTGATGTTTCTCAACCGTATTACGTGATCCCGTATCACTGCGTGCAGCGTCCAGAGAGCACAACAACAAAGCTACGCGTAGTTTTTGACGCATCAGCAAAGACTTTAAACAACATCTCTCTCAACGATATTGTAATGGTTGGACCTACGATTCAACGAACTCTAATATTAACTTTACTGGGATTTAGACTTTACAGGCACGTATTAACGGCTGAAAAAACCTTTGACTATGTTCCAACTGAATACAGTAACTTATGGAATGGCATACGCGCCCTCGCTATTCGAAGTCTAAAATTGATTGCTGAACAATCCCAGAATGAATACCCATCAGAATCACGAACGTTACAAGAAGACATGTACGTTGACGATCTCTTAACTGGTAGTAGTTAAGAGTAGTATCCGTTGTGGGACACTTATATGACATGTTCGGCTAACTGAGCCCAGTTGTTATACGCTGTAAGATTTTTGTGCAATAGCTTTGGATGCATCGCTTGGAATGGGACGACTTACTACCAGTAGAACTACAAATTCATTAGCAACACATCGAAACTGATCTACATAACATCAATCAAATCGAGATTCCCAGGTTTGTTAATTCATCACCACAGCATGGTTGCGAAATCCACGGCTTTGCAGACGCCTCACTACGTGTTAATGATTTCTAAATCGAGAGTCCCGCCAATAAAGACAATTTGACTCCCGCGTCTTGAGCTTTGTGCAGCACTTTTATTATGTCAGACATGGAATAAAATTAAGCATAAGCTCGATGCACTAGCTAAAACAATTTTCTTTTGCACAGATTCCAAGATTGTCCTCCACTGGATAAAAATGCATTCGTCGAAACTGAGTTGCTTTGTGGCGAATCGGACATCACAAATTCAAAATATTTCAGGAAACGCAATTTGGCGTCATGTACCAGGCAGGACAACCCAGCAGATATTGTCTCACGTGGCTACCCAGAAAGCGAACTATCAAAAACAATATGGTTCACTGGCCCATCGTTTTTGAACTTCGAGTCAGGAAACTGGCCACAAAGTATAGACAGAATTAGAGCAGCGCAAAGCTGTGTCATTTAAGTGTAACGATAGTGGCACCGAGGGAAAGATCATTGAGCACATCGTAAAGAAATTCGGAACATATCGTCGCATTCTACGCATAGCAGCCTACGTGTTACGCTACGTGTTTTAACAAAGTTCCAGCAAATAGAAATCTGACAGTAGACAAGGTGACACACATATCAACAACAGAACAGCAGCATGCATTTATACACATCGTTTTGTCAATACAACACACATCATTTGCGCACGAGATACATATGCTAAATTCAAATAAGCCTTTGAAGCCGGAACTCCAAGGGTTGACACCGTTTATGACTAAAGCCCAAGGATTAAATTAAAGGCTCGCCGTCATTCGACCTGGAGGACGCTAAGCCAATGCACCCATATCAATTGACGCAAGGTTTCCTTTATTGATGAGATGTGATTATTACTTTACAAAGAAGTTCGTCGAACATTTGCATACAGTTAACAAGCACGCTGGACCAAAGGCGCTCATCGGTTTACTACGCTGGCAGATTTGGATCATCAACGCACGCCAATTGGTCAAGGATGTCGTTAGGTAGTGCATCCACTGTTATCATTACAAGCCGCAATTGATGAACCAAATAAACCTTCTTGCAAATCGACTGGCCACAACTAGACCATTTTCAGTAACAGGAGTTGACCTTTGTGGACCGTTTTCAGCATCATATCGTATTCGTAGCAACGTGCCTTACAAAACCTATTTGTATGTTTTTCAACAAAAGCGATACACATCGAACTTCTATCTGATCTTTCTACAAACACTTTTATTTTTTCACTAAAACGTTTTATCGCTCGCAGAGGCAGTCCACATCGAGTTTACTGTGACAACTCCACAAATTTTGTTGGTGGATGTGTGCAGCTTTATCGATTCAAGAAGGAGCTCTTTAGCCAAAGAGCATTGGATGACTTACATACGTTTAACAGCGACACTGGTGTTTCACTTTATACCGCCTCCGGCCCCACACTTTGGTGGACTGTGGGAAGCGGCAGTAAAATCCATGAAGAGTCTCCTCATCAAAAATATGTCCAATACAGGATTAACATATGAAAAGCTGCAAACAATTGCAATCGAAGCCGAAGCGATTCTCAATTCTCGGCCGATTGCACCACTCACCGAAGACCCAAATGACGGAGAAGCTCTTACGCCAGCGCATTTCCTCATTGGAGCATCGTTTTAGGCTCCACCAGATGATGACTCTAAATTATCGACTCGCCGGCAAAGAATCACCTACGCTAAACATCGTCTTTGGGATCTATGGCGTCGCGATTACGTACACACATTGCAAACACGGGCAAAGTGACTCACTCCAGAAGCAAACATCGAACAGGGCCAGATTGCCCTTATACATGAAGACAATAGTCCACCTCAACACTGGCCATTAGACCGAATATCCGGCACTTGCGAAGGAAAAGTTGGAAGAGTGCGAGTAGTAGACATCTCTACTACAAATGGCGTCAGACAAACACCTATACACTAGATTGCACCACTTCCCATTAAGAATACATTTTGAAAGCTACGCCTTTTCAATGGGCGGAGAATGTTTGATATTCTTGTTCCTTACCAATTACTACTCTTGTATTATAGCTTTACGACAGCTCTGTATTGAATCAGCGGATCGCTCTCACGAAAAGAGAGAACTTTATATAGTTATATTCCATTTGTTTTACATACTTAATCCGTACTCAATTGAAATTAAATTAATGACTTGAAACTGAACCAGCATCGATGGCGAACGTTTTGTTTCACTCTGCCGCCAGGGCAGAGCACGTACATCAATAAGTATCGGTTTTTTGACTCGGTTTTCGAAGCATATCTTATCCTTCTGCCTGTTTCATTCATTTGCACAAAACTATTATACTCTGATTTATCCATTTGCAATGGATTCCGGATTTACATATATTAGATTTTTATTTTTTTTTTTGGTGTTTTTAAGTCTTTAAATTGCTTTTGAGCTGCTTAATTTCATCGACGTGGCATACCTTGTTTTTTTTTTTGTTTTTTTGAGCGGCACTTTTACTATTGCTTCTTTCACCTTACGGCTAATCTTTAGAGCGTCAAATTGGCATTATCTGATCCTATAAGAAGCAGACTTGGAGGTGCAGAAGCGATGCGAACTGTGGTCGAGAGGTGATAAGACTCCGGAAAATTCAGACATTTTTTTTCTTATAAATAATCAACGTTTACATATATTCTTAAATTTCAAAACGTCTGTTTGATAAAGATGACGTGAAGAGTATAATTTTTACAACATCCTGGGAATTTTTTTCTAATGTTGCAGAGCATGCTGAGCCTGGTAAAACTCCTGCACACAGCCCAAAAAATTCAAAAATATCAGAGTTGGCGGCGGTTACAGAGGCCAATAACTCGTTAACGTCTTGCAATTTTTTGATCTGTTAGTGCATGGTTAGAATATAAACAAATTTTATAAAGCACATGTGATTCTTAATTAAAAAAATTTTCTTTTTACCGGAGTTGGACAAAGCACTGGTCTGGTGGACGGTTGGTTGAAACGACTGGACCCAGGAAGTCTTTCGACTCAGCTTGACCTAGAAGACATATACAATACTTTACAGTCTTATTCAATATTCTTACACTCGTTCACGAAGTGAAACTAGTATATTGGTTTTGTGCAATGTCCGTCATGCTGTCCGTCATGCTGTCCGTCCGTCTGCCCGTCTGTCCGTATGAACGCAATATTTTTCGACGCTATTGAAAATATAGACTTGAAACTTGGCATATATACTTGTAGTTATCTGCTTCACACAAAGTGTTAAGACTTTTGTGCCACACCCACTGGGAGGCTGGCAAATCGATAACATGTCGATACACCTGAAATCGCAAATCGATGAAAGTTGAATATTTCCCACAATATTAAAGTTAGAGTCACCAAATTTGGTATGTAGATACCTGGTGATCTCCTCCAAAAAAATCCTTGCTTTCCCGGCCACGCCCACTATAACGTCGCCCAGCGCCCCCGCCCTAAAAAATCGGAAATGGCTATATCTCCCACGGTTTTAGAGCTACAGTCACCAAATTTTGAATATATATTACTGCTAAGGTCCCCCAAACATCACTTAAAACATTTTCTGGCCGCGCCCCCTTCCGCCTCCGTAATCGCTAAAATCGATATATTTACAAGCTCAAAACGGTAACACGTGTATAATTAACACAATTTTGAAGCTAGAGACACCAATCTTGGTACGTAGATTACTGGTGACCGCTCCAAAAAATTTTGAAACCTTGATGTCCCGGTCACGCCCACTAAACGCCCCCCAGACACCCCGCCTTAAAAAATCGGAAATGACTATATCTCCCACAGTTTAAGAGCTAGAATCACCAAATTTTGAAGGTAGATTAGTGGTCAGCTCCTCTAAATAAGGGTACAAAAATTTACCGCCCACGTCCACCGCCGCCCACTCCCGCCCACTCCCGCCCCGCAAATCCCGAAAAACTATATCTCCCACAATTTTGGAGCTAGAGTCACAAAATTTTAAACGTAGATGGCTGGTCACCCCCTTTAAAGCTCGGTAAGAAAATTTGCCGGCCATGCCCACTCCCACCTACTCCGGCCCCCGCAAATCGGAAAAGCTGTACCTCTGACAATTTTGGAGCTAGAGGCGCAAAATTTGGCAGAAAGTATTTGTGTGACCTCCTCTTAATGTTGGCCACGCCCACCTCCGCCCCTACGAAATATAAAGATTCTATATTTTTTTCAAAATAGCAATAATAATTTCCGTGTACTGTGAACGACTATGACGTAGTCGGTTACGTCCGACTACAACTTTCTCACTTATTCCTTATCATCTAATGAACTTAAAGTAATTTTCTTAACCTTATGCGTATACAAATTATGTGTGCCAGATCTTAACTTTAGCATACTCTCACTACATTTTTCTTAATATATAAACGTTCCTCATATCTACTCAAATTTAATATGTGTTTTTTGCCTCTTGTCACTGCCTCGTGAAATTTGTCTTGATGTAGTCGAAGTGAAAATCATACATTTTCCACTTTGACAACTCTAAAACTATGAATCTTAAGTACATAGGGTTATCAGAGGTATTGTGAACACGTTTCATTGTATAGCATGTCTTCGGCAGATTGAAGAGCTATGGAAACTAGCCTTTCTAGCCAATCAGCCCCACCTAATTGCGGCTAACTGTTTCCCAAGACACAAATACCATTTTGTATGAACCTGTACATGTTAATGTGAGTTAACAATTGTATCTTAATTTCCGTTGTCTTGAGCATAGCATCCCAAGACAGCTAAAGTGTTGTGTAATAGTGGGCTGTGTCGAGAGAATTAATTTTCTGGCAATTTCTCTAAAGATTTGAAAAACGTCTGCTAGCAAAAGAACGTCAGTTTTAAGATACGATTCCATGTAATCTTTCAAGGCTTGACAACCAAAAACTGTCCAGAAATGTTGCGCATGTGCAAAATCTTCTGCAGAACAATCGAAATTTGTGAGGCGATTCAAGAATTTTTCTCGTGGAGGTACAGAGCTCTCCCTTAAACGACTTCTGAATATACGTATGGGAACATATGGGACATGACTAAATTCATCATCTCGTTGGAAAAAACGTTAAGCACATTCAAACTTTTCAGCACTTAAATTTGTACTTGTTCATTGCTTGTTTAGAAGTGAAAACTTAGAAGTGAAAATGCAGTACAAACATTTACATGGAACTGAATTCCGTTTTGTACATTTTTTGGTTTTGGAAATAAATGTGTCCGGTGATATACGTACAAGTCCGAAAAAATAAAATTAGGGACTTTTAAAGTGTTTTGTGTATCGTTAATGTTTAATTATATTTTAACTACATGCTTTGAGAAATTCTTTATACATGTGCTCGACGTTCCTCCTCCAACAGCATTAGGCTCACATGTGATTGTTTTTACAGCCTCCCGACTAATGCCTCAATTTCCTCATCGATCACAAATACATTTATGGTAATACAGGGGTTTTGTTGTTCAAAAACTTTGATTTGTTTTAAAGCGAGAGGAAACTCCAAGTGTTCAAAAATAAGTGTGAGGTGCTCGCTTATTTGAATGTTAGAGGTGTGAATATCCTGTGTACCATAGCTTGTGCATCTGTTGGCGGAGCATATCTGATTTTTTAGTGCACATATTAACGTCCACTTGAAGCAAGAATTACCCATGTTTTTGATGTCGACTATCGCCTTTTTTGCTTTTAGCGTTTTAGGCCAATTAATCTAGCTGGAGACTTTGAGTGTCTTTGATTATACTCATCTATTTCTATTGGACGTAGATATAACGAACATTACATTCAAGTGCCCCAACGATACCGAACACGAGCTTGTTAATGCGCGGACCCAGGCGGTGACGAAGATCGCAAACAATGACAAAGGACTAACGTTTTAAGAATAGAAACAGTAGAAGCATTATTTATTACATGAAAAAGATTGTTATAACTAGAACATAAGATCCGAAATGGGTTATGGATAGCATAGTTTGCATTACACATTTTAAGAAAAATAAATTTTTGATAAGCTCCATTCACTTTCTCTTTCCTGGAGTTTACAGACTTGATGATCTCCTCATCAACGTATTTTATATACTCTGCAATTAGCTCAATATTTGCTTTTATATATGTAAATACAATTTTGTTGAACACTGGGATTATAGCCTCTGCTGCATCGTTTATGACCTCTTCTGGTACACAAAATTCTTCTCTTTCGTTAGCACATGAGTATATGCATATGCGGCTTTTGAAGCCGCTTGAAATTAAAATCACATGCTCATTTTCAAATGTGAAAACACGAATCTTGTGGGTATTAGATCTGCGTGCTGGATTAGATAATATCTAAATCACACGCACTATAATAAACAGCAGGCTTGAAGTTGTTGTTGGAGGTGGAAAATCCAATGATGTAGTTGCAGCTATTGGTAAAGATATAGTTGTTGTTAAAGTAGTTGATGTAGATGTAAGTGTTGTATTCACTGTTAGCTATAGTTGTAATTGTTGTATTTACTGTTAGCTATAGTAGCATAGTTATTCTTGTTATAATTGTTTTTATAGTTGTAATTGTTATAGTCGTTGTAAATGTTGTTGTCGCTATAGTAGGATAGTTGAAGCCATTGTAATTGATGTATTCGCTGTTAGCTATAGTAGCTTAGTTATAGTTGATTGTGTTGGCGGTAAGTCCGTTGGAGTTAGCGTTAACGATGGCGTTGGCGTTGACGATGACGTTGGTGCTGGAGTTGGCGTTAGCAGTACGTCCGTTGGCGGTTGGTGCACTGGCGGTTGCGTTGGCGTTGATGATGACGTGCCTCGATAGATAAAATTGCCATCTATTGCGTTGTTATAGTTTATATAGTTGTTGTTAATGTTGATAGAGTCAATGTTACAGTTGTTGTTGATATTGATATTGTTGAGAATATGTTAAACAGCAACGTATATGAACTGTACACATGTTTGAATGTATGTGTGGTTGTTTAAGAGCAACTGTCTATTTAAGTAAGTTTCAATTGACCATGATGCAAGCTACCTGTGTGCAGCTCTGCATAATTTCGTCAGTCACATTGTGTGATACATACGAAGTGGTTCTCTTCATGAAATAAATCCAATAGGTATTGGGCCCAGACATTGCTCGTCTGCGCAAGTGACTCCGTTTGCAAAAAATAAAGATTTGATTGATCGTGAATGCATTCTATTGAGAAACTAGACAATAAGAGCTATAGCGCGTGGGCAGTTCAAATGAAAACTGTTTTAATTCATGCTGATTTATGGTCTGTCGTTTGGGGACGCGTTGTAAAGTCAGAAAACTACACCGCTGCGGCAAAAGCCGATTTTGACACAAAAGATGAAAAAATTGGCAAGCATAATGTTATGCATAAAGTTCACGTAAATTAACAAAGTAAAGAAGTGTACAACGTCGGCGAGCGTTTGGAAATTGTTGCGCAAATCATGTGCCGAGACCGCAGAGTAACATTGCTACGGCAACTGTTGGCTACAAAAATGAAAGAAGGTGATCATCTTAATAGCTTCTTTGACGTAGTAGAGAAAATAACTGAGATCAAGGCTAGTTTACCAGACGAAATTTTGTCTATTTGTTTGGTTGTGAATACCGCCTCCTATTTGCGAAATCGGGCAGACACATCAACTTTACCAAATATGACACCCCAAGAAGCCTGGTCTGGAAGAGAAGCCGTGTGCATCACATCTGACAATTTTTGGAGCTAAAGCCATTGTGCTTAACAAATCGCACAGAAGAAAGTTTCACCCAAAGGGTGAAGAGCATATTATGGTCGGCTATTCGGAAACTGCAAAAGCATATCGTTTGTATAACCCACTGAAACGTAATGTAATAGAAGATCGTTACATAATCTTTTTTGAGTCTATTTTAACAGATGATGACCATGTGAAGCCTTAGGATCTGCCACGTGGTGCTGAGATTATGTTGGTCATGCCTCCTGACAAGTCGGTAGATGAGTCATCCGATTTTCAAGTTGTGCTAGCGAGTGCAGTTGGGACTGAGGAGTATGGGCCTGTTGATGGCGAAAATTCTACACAAGAAGAGCTGGACTGGGATGACACTGCAGATAAGAATAGCAGTGCAGACGACGCGGGCGCCCACGCATACAGTACAATGCTTTGAATGCCATGACGAGAGATGACCTTGATATTCCAGGTAGCTTCAGGGAGGCGCTAAGTACATGCAATGCAGAAAAATGAAAATCGTCAATGCAGAAAGAAATAGATAGACTGAGAGCAAGCAAAACCTGGGAATTGGTTGATTTACCCAAAGCTGAAGTTGCTATCGGCTGCAAGTGGGTCTAAGCTGTAAAGTGCGATAAATTTGGAAATGTTGAGCACTTTAAATCACGACTAGTCGCAAAAGGCAGCGGTCAGCGTGCGAGTAAACTATTTTGAAACGTTTTCTCCAGGGGCAACGTATTCATCAATCAGGCTGGTCATGGCCATGGCAGTGGAACATGGCATGTATATGCATCAAGTGGATATTTCTGCATCATACTTGAACCGCGATCTAAAAGAGACAGTCTACATGCGTCAGCCGGAAGGATTTACCGATGGAAGCCCCCTCATGTGAATGTTAAAGCTGCACAAGTCGCTATATGGGCTTAAACAGAGTGGCCGCGAGTGGAATGATAAGCTGAACAGCGTGGTATTAGAGATTAAGTTCACTCCTTGCCCAAGGGAGCCTTGTGTGTACACAGTTAGAAATGACAGAAAGCTGAACATAATCGTTGTTTATGTTGACGATCTCATTGGTCAGCGCAAACAAGGAGGTTCTCATCAAAATCAAGACGCTCATATCCGATCATTTCGATATGGTTGATGGAGGCACGCTGAAGAATTTTTTGGGAATGGAGATAGAGCGCAACGGGGATACTGGTGGCATATCAGTCGCACACAAACAGGAACTGGTGGACAGGTGGACCAAGTTAAATATCAGTCATTGATTGGCTCGTTGACGTACATGGCAGTAACGACTCGTCCCGATATACTGCACTCCGTATCTAAACTTGCACAAAGGAATGCAGACCCTCATCAGCAGTTGCTAAGCGTGTGCTACGCTATTTGAAGGGTACAGTAGAATTGACTATGCATTACGACCATTAAGCAGTACAGAAGCGGAATACGTAGCACTTCAATCGACGGCTAAGGAAGCTGGATATATAAGTAAACTGGTTGAAGAAATATGCTTCGGCAAGATGTCTGCAATAATGATGTACAGTGTCGTGAAGAATTCTACATTTGATGCACGTAGTACGGGGAAATATATAAGAATAATATAATTAAATTTAAATATGTACCCACAGAGAATATGATATCTGATGTATTAACTAAATATCTAGTTAAAGTTAAGCATGAACAAAATTTATTTGAATGTTAGGCGTGAATTAGCTATATCAATTTGTTGTTATATAGTAACATAGTACCTTGAGACTATGTTAAACAGCAACGTATATAGTGAATCACAAAAGTATTCGCTGCTAAGCATATGCCAGAAAAACCTTAGTATTTAACCATCGTAGCAGCCATTTTTGGCAAGTTTGTCTTACTATATTCGTATATTAATGTTTACGAAAGGCAATTCAACACAAACATTTTGGGAACTTCAAACAGTTATTAGAATAGAGCAACAAAAATAAAAAAAACGCATATTTTCATATCACAAAAATATTCGTTTTTCTTATATATATTTATTTTCATTACGAAAAATTAGATAATACTGGTCCAATTCATATTTTGTGTGGTGTCCCTTGCTGGCACTAACTTCCTGCAATATTCGGGACTAATTTTTGACCACTTAACCTGCAGCACCTGACACTGTGTACAGGACAACACATGTTTGAATGTATTTGTGGTTGCTTGAAAGCAACTGTCTATTTAAGTAAGTTTGATTCGAACATGATGCCTGTGTGCAGCTCTGCATAATTGCGTTAGTCCCATTATATGATCCACAAGAAGTGTGTCTTTATGAAATAAATCCAATAGATATATATATGTATATTGATATATTGTCATTTTAACACAAAAAGCATTTGGTCTGATTTTGAGGATTTGACGGTTTGAGGTTTCGATAGATCAAGGACTACTGATGCGGATTCAGTGAATGTAGAGAGTCTTTATCGACATTTTTTTTTTTTTGCCACATTTAACTGTGAAATATTAAGCATAGGCTCAAACAGGTTTGGACGGCAGAGGACACGGTTCGGTGCACCTCCAATACAAGTTTATGCAATTTTTAAAAAAACTTAACACGCTCAAAGTCATAAAACAATCAAAACAATGTAACGGAAAAAAGAGACACCCGGAAAAACACTATGAATTTGTTATTAAAAATGTAGACGTTATTCAGAAGCCATAAAACTATTAACCCTATTTACGAGAAAAACAAGTAAAAACGTTGCAGTCGGACGTAACTGACTGTATAATAATCGTTCACAGTTCACAGAAGTTATTATTGTTTTTTTGGAAATACATATATATATCAAGTAAGAACGTTGCAGTCGGACGTAGCCGACTGCGTAATACTCGTTCACAATACACGGAAGTTATTATTGGTATTTTGGAAAAATATAGAATTTCTATATTTCGTAGGGACGGGGGTGAGTGTGGCAAATATTTTTCCGTTCGGTCTTAAGAGAAGGTCACCTAAACACTGTCTGCCAAATGTTGTGCCTCTAGCTCCAAAATTGTACGAGATATAGCTTTTCGTGAGTTGCGGTGTCGGAATTAGCAGGGAGTCGGCGGAAGTTGGCGTGGCCGCTAAATTTTCTTACCGACCTTTAAAAGGGGTGACCAGCCATCTATATTTGAAATTTGGTGTCTTTAGCTCCAAAATTGTGGGAGATATAGCTTTTCGCGATTTGCGGGGTCAAGGTCTCAATCTTTTGAGGAGGAATGCAGGAATCTGCATACCAAGTTTGGTGTCTCTAGCTTTTTTAGCGATTACGGAGGTGGAAGGGGGCGTGACCGGAAAATTTTTCTGTGATGATTTGGGGACCTTACCAGTAATATATATTCAAAATGTGGTGACTCTAGCTCTAAAATTGTTGGAGATATAGCCATTTCCGATTTTATACGGTGGGGGCGCTGGGGGACGTTATAGTGGGCGTGGCCGGAAAATCAAGGATTTTTTGGAGGAGAGCCCCAGAAATCTACATTCCAAATTTGGTCACTCGAACTTTAATATTGTGGAAAATATTCAACTTTAATCGATTTGCGATTTGAGGTCTATCGACATGTTATCGATTTGCCAGCCTCCCAGTGGGCGTGGCACAAAAATCTTAACACTTTGTCTGAAGCAGATATATTCCAACTTTCAAGTCTCTATCTTCAATAGCGCCGAAAAATATTTCGTTCATCCGGACAGATGGACAGACGGACGGACAGCATGACGGCCATTGCACAAAACCAATATACTAGTTTCACTTCGTGAACGTGTATGAAATGTCTCATCATAGAAAATATTTTAAAGTGGTTTTTCGTCATATGTATCAGAATGAGTAGGTTATGCAAAAATTTCAAGCAAAAAGTTGGATTTTTTTACCTGGTGTAATCTAATGTTTCTTGTTGTGTAGGTGTGTTTATAAGCATAATCGGCTCGTAGCTGCGTACAGTGTATTTCCTAGTGGAGTAATTTTGACTTGTGCACTTTGCTATTCCGAAAGGTATTCTTTGATATTCTTAGATATTCTTTGTTGGCCTTAGGAATCGCTAAGAATTTATCATCAGAGTACGAGGATGATTCCTCCAGAGGGTTGCTGAAATTATAAGTTTACTTCTATTTGTATACACAGTGTCAATGGCTTTCCATGTCTGCTTTGAACATGTTTCCTTTCTTAAAAAACGAGACTCCATGTAAACTGTCTTTAAAATTTTATCTTATCTTACCACGCAGAGAATCACCGATCGCTAAGTTCGCTCAGTTAGAGACTACCGTTGAGATTTTATCAACAACTGGAGGCAGTGCCGTGTGTCCATGGGATGAACCAACTACAAATGTTTTACCAAATGTGAGTACTTCAGCGCCTAATACTGTTGCTACTGCAGTTTTGCCTTTAGCGCCATGGCCGAGTGAGGTCAACGCCAGAGAAGAGTCAAACCCAATGACCAGGTAAATATACATATCTCTCTTAATATGTAATACACCAACGAATTAAATCATTTTCACAGCATATATCCAGAATTTTGCGAACTTACTGAACATCATCGCAACTTGGGAATACGACATCAAAATACAGTGGACAACGTAGAGGCGGGTATGAAGAGCTTAATGGCGAACTTACCTGAGCAACGTCGTGCCTCTGTTTCTTTCACGCCCAGGTATTAAATAAAATTTGAAAAGTTTTCTTAAAACGATTGAGAAGCCTCTAGTCGGGAGCGCCCGACTAAGGAAGACCCAGAACCCTGTCCTTACATACATTTCAATCGTGCACATACACACAAACGCACGCCGTAACCTGTACACTGTACTCAGCATCTGTGCTTGGCCCCACTCTGGAAACAAAATTCTTGATAGCTCTTTATCTTTATGAGATTTTCAAGACTTAAATAAAGTACAGGCTGTAGTAATTGACTTGCGATTTTTTTAAATTTGTGGCGATTGGGGGAAGGTATCCAACAATCGGAATATTCTTAAACTTATTCTTATGCTTTATGAGATCTATGGATACCTATGGATATGTATGGATATCTATGGATAATCTATAATAATAAAATGGGACAAGTTATCGATGATTTGAAATAAAAATTTTTGGGTATGGTACCTACGGTTTAAAACAAATAAACTTCAACTCTCTATCTCTTATTGCAGCACTTGTTGCCAATTGACTTGACAACTTTCATAAACTATACCATATGTTTTCTTTAATAATCTTAACAATAAAAACCTTGCAGTCGGAAATAACCGACTGCGTAATACTTGTTCACAGTACACAGAAGTTTTTATTTTTATGTAAGAAAAATATAGAATTATTATATTTCGTAGTGGTAGAGGTGGTAGAGGTGGCCAATATTTTTTGGCTCGATCTTAAGAGAAGGTCACCCACACACTGTCTGCCAAATTTGAAGACTCTAGCTTTAAAATTGTGGGAGATGTAGAATTTCGCGAATTGCAACGCGAGTGGGCGTGGCCGAGTCATTTTATTACCCCTACCCCTGCGGGGCGTTCTGAACGCTTGTGGTTCAGCAAGATGTCCAGGCAATGGTCTGGGTAGGCGAACACGTCCACTATGCGTTAGAGTGTTTGTGGTAATGGTTGGCATGGTGTGAATAGGTCCCTTCATGGGATTCTGGTGCGAAAGCGGCAACGGAAGTTCCGCTAGGGATTTTGAATGCTACGAGTGTTGATGAGCAAATGAGCAAATGTGTAAATAGGTGGTTGACGTGTGTAAATGATCAGATGTTTGAGAGAAGCCGAAAGGCGAATCTTAAGCATTTAAAGTGGTGGACGCGTGCGTCGAGAGTTAAGCGGCGGTCGGTTCGGTCCCTGCGAAAACAATTTTAATTTCCAGATCTACCAATGCTGATTACGCGGCCCAACTCAGGTCTGAGCATATTCGAAGTATGAAGTATATGCTTGTAAGAGTGAAATAGGATGAGTGGCATTCCTTCCTAGAATGCAATAAGAACGTTCTTTGGTTCGTGCTTATAAGATAGTGAGAGGTAGGGAAACGGAGTGGTAGCCTCCGTGTCGGTGACGCCCGGTTAGCGGCATGGACATGATGTGGATGGAGGGTATTTTCTGAGTGAATGCAAGTGTGCAAAGGTGTTTGTGCACTTGAAGTCGCTTGATAGGATCAGGAGCAATCCTCGATCGTTGCGGAGCATCAAGTATGCAAGACGGACGACTTGCTCATCTTGATTAAAGGACAGTCGCGTTCTGAGGCGGAGATGTATGCGGGGAAGTACTTGCGCACTGTGTATAAGTGGGGCGAGTGTTGGAGTGAGCGTGGCACTGGAAAAGGCGGTGTCAATGCTACTCAAGAGCAGATTGTCACCTGGTCAACGTCTTATTGTCAGGTTCAATGGTATGAGTGTGAGGTATGCCTCAAGGGCCACCTGCTATGTGTGGTTGGACAAGTGCGTCGAATTTTGAGAAGTGACTGGGGCCTCAGCAGACGAACAGTCCGGTTTATTCGTTGCAACATTTGGATCTGTGTTGTGTACGCCAGTTGTAGGTAGGCTGCTTGTCTGTGTGCCACACTGTCTGTATGGAGGCAATACAGGTTCTATTTGGTGTAGCCTCTCGTAACTTGGAGATAAGGTGTCGGGCCTTGCTCTATAAAACAAAAAGGCGGCTGCCACTGGTGTAGAATGAATGGTTAGTTGATAGGGACGTGGAGAGTTTAGGGATTAGTGAGTGTAAAAAGTTGTTGAATGAGTGTGTTCGGTCTGATAGGCAAGTCAGATTGTACACTAATGGGGATGAGATATCACTTACGGGTTTATCCGAGATGTGACGTTTGTTAGGGATCGACCAGACTTTGGTTTTAACCTTTGTCGTGGCTTTCTCCTGACTGGGCACGGATCTCTCAATGCTTTCTTGCATTCGAGGAACCTGTTTGCGAGTTCGCAGTGTCGTTGTGGTTTCATGTCAGAAACATGGCAACATGTTCTTTGTGAGTCTCCGCTATATGCAAATCTTCGTGATCTGATCGTCATGGGTGTGTTTGAGGTTAGTGGGGGGTTTGAAGTAAATCAAAGGGGGTAAATTGCGAAAGAATTATGTGGTGTGTGTTTTCCGAGGTAACCAATCCCCAGTTTCATGGATCTATACTGGAAGTATTGTTTTAGGATACGGACTCTGACCAGATGTGTCATCTGGTACCACGTGACTAGGCTTTCTGCACTCTGCACAGCGTTCTTTGGGAGTTGTTGGGGACATTTGCTGGTCGCCTAGACGTTTGATATTTGGCAACTAGTAAACCCGAAGTTTGCGGATCGCGGCGTTCATACAGATGCACAGACAGACAGAAAAACGGACAGGGCTACATCGATTCGGCTCGCCTTCCTGATCTAAGCCATATCCGTCCGTCTGTAGAAATGCGTCGAACGCTTGACCCCCATTAAGGAAATTAAATTCGTGAAGAACTCCAAAACTAAAAACAAGATCCAAATGCAATTTTTACTACTTAATAAGAGCATTTAATGTTATGTACAAACCGAAGCGCAAGTCTATTGTATGAACATGCTAAACGAGAACATATTGAACAATATTGTGTGGCCCTAGTTCTTATAGTTTGAGATATGCTCAAAAACTAACAAATATCAATGCGTATGGTATACACGAACTTACAAAGTCATAGTTTATCTCTTTAGCCCTTGTAGTCTCTGAAATCGATGAGTTCATACAGACAAACGCACAGAAAATTTAAATAATGTCATGCTCTGAGTTTAGAGGTTATTGACGAATTTAGTTTCCACAGTGGGGGCCTAGCTCAGCAGCTGCCTTATGTTCACATTATGCGCTTGCATACGTATATGTGTGTGTGTGTGTGTTTGTTTTTGTATTTATGGAGGCGCCATAGAGAATCTTCTGAATATACTGTTGGCCCGTGCCACACCATGCACGATGCACTGGCAATGCCAGCGCCTATGTACAAAACACACCCCCGCCACCATACACTGCATTCACCGCGGGATCACCGCCAAATATAACTTCGCGGGGACGGGTTGGTTGTTTTAGGCACCCTCCATTTGCCGACGCTCTCTCTCGCACCTTCTCGGATCGCTCTGGATGCCTATGATGACCTGGTTAGCTTTTCTCTAGTTGTTTCTCCCCTTGCTCATCCAATCCAGATCTGGATCTTTGGAATTAACCGATAAGTCAATTTTCCCTTGGTGGTCATGTCCCACGTCATTTGCCATCTAACTATCGATGCTTGCCTTTCTGCTCTTCGTATGGCCTCTAGCGAGCTGCGTATATCGTTCCATCTCCATTGCCAGTATATCTACTGAGAACATTCCTGCCAAAACGAGTGCTGCGTCGTCGGATACAGTCCTGAATCCTGATAAGACGCAATCATCTTTGTCTTTAAACTAACACTATTTGCTATAGCAGTAGCCAGTAGTTGCTTTATCCTGCTGTATGCAGCGCCCGTAATACAGCAGGATAAAGCAACTACGCTACTCAAGAGTACTCGCCTACTGGTTTTGGGACCTCTTATATTCAGATGCCTTTTTGCTAGCGTGGGCCACGTGGGAGCGGAAGCTCAGCATGTCTCTATCAAGACTTCCAGGTATTTTCTGGACTCCTTCGACTTGATTGTCTCTGTGCTCACCTGGAAGCTTATGAACTCCATCTTTTTCCGTGATGAGCACTGCCTCTGCCAATTCCAACCCAATTCCAGACCAGCATTCTTCATCCACCTTGCGATGGTTATTAATTCGGTGTTTGCAGCCGCCTCTATTACCCTGACTCCTTTTGTCACTACTACAAGTGCTATGTCGTCGGCAAAACCAATTAAGTTGAATCCATTTCGAAGCTGCGTTCTAAGGACATAATCGTACATAATATTCCACAGCAGTGGTCCTAAAACCGATACCTGTGGTACTCCAGTTGACACCTTGTACCTCTTTGTTCTCTCGTCCGTCTCGTACTCCAGATGGATATTATACGCATGAGGTAGATTGGTATTCCTATCTGAAAAAGGGCACATCGGATGCGCTCCCAGTTCGCCGAACTGAAGGCATTGCGTATGTCCAGAGTTTCAACCGCTTAGTACTCCTTGGTGCCCATCTCCATCATTTGTCCTCCATTGCCTTGGATGCAATATCTATCACGGCCTTATTGGCGTCCACCGTAGACCGGCCAGTAGGATAAGCCGCTACAGCTTCAATCTTTTAAGGAAAGCTCCCTTCCGGAGGCAATATTTATATGCATCCACGAAAACGCCAGGTCTGCATCTACCGCGAGCTTAAGGTCTTTATTTGGGATCCCGTCTGGTCCCGGTATCTTCCTATCTCTTATCTGTCTGCATGATGCCATCATTTCATGCCTGGTATTTGCTGGCTTACATCAAGTTCGAATGTGAACCTGGTCATCTATTTGCGGATGCTGGGGAAACAGTGCCTCAACAATCCTGCAGGGCATGGTGTGGATGTTACTGACAGCGTTTCTGGGCACCTTAACTTCTTGGTAACAACCTTGTAGGCTATTGAATCTGCCTCCTCGTATATGCGTCTGAAGCTGTAAGATTCAATCGTCCTTATGCCTAGTTTAAGCTCTCGCTTGGCCAGCAACTCATCGGGCCACGAACCGAAGTCATGGCGACCTCGTGATCGTTGGCAACGTCTTCTCGCTCGTAAGCAGGCCTTTCTGAGATCGCGTACCTCCTAGTTCCACCAGTATCAAGGTGTTCCGCGTCTGTTCGGTTTCCTTCTGGGCATGGATGTGTCGCATGCATTACTGAGGCTCTGTGATAGCTGTTGTGTCAAGTCTTCGGCTGATCCTTGGGTTGTGTTCCACTCAGAATGACGCAGGAAGTCCGAAAAGGTTTCATTGTCGAACTGACTGTCCTTCCATTTGGGGAAGTTGTCTTTGCTCGCTGTTGTATGCGATTTGCTCGATGGTGGTCGATGAAAGTGAACTCATCGCTTACTTTCCATAGATAGCCTTCCGCAGCCTTCCAGTACGTAAGCTTCTTTCCGTCATTTGGAGGTCCGACGTCCAACGATGAGAGTTGTTCCAACAAACAGGATCCTCCAAAGCCAAAATGTCAAACTACCGTGGCTGCCGCTAAGGCCGCCCAATATGGCGAATAGTGGTACTCCACTTTCTACTTTCTTCTTTGATCGCATTTGCTTGGCGCAGATGCCTGTAATATACCGTACTTCCGGTACAACGAAGCTGGCGCTACGCAAACTTAACCTGCAAGAATTTAGTCTGGTGGCGAACACCGGCGCGTTTTGTTTTATATCTTGCAACCTAATTAGCGCGTTCGCCTTTTCTTTAGAAGCCCATTAGGCTCGACTTGAACATCTACGTGAAATATTAGTTTATAAGTGAACATTGAAATCATAGGTCGACACGTTCTTATTGGTAGCTGATGGTCGTCCATCCACGCCGGGCTTAACAAGTTGATTTATTAAACGCAGCTAAACCAAATGCAGAATCGGCTTATGTGGCTCGCATATAAGGACGACGTCCGTCCCAGTCTCTCTCACGACCTGCCTCAGGAGGGACTGTGCTGCCACACAATGGTTGAGATTCAACTAAGTGCACATTATGTTGATCGCTTGGCGAGTGCACTGCTAAACAGTGGGCACCTGCCACTGCCGGCAACGTGTTTTCAGTCCGTGCTCTTGTCCTTGCAGAACATACATTGCGGCTCCTGGTTGCAGTCCTTAGCTATGTTGTTCTCCTGACCACATCTCCGACACAACTTAGTCATGATCCATTTGAAAGGAAATTTCGGGCGCTTTCCACGGGCAGCCTAAATGGTAGCAGTTTATGTCTGTCCATAGGCATTGCGCACGATATTGTCCTCCGGTACAATCTGTGATAGCGCAAACTGGCTTTGAACCGCTTCGCAGATGTCTTCCCTTGTCGCGATCTCAGCCAAGTCCTTACACTCGACCGTGATCCGATGGGTAACTGCGGGTATCTCAGCTTGATCGCCAAGGGATTCGTCACCAGATTTGTTTAGCTGCAGTAGGAGATCACCTTTCTGAGTTCTCCTAGTTTTAGCTACGGCCTTTCCGAGCCAGTTCAGCTTCTCGTCGCGCCTAACTTCCGGAGTATCTCGGAGTAGCTTGCCTCGCGCTTTGCTGTGATGACTATGGCATCGGGCCGCGACTTCTTCGTGAGTACTCCATTCGCTTTCCGCTGCGCCTTGTTTGAGGAGACTTTTTTCCACTGTTGGGTGACTGCCATGGCCGGCGTCACCAGTTCGCACTCACCGTCGGAGGGAGGTGGGGTTTTTTTTCCACGTCTCCTTTGCATCGTTCAGTTCGGGGCCGCTCGTCGCGTGGTGACCTTACCGTTCTGCTGCTCTTAGCAAATGCCTTCTCCATCGCCGTCTCTACTGTTATATTGGCCTACCATGTTGAAGATTTATTCCATTAAAATGCAGTAGGCTAGAGTTTTATAGTTCATTCCTTGAGGGTTCTTTGTTGAATAATCTTACAGAATACATTTTGGGTTTTACTTAGCTAAATCTGCGCAGCTACGCCACCAGTGACGCCGGCAGCGGAAATTAGCTAGAAATTTAGCTAAAACATTTATTACTTTTTATCTTAATCCTAATATTTGTACTTGTATGGCCATACGATACACAAACTATGTTAATATATATATATATATATATATATATATATATATATATATATGTAGATTATAACAATCCTTGATGGGATTTATATTAGTATTTATTTATTATAAGGAATAAAACCGTTTGACAACAATTATCTTAATACAAAATCTGCTTTATACTGCGTTTCGCTTTATACGTCTAATGCCAAGCTCACGAGAATAACGACTCTTTTTCGATGTTCGATTTAGTTCTGTTAAAATCCGATTGACAACTGTTAGCTTACAGACCAGATGATCAGAATTGCCGGCCGCTACGCGTTAGACGTTGACTTTCAAATACTACATTCGGCTGTCCTGACGGACCATCCGTCCCGGATAGGTCTATCCATGGTTTCATGAATTCCGCAACTGATGCAGTTTTATACGGTCCTTCAGTTTTATCCATTCTTATTACCTCGTACCTTCCGTGATTTCCCACCTTGACCACTTTGTACGTCCCTAGATATTTTCCCTTAAGTTTCAACCCTGTCCCGTATTGGGTCCGTTTTATAGCTACCATATCGTTAACCTGGTACTTTCTGTCTTCTTTTCTTTTTAAATCAAAAGCCGTTTTATTTTCTTCCTGAATTGCTTTAATATTTTCTCTAGCTTCCTGTCGAATTTTCTCGCGCTCATCATCTAGCTCTTCAATGATTGACTGTTATAAGATAAGATCTTCTTCGGGTCATTTGGTATACGCATGTCCAACCCAGTTAAAATCTTAAATGGTGATATTTTAGTACTTCGCGGCTCTACACAATTGATAATCTGCTGAACTTTACTCAAATGTTTATACCAAGTACCTCCATTTCCAATACTCATCTTTGACAACATTGGTACAATTATTTTGTGCATGCGCTCTACCTGGCCATTCCCACGTGGAACGCCTGTGGTAATCATTAAATGTTGTATATTTCGAGTTTCGCAATAGTCACGGAACAAATTGGAAGTAAATGCAGAACCTCTATCCGAAACTATTCTCAAAGGGTTCCCAAAACTTGTCGCTTGCCATTCTAAACACTTTATTACCTCCTCTACACCCGTACTGCGAGTAGAATACAACCAAACATATTTTGAAAATGCATCCACAACAACAAAAACATAATTATACTGTTTTTTCGTCATTTCCATCGGTCCAACATGGTCAACATGGTAGGTCAATAACGGTCTATCGCCCTTATCTACTGGCTGCAAGTACCCTTCACGCTTTCCAGATTTCTCATTGACGATAATGCATGCTACACAACTATTAACTATTCGAGCTGATTTTCCTTTCAATTTCGGGATGAAATAGGTCCTTTCGACTAAGTCCTGTGTACGCTTAGCGGAGAAATTACCTTGATTATGTGCCATCAATATAATTTCCTTTTCCATTTGTGCCGGCACTACAATGAGCTCTTTGTTTGGATCCTTATACAACACATGATTTTTCAGGTAATAGTCCTCATATGCCCTATCTTTCACTATTTCTCGTACGGCTTTCACCCAGTCGTCTGCTGATTGAGCCTCCTTCAATCTGTGAACTATACTTTCTGATAGCATATAACAAGAAACACGGCTTAATGCATCTACATGTTTCATCTTTGACCCTGACCGATGTTCTATGTTGTAATGCAAATCTTGTAAATACATTGCCCAACGAGCTAATTTCAATGGAACGTCCTTCTTTTTCATCGTCATTGTAAAGGCATTACAGTCCGTAACTATTTTAAACTGTATTACTAACACATAAACACGCCGTTTAGTCAACGCTTCAATTATCGCAAGTACCTCAAGATCATACGCTGGGTATTTTTCTTCGCACGGTTTGGTTTTGCGACTCATGTACTGAACCGGATGGAATAATCCATCTTCCAAATCCTTTTGTAGCAAAACTGCACCATAACCCCATTTCGACGCATCTGTATGTATTTCGGTCTCCAAAGTTGGGTTATATAACCGCAAAACAGGTCTGCTAGTCAATGCAGCCTTAAGTTGCTCAAACGCAATTTGTTGAATATCCTTAAACTCAATTTGGACTCCATTCGCAACAAATCTGATAGTGGCTTTGCTATGACAGCGTAACATTCAATAAATTTTCTAAAATATGACGTCAGCCCCAGAAAACGTTGTATTGCCTTTTTATCTCTCAGCACTGGAAAATTAGCCACGGCTTGAGTCTTCTCATCAATTGGCCTAATCGCATTACCTTCAATAATGTAACCCAGAAAATTTACCTTCGTCTGCAACAACTGACCTTTAGCCCAATTTATACGCAATCCATTCTGTGCAGCCACTTCCAAAACTTTACCTAATTTCGATATCCCCTCTTCCACATTTTTGCTCGGAATTATTACATCATCCATGTACACAACAGCGTCATTATTTTTTACTACATTACGTAAAACTGCTGTTATAAACCGTGTAAACACAACTGGCGAGTTTGAAATCCCAAATGGTACATATAAGAATTCGAACTGCTCACCTTGTGTTACGAAAGACGTGTACTTTTGTGAGTCTTCTTCAATCGGGACATGAAAGAAACCGTTAGTCAAATCTAAAGTGGTGAACACTTTAGAGTCCCGCAGCTTTTCTAACACATCATCCATATGTGCCATTGGAAAGTTATCTCGAATTATTTTTTCATTGAGTTTCCTATAGTCGCAACATAAACGCTTTTCCCCGTTCTTCTTCGCGACTAACACTACTGGTGATGCATATTCTGATACACTTGGTTTGATAATTCCATCTCTTAACCATTCTTCTATCTGTCTATCGACAATTTCTTGCTCACAAATGGCTAAGCGTCTAGGATGCTGCAATACTGGAATATCATCGGTTAGTATTATTTTCATTTTTACAGGTGCATCTACATTCCTTTGAGGTTGATAATTTCGCACCATATTTCTAACCTCCCTAGCATTATCTGTTGCTACCATGCAAACTCCTTTAAATTCATCCAACAACTCCGCGCATGAAGACTCTATTAGCGGATCATTCTGCAGATTATCTACTTCTCTCTTACTGTCCATATTAACCGTCCGTTGTTTAAAGTATGTACCGTTTTTAGTAACCTGCATATCAACAAGACCGTTGAAATTTATGCCTAAAGATCTAATCCCTTTGAGTTCGAGTCCTGAAGCAGTGAAAATGCTTGTCGGCTTCGAAACAGTTCTCTGGACTTGAACAACGTGTGTATTAGAGGAATTTTCCCTTTTGATCTCGACCTTTTGTTTGCAATCTACTGCACGATATCCTGGCTGTCTGCACTTGAAACAAGTAAAGTTACTTTTAGTGCAATCCTTCATTAAATGGTTTTCATCCCCGCACCTGTAACACTTTCTGAATTTTCCCAAAGCGGGTTCTCCATTTCTACGATCGCTTCTATCCTGCTGAGAACAACTCTTATTCTTTTGCTCTGAGTCACCGCGAGATTTCTTGTAAGCCTCGATTTGAAATTTCAGTTCTTTTATATTTCCTGCCTGGTATAACATGGCTTTATTTATCCTAGAGTCAGGAATACCCTCCACGAAGTACTCAATTAGACTAGAGTCATTTAACTTAATTGGCCTAGCGATTTCCATCAACGCATACAAATATTCGTGTATTGACTCTCCCTTCTTTTGTCGCCGCTTCTGTAGAGTTCTGTGTATCTCTGCTGACGATAACTACACAGTAACTTCCTCAAGTAAAGCGTCTTTCAATGCATCCCAATTCCTTACCTCGCGTAAACTACGCACAAATGATTTTGCAGCACCTATCAGCAACTGTTTACTATATATAAAAAGCTGTAGCTTGTCCCACTGCACTGTTACCGCACACTCTTCCAATTCAACAACCCATTGATTAATGTCCGGACTCCCCGAGCCGGAGAATTGCGAGACACTTCCCTCAACGTCTTTCAATGTAAACCAAGACCTATTTGCTGTTGGACCTTGATTGGTTAGAATTTCGTTCTGTATTGAAACATCTAGCGCTGTAGCAACTGACTCCTGATCTTCTTCGTCTTCTTCATCATGGTGGCCATAATAAGCTAACAATCTATTTTGTAAGTCGCGTTTAACACCGGACGTCTGCAAATTAAGCTCTCCTAATTTTTGTCGCAATTGTACAACACGCAGTACCATTATCTCGTGAACTTGCATTGTGACTGTTTACAAATATTTCAAAACTGTTGATATTTATTGCACTTTTCTGTCAGTAACTTGTAACCTGTAATTGTTAATATATGAATTAAACTTATTAATATATAAATGTTAGTTCAGAAATCCAACATAATCCAATCACACCAGTCAAAATCCAATTGGAATTCCTTTTTCTGCTATCGCCTCAGTTAGCATTGGTCTCTGTAATTTGTTGCTCTTCTGTTCGTCTACGCCGTCGCTACAATTCTGCAACGCATTCGCCAACATGCAGGTTTTGCACACTTGCCTTGCCTTGCCTCTGCTTTGCTCCCACTGCTGTTGATGTATCTTGCTGCTGTTAACGTTCTGCTATTGTCGCCGCACTGTTATAACACACGCCGTCGATTCTGAGTCTTCCAGCACCCCAAGCCTAACGCATTTGCCAACACGTAGATTCTGCACACTTGCCTTGTCTACCAATGTTGCGCCTGCCGTTTTCTTGCCTCTGCTTTGCTCTCACTGCGTTGCTATCTCCCTTGCGAGTCGTCGTCCAGATCGTTTTCCAACACTCTCTTTCTCGCCGCACGTAATTCTCGTGCTTTGTCTTCTCTCTGCTTTTCCTCGATGCCGCTTCGTAGAACTCGAAGATGATACACACAATTTTCTTTGTGCCGTGCTTCGCCTGCACGACCTTGAAGTTCGTTCTTTCTGCTTGCTAGCTCCGTTACGTTAATTTTCTTCGAAGCGCCGTTCCTGCATTGATCTTTTTACAGTACTTTACCTTTTGTTAATGCAAAAGGGTTTTAAACAATTTAACACAGGCCACTTCTTCTCTCCAGCAACTCTTTCCTGTAGCAGTTCAATACTTGCACATAAAACACAATTTATGTATGTCGTTATTGTTGTTGTGGACTTATTCTCGGACGAGCCCCCAATTTGTAGATTATAACAATCCTTGATGGGATTTATATTAGTATTTATTTATTATAAGGAATAAGACCGTTTGACAACAATTATCTTAATACAAAATTTGCTTTATACTGCGTTTCGCTTTATACGTCTAATGCCAAGCTCACGAGAATAACGACTCTTTTTCGATGTTCGATTTAGTTCTGTTAAAATCCGATTGACAACTGTTAGCTTACAGACCAGATGATCAGAATTGCCGGCCGCTACGCGTTAGACGTTGACTTTCAAATACTACATATATATATATGTTTATACTCGTTCACGAAGTAAAACTAGTATATTAGTTTTGTGCCATGTCTGTCAGCTGTCCGTCCGTCTGTCCGAATGAACGCAATATTTTTCGGCGCTATTGAAGATAGAGACTTGAAACTTGGCATATATACTTGTAGTTATTTGCTTCAGATAATGTGTTAAGATTTGTGTGCCACGCCCACTGGGAGCCTGGCAAATCGATAACATGTCGATACACCTCAAATCGCAAATCGATTAAAGTTGAATATTTCCCACAATATTAAAGTTAGAGTCACCAAATTTGGTATGTAGATAGCTGGTGATACGCCCCCCAGCGCCCCCGCCCTAAAAAATCGGAAATGGCTATATCTCCCACAGTTTTATTGCTACAGTCACCCAATTTTGAACATATATTACTAGTAAGGTCCCCCAAATATCACAGAAAAAATGTTCTGGCCACGCCCCCTTCCGCCTCCGTAATCGCTAAAATCGATATATTTACAAGCTCAAAACGGTAACACGTGTATAATTAACACAATTTTAAAGCTAGAGACACCAAACTTGGTATGTAGATTGCTGGTGACCTCCCCAAAAGATTAAGACCTTGATATCCCGGCCACGCCCATTAGAACGCCCCCCCAGACACCCCGCCTTAAAAAATCGAATGGCTATATATTCCAAAGTATTAAAGTTAGACTCACCACTGCCCTTTCCCGCCCCGGCAAAGTGCGAAAGCCTGTAATTCCCACAATAATGGAGCTAGAGTCACAAAATTTTAATCGTAGATGGCTGGTCACCTCCTTTAACGATTCGTAAGAAATTCCCGGCCACGCCCACTCCCGCCCCCGCAAATCGGGAAAAGCTATATCTCCCACAATTTTTGGAGCTAGAGTCACCAAATTTTAAACGTAGATGGCTGGTCACCCCTTTTAAAGCTCGGTAAGAAAATTTCCCAGCCATGCCCACTCCCGCCCACTCCCACCTATTCCCGCCCCCGCAATTCGGGAAAGCTATACCTCCGACAATTTGGAGCTTGAGGCACAAAAGAAAGTGGCATCAGGAGGCGGAGACTACAGAAGCTAGAAAGCTGAGCTTGGACTTTTTAAGTTCGTGAATACTACACGCAGACTAAGTGTATTTCAAATCATTGTTAACTCATATAATTTGCTTATTATCGATACACTACACTAGACGAGTCGATCTAGCCCTGTTAGTCTGTATTAACGCGTCAATTTCGGAGACTACAGAAGCTAGAAAGCTGAGTTTGGACTTTTTAAGTTCGTGAATACTATACGCAGATTAAGTGTATTTCAAATCATTGATAACTCGTCTAATTTTCTGATTATCGATAAATTTCGGGATTTTGACATGGTGTATTGTGCATATCTTAAAAACCATATGGGCTAAAGCTACCAAATTTGATTCAAACTGTTCCCGTGAAGCATACGCAGGTAAGGAAGTTGGAATTTGGATTTTGGAAACCTCCCCCCATTCGCCCTATATATTCAAAAATCTGAAAACTGCGCAATTCAAATACTATAGACTTGGGCATTGGTTTGTACATAGATTTCAATGCTCTTGTTAGGCCCTGGAAGTTTCATTAAGATCATACACTTAGTTTAGAAGTTATACACGAATTTAATTTCCATAGCCCCAAGCACTCCAGCTGTTCACCGCGTGCAGCCTGCGTTTACATGTGCGTGTGTGTGTGTGTGTATGTTTGCTTCTGTGTATGTGTGTATGAATGCAAACCGACTGAAATGTATTAAAACACAGTGTTTAGCGTTCCCGATTGGAACCTTCTCACTTGTTATATTTCTCCAATAGTGTTCTCGCTCTTTTATAAGCGTTTTCTAATCTAAATTTAAGTTCTTTAGCATAGTCATCTCTGTTGTAAAGGGGTGTTTTATTATCTATACTACTAAAATGTGTAAATTGTTATTTATTGAAAATTGTTGGTTTTGCCAAATACTAACTCATATAGGCAGTAGTTGTGAATTACTGATGGTGTTGCATTAAAACAATATACAAAATATTGTAACCATATATCCCAATCAGTTTGGTCTACTGATATGTATGAGCGTATGTGCTCGTTGAACGTTCTGTGACTTCTTTCAACTGTACCTAGATTTTGGTGATGATGTGCAGTAGACGTTAGATTGTCTATCTTTAAGTATATGCACAAATCATTAATTATTGAATTCCTATATTCTATTCCCATGTCCGTCATGAACGTATTCATTGGACAGTACTTTAGAATAAATATGGCTTTGCGCTTTTGTTAGGTATTGGTACAAAACTAAATATTTGGTTAGGTCACATATTCGTTGCCATTTTCAGATTTTGGTAGTGGAGTATCCACAGTGGAAAGTATCCACTATCACTCTGTCAAAGACTTTTGTTTCTGTTATCGTCATAGGTGTTTTTGTATGTATTATTACTTTGGAAGTCAGACATTTTTTACATCTACGCATGTTCTCTTTGATATGACGAGTCATATTTTTCCAATAGTAGTGTCTTTTAAATTTTGCTAACGTCTTTGTAATGCTTGTATGACCTCCTTGAGTTGTAATGTCATGAAATATAAACAGTATCGCTTCTTTTTGTTTTTCATTTATTATGTGGATCACATGCTTGAGTAGCGCTACTCTTAATTTATTACATATTTTATTGTCCATTACCTTTCATGTATCTATTGAAATTACTTCAAAGATTTTTTCACTTGGTTCCACTTTAAGTTTGCTAATTTTGTGTATAGCGGCTTGTAATTCAAGCCTTTGGAAGAATTGGCCTAAGTCAAAAATCCTATTGGCTTACAAATCATTAACTTCAATTTTTGCTACAACTTTGTTTCCATGTTTAAATAAACATTTGGAAACTATTATTAGCAAGGTCACTACTTTTCGTACGTCATCATTCTTGATGACGTCATATACGTTGGGCTCTGACGCGTTAACAAGAGGCTGCTTAGGCAAGTCTACTTGTTCATTTCCTGCGCAGGAATTTTTCTGTTTACTTTGGTTTCTGGTAGTGACCTTCAGAATAATTGTGCTTATTTTTTTAAATTATTGAATGTTTATTCTCGATTACGCATCCGCTACATAATTATCTTTACCCTTCAGATACTCTACAGTAACATCACATTCCCCTAATTCAAGTCTCATATGTGTTAATATTGAATTTGGGTTTACCATTGAAAATAAGCACGTAAGTGGTCTGTGATCAGTTTTGTAATTGAAATGTCTTCCATAAATATATAGTCTGAAGTGCGTTATTTCCCAATGAATTGCTGCTAATTCTTATTCAGTTGTACTCTTGTTACTTTCACCTTTAGTGAATGATCAATATGCTTATGCAACTGGTTTTGAGTTAAAGCCGCTTCACACGCTGGCTTACTTGCATCAGTTATTATGCAAAATTCATTGCTGAAGTCAGGGTATTGTAACAGAGTATGTTTAATTAGCTGTTTTTTTAAGTACAAGAATGCGTTTTGGCATTCCATTTCAACGGAAAATTTTTTTACATAATCGGGTTGTGTGCCGTGAATAGTCGACGAAGTTTTTAATAAAACGTCTATAATAATTGCAAAATGCAACGAAATATCTGGTGCTATCCCTATCTGTTGGGACTGGGTAGTTTTGGATGACGTCGTATTTCTTGTCATCAGGCACGAATAAAGAAATTATTCGTGCACTTGTGTCTCAAAAATGTGACTTCGTGCATAAAAAATGAACATTTTGCGGGATGTAGTTTAAGGTTGTGCTTCCGACACATGTCAAAAACATTTGTTAGATTTCTGACCAAATGTTTTTCAGAGCAACCTATCACAACTCAATCATCCATTTATAGGAATGCTTGCGAAGGCTCTAAGCCTGAGAATGTAATTGTCATCATTCTCTGGAATGAGTTTGGCGCTATTTTTACACTGTATGTTAATCGCGTGAAGGGATATGAACCATTGTTGGTTGAAAAAGACGTTGTATTTCTTGACTACTCAGACATTAAGTCTAGGCAAGAAAAGTATTTTGCTCTTCCTAGTTGCTCGAGTATATCGTCAACCCCAAGTAGTGGAAATTTATCAGACAGTAATTTTATATTTTATATATATCAGACAGTTATTTATAGTTATAGCGATAGTCTATTGCTAGTCGCCATCTCTTTTTATTTGAATCTGGTAGAGATATTTTCGGTACTTATAAAAGTGGGCTATTATATTCTGTTACTGACGGTTCGACTATTTTGTCATTAATGAGTTTTTGTACTTGCGTTTCAATCTCTTGTGTTTGTCAGGGTTTCTGTATTTCTTTATGTAGACAGGTTTATCGTCTTTCAATCTTACTTTCTGTTTGTAGAAGTTGTTAGTTGTAATAGATTCGGTTTCAAGTCCGAATATGTCTCTATATTTCGTGCATAAATTTTCTAGCGTGTCTTTATATAGAGGCGGACAATTTTTCTTTAATATATTTAATAAGGCTTCACTTCAATCGGAATTATCAATTTTAAATAACTCATAATTAGACATTGTTTCAAATTTTAATTTATTTAGGTCCACAAATTCGTTGGTTGAAGTTGTATTTAATTCATTAGCGCGTATATTGCATGTTGTATATCCTGGTTAGGAATTAGTACGGTTTTTTCGGACGACTGTAGTTGAATTTTTCTAACTACTTGGGAGCGTAGTAGAAGAGTGAAGTTATTTCCAGCGTTGTATGTAAGAGGTACATAAATTGGGTAATTTAAATACTTTGATCTAATTATGAGCCAATCTTCAGATTGTTTGAAATCTAACTGACAATTGTATTTTTTAATATGCTCATTATTCCATCACAGGGAATTGCAACGTCCGTATGGACTATATTGAAATCATGTTGAAATATGTATTTTGTGCTTTGTATTTCTATTGAAACCACTCCTATAAAGTGTTTCTTTATAAATTTGCCAATTCAAATTTCGAATTTTTTTGTTAAGATATTTTGCCGTTCCATCACCATCACAACAAAATTTTTTCTTTTTACAATAATTTTGTATATCCACTGTCGATATTCTAATTTGTTGTTGACATTGACGCTCTAAGGCGGAAAGAATTTAAAACAATAATTATATTCACAGTATTATTATGAAATTACAAGTATGTAGCCCTACCTATTTTAATCTATCCGGCAGCCCCATGGCTTACATAAATATCCATTAACATATCATTTTGGGAAGTGTACATTTATGGGAACATGGGTATTGTTTTTTGTATTTTATTTTTATACTCGTTCACGAAGTGAAACTAGTATATTGGTTTTGTGCAATGTCCGTCATGCTGTCCGTCCGTCTCTCTGTCTGTCTGTCTGTTGAATATATATTACTGGTAAGATCCCCCAAACATCACAGAAAAAATTTTCTGGCCACGCCCACGTTGATGGTCACCCCCTTTAAAGATTCGTAAAAAAATTTCCCGGCTACGCCCACTCCCGCCCCCCGCAAATCGCGAAAAGCTATATCTTCCACAATTTTGGAGCTAGAGTCACCAAATTTTAAACGTAGATGGCTGGTCACCCCTTTTAAAGCTCGGTAAGAAAATTTCTCGGCCATGCCCACTGCCGCCCACTCCCATCTACTCTCGCCTCCGCAAATCGGGAAATCTATACCTCCGACAATTTTGGAGCTAGAGGCACAAAATTTGGCAGAAAGTGTTTGTGTGACCCGCCCCTACGAATTCAGTTTCGATAGTGTGGGCCAAGTTCAGCTGCTGATTAAAGTGCACAGCGTGCGAGGTGCGTTTATTAATAATTTTAACTTACGCGTGCTTAACGAGAACATATTGAACCAAGTTTAGCGGTTCTAGCTCCTATACTTTCTGGGATATGCCAAATATATAAAAATTTTGAAATAAACTTGGTCTGCGTATGGTATTCACGAACATATAAAGTCCAAGTGCAGCCCTCTAGCTTTTGTACTTTCCAATATCGACGCGTTTATACAGACGGCCGTATGGATGGACAGACAGACGGACATGGCTGAATTTGACTCAGAGATGATAACCGAGAATATATGCACTTACTAGGGTTGTAGATGCTTCCTTGTGCATGTTACATACATTTAGACAAAACCATTATTCCCTTTTTACCCATTTTCAATGGCATGTCCAGGCTCCTAACGAATATATATATTCTGGTTATTCATTTGACATATTTAACATATTCAGTTCTTCTCTGGCAGCTGAGAGAGACGGATGTGCATCAGCTAAGCAAAGTGTTTAGAGCTTGATCACAGTTTAGTTTTCGTGCTCGACGCTTAGCGCCATTGTCTCAATTTGGTCAATGCTTTTTTAGCATGATCGGCAACTATAAGCTCCAATACCTACACTTGTAATTAAAAACAAAACAACTAGTTGCCCACGGGCAATAAAACCAAACCACCCAGGTGGCTGCCAGCAGAAGTCCGTGCAAAATGTCTCTTATCGCCTTTTACCGCTCAAGCAAATGCGTTGCATACAACTGCGTGTGCATGAGCTTATCTTGAACTGACAACGCAGCGTTCACAGCATAGGCTGAGATTTCTTGCGACCGTGGCCGCAAATTGTGAAATTACAAGCAACTGCACATTAGTACATTTGAGTTGCATTAATTATTAACGTCACACAGCCGGCAATATCGTCAGCCATAGACACTCTTAGTGACGAATCAGAAGTATACCAAGTCTCTCCGGTATCCACTCGAGCGACACAAAAAGTTGCTTTGCAAACAACAATATCCTCTTACAACGAAACAGTCTCCAGCATACATAACAACTATGGCCAACTCATCCTCTACCTTAGCGGTTACATATACAGTAGCTAGCAAAACTTCAGCACTTATTCGCAGCTTGGAAGTCTTTGCTTTGACCGAATGCAGTAATGTATAACTCAGCAATGGAACGAGTTTGCTCACTCCAACAAACGCCCCACGTGATTGGCCCATGGCCAAGTCATCCCCTGTGTCGTCTGCAGCTAACGCTCCAAATTCATCCATAGTATCTCCTGTCACAGAATGGCAAAAAACCGACTATACTAAACACAAGCAAGTACTCCTATTTAGCCATTGTTAATAAAAAGGGCAAAATTAACTTAATCTTTTGCAAAGTAGTTGCATATATGGAGCGGGCTAAATGCCGAAACTTCCATTACCAGTGCAAACTATTCCGCATTGGCATCAAACAGATGACATATTCTACGGCCCAGGGCTATATATTAAAAGAAATGCCGATACCTAACAATAAAGAAGGGCTCAACATAAGTCTCCTGTGCTGCCAAGGAGTACCAGTAGAGCGTCTCCGTAGATCCGCCAACATTGTGCAATGTCACCGCCGCAAAGCGAGCATCCAACAGACTCTCCACTCCGTACAAATACGCTGGACATAGACTACTTCTGCGCTAAGTGTGGCGGTAACCACTCAGCTAATTTCAAAGGCTGAAAATATTACCTAGATCGAGTCAAGCCTCGAAAGCCGACCGTTAAAGTCTCAGTACCCGTTCGTCCATCTACGGCAAAAGTACTAAAGCCAAAAGTGCCCACTAATTTATCCCCGCTCCCATTGTAGCTGGACGCTCCAAGTCATTTGCGGACATATTGAGGGCGGACAATTCTCCAAAAATCCAGATAGAGACTATTAGTGCATAGCAATATGCCAAAGCAAGTGAAAAACAGCGAAACACAGATAGCGGAGGACAGCTGAACGTCGACGCCAATCTGAGAAGTGCGGCCCTGGAAGATACTGTGCTAAAGCTCACTGGTCCACGAGAGTGGACCAGATCCTCAAAACGCACAAAAAAAAAAGCAAAAACTCAGCACATACTGATGTTGCTGATCTCATGTCTCGTCCTATCAAAATGAACGTGGATGGACTAAGCAGAAAAATCTACCAGCTAAGAACCTTCCATGCTACCCACAACATCGACATAATGCTCCTTACAGATACACATGAGTTCCAGGATCTACGTATCTACGTACCGGCATACATATCCTACATATCACAACACCCTTACATCTATCGCTGAGGTGGTACGGGCATCCTAATTCGCGATAATCTTAGTCACCACCCATTGGAAAATATCCCAACCACACATGCAGAAGCCGGCAATCAAAATTAACACAAGCCGAGGTTAATTTTCAATTGCATCCATCTATCTCCCCCCAGCTGTGCCATGAACCAAAGTCTACTTTGAGTTCTTATTCGTGCATTTACGCCAAAAAATTCATAGCGGAAAGGGACTGGAACGCAAAGCGCGGGCTATGGGGAAACCTCAAAAATTGTACACCCGGAAAGAATCTGTAAGAGGTAGAAGTTCACTTTTTTCTTTTTTCTTGTGCCTCTAATTGTTTAAATTTTCCTGATATAATAAATCCTAATTTCGCTTTTTTCCCGATGCTTAGCGCAGCATCCCACGTCCCGCCCAACAATCCGAGGAGCGTAACGTACGACATGAGTCGCTTATGACGAAAGGAGAAAGAGAAAAAAAATCAAACGAATACAAAATAACTAAGATCTATATGTTAAACAGTTTAAGAGCGTGGTTTAATAAGGGAAGACTCCGAACTGATCACTTTGTAATGTTTATTATAATCATCACGCGGAAAGGTTCATGCAATGCATAAGTTATTAGTTAGTGTATAAGTGATAAAAGCTTATAATTCCGTGTTAGTCTGGTAGGAACCGTGAAATTTAATTGGCTTATCAACTCAAAGGAATCGATTATTCCAGTAATTAATTGAAGTATAAAGATTACACCAAGCAGAGTTCCCCGAATTTTTCAAGAGAGGAGATTTATTAATAAGAGTCTACTTTAATAAGATGGCAAACGGGTATTAAGGGCCCAGTTTAAACCACGAAAGGCAAATAGTAAGAATTGTATCTGTACCGACACAATTCGTTATTGATGTTAGGTGTATTGAGGGGACCATACACATGACCCGAACTTAAGAATAGGTCGGACAAAGGATATGAACAGAATCAATGTTGTGTAATGGTCAACAAACTCCTTGAACCATCTTTTGATGAAACTAAGAACAGTCATAGCCTTATTGACTATGGTCGTAACATGAGAGTCAAATTTAAGTTTGTGGTCGAAGATAACATTGGACGTTAATAACGAAGGCAAAATACACAATTTTTATACTCGTTCACGAAGTGAAACTAGTATATTGGTTTTGTGCAATGTCCGTCAGGCTGTCCGTCCGTCTGTCCGTATGAACGCAATATTTTTCGGCGCTACTGAAGATAGAGATAGACTTGAAACTTGGAATATATACTTGTAGTTATCTGCTTCAGACAATTGTTAAGATTTTTGTGCCACGCCCACTGGGAGGCTGGCAAATCGATAACATGTCGATAAACCTCAAATCGCAAATCGATTAAAGTTGAATATTTCCCACAATATTAAAGTTAGAGTGACCAAATTTGGTAAGTAGATTGCTGGTGATCTCCTCCAAAAAGTGCGGCTTTGATTTTCCAGCCACACCCACTAGAACGCCCCCTGCGCCCCCACCCTAAAAAATCGCAAAATTGCTATATCTCCCACAGTTTTAGAGCTAGAGTCACCAAATTTTGAATATATATTACTGGTAAGGTCCCCCAGACATCACAGAAAGAATTTTCCGACCACGCCTCCTTCCGCCTCCGTAATCGCTATGGTCGATATATTTGCAAGATCAAAACGGTAACACGTGTATAATTAACACAATTTTAAAGCTAGAGGCACCAAAATTGGTATGTAGATTGCTGGTGACCTCCCCAAATGATTGAGACACACTCACCCCCGCCCCTACTAAATATAAAAATTCTATATTTTTTCAAAATAACAATAATAACTTCCGTGTACTGTGAACGAGTATTACGCAGTCGGTTACGCCCGACTACAACGTCCTTACTTGTCAATTATAATTATAATTATAAAAATCTAAAAAATTGCTGTCGATTTCGATAGAACTGAATTCTACAACTGCGGAAATAATTTGTTTAAGATATGAGATTTAGCTTGGAGAAGTTCAATCTGGTAACTACATCAGCTGGATTTCATGATTTTTTAATTTTTTATAATTCCTTGACTTAACATTTTTTAATCTTAGTAATTTATGTTAGAACCAGGAAGATTGATTTGACCTCACCGGGTATACAAGAGGAACACAGACATCAGAATGTGAGTTCAGCATATTATATAATAGTTTAATAGCAACATCAATAAAATAGATAACGAAAGAACGAAAAATAACGAAAATAACGAATACTGTGCGTTGGTTTTGGTACCACAATAAGCAGAGGAGTACTTAGATCAATCACCATATCCAGAGTTGGATGAAAAGGGTCCTCAGGTCTGAATAGCGGGTCAATTCTGCGTACAACATTGCTAGACGAATCCATCACGAAGATCAAATCAAGAGATCTGTCTTTTGAGTTGCGCACAGCATTAACATGAACTAGGGACAACTCATGTATTGTAGACCGTGAACAAAGTCATGTGATTTGGATGGTAACAGCAATATAGTATGTATATGCACCCAATTAATAACCTAAATACAATATAATATAATATAATATACACTTTGTTGCATATCAAATATACAAAGAACGCTGAGCATGTCTATAATATAAGCGGACATTCGAAACCATTTGAGCAGCGCGGTATCGAAGAACTACTGACGTAGTGACGCGTTGACACAAACTCAGTACGTATGTCAATGTACTCCTTATGCATATACATAAGACTCTCTCCCACTTATGTACATATATTTTTAAACTAACACATAAGTTTTCCAATAAAGAGCATTTTCAAAATCAACGTCTAAGCGCTAAGGCTAAGCTTATAAAATTAGACAAATTTTCTACATGGCTACTGTTTATAAATTCTAAAAGAACAACCTTTCTAGAGCAAATTTGAATCCTTACATAGGGGGAATATATGAACATGGAATGTAAATACGAATATTTAGCAAACAGACTTTTACTCCGATGAACTCAATGTCTAAAGGGGGAAGCTGAATGATCAGATGAAGAAGTAGAATCACCAGCTATAAGAACATCTTCGCCAGAACGGTAAATTTAATCGCATCTAAAACAACTATATTTTGCCGCAAAAATTGCCGAATCTCAAATGTCTGATTTTAATAACGACTCGGTAAAAGCAATTACATTAGAATCAATGAATAAGTGATCTACATAGAGATTTGTTAGTTTAGATTTGAGACCTCTAACCTTTTGATAGAGAAACTCGATGGAAGCTATTAGTTTTTTTTTTTTAAGCGACCGAGGCTGTAGCGTCGATAGAAGGCGGCGATAACAAAATCAGGGACCGATTTATTTTTTTTTTAACTCTTCAACTCTTTAAATGAGGGGCCAGTCTAGAAACAAAAATGTGTTTCTTTGATGGAACACCAACTAACAGTTTAGGCGCCACAGATACGAGAGTTGGGCAACAATCGCCTGAGGCTACTATTACAGCCGGAGGACCGGATTATGAATTTTCATTTGGTTTCTGTGTACTGAGAGTGGACGAATCGGACAAAACGTCTGAGCTAGCATTCTTCGGTATATCATATTCGGTAACCAAAGTTGACTCTTCATCAACCATCGAAGCTACTGGGGCTGCAAACGAAATAAGTTGCTGAGTGACCAGAGTCGTTGTAGACTCCTATTTGGAGGTTTATAATCTTAAACTATTGAATTAAATATCTTTAAATGTAAGCTGATCGTTGAGTTTTCGAAAACCAATGGTCAGACCTTTAAAACGAATCCTCGTCTGCGGCATAAAAGCTCGCATTTCACCTTCAACATCCTTACACGATTCGCAACCATAAACCAAGCCTTTACGTTGGGTTGTAGCATCGCCTACTAGCCCTGAGAAACCCGCATATTTTGTATGTACACTGTTTTCACAAAGCCAGCAGGGTATGCTAGATTGTGAGGCATTGATCTACTTTTGTCAAGATTTAAAAGAGGAGATAATGATACTCATTATACCCTGAACCCATTGAAAAGGGGAAAAAAGGGTATAATTGTTTTGTGCAAATGTATGTAATAGAGTATATCTATTCTTGATCAGGACGACGAGCTGAGTCGATCTAGCCCTGTCTGTCTGTCCGTCTGTATGACCGCAGCTTTGTCGGAAAATACAAAAGCTAGAACCTCAAACTAAACGACTATAGATTTTGTAATTCAATACGCAATACAAGTTTATCATTTTTTGTCGATATTTAGCACCGTTGCACTAATATCGATAAAAATCGATCTAAATTCCTGTTTTTTTTTTAATTTGTTGGCATATCTAATAAACTATAAGAGCTAGAGTCCCCAAATTTTGAGATTTTGGATAACTCCCCCCACTCGCCAAATTTTTTAAAAACGGAATTCAAATACTACAAGCTTGGGCTTTGGTTTGTACATAGATTTGAATACTCTTATTACGTAATAAAAATTTCATTTCATTGAGGCCCAAGCGCAGATGCTGAAAACCGCACTGCCTGCGGCGTGAGTTTGGCTGTTTGTGTGTGTTTTCGTGTATGTATATGAATGTATGAATGCAAAGGGGTTGAAATGTATGTGAACACAGGGTTAAGGGTTTCCACTAGTTGGGCGCGTCCGACTAGAGCCACTTATTTGTTTTTATTTGCAATTACCACTGTACCAACGCTCGCAAAGAATAAGAAAGCAATCAAAAGTAGGTATGCTAATCGCTTGAGCGCAATATGGCAAAATGAGCGTCGAGATCAGATAAGGAGATAAAGGCGTCTGTTAAAAGTGCAAACGGGAGAGAGCTAAACAGTTAAACAAAAAGAGCACGACTGCCAGAACACTAGGCATGAAAAATAAGCACAGAGAAAACAAGTGAGAAGGCTCCAGTCGGCAACGCCCTGAACCCTGTGTTTTCATTCCCCTTGTATTTATACACACTTAAACAGACTCACACAAATACACACACACACTGCACGCTGTGAACAGCTGTTGTGCATGGCCCCCACTATGGAAACTAAATTCGTATACAACTTCTAAACCAAGAGTATGCTCCTAATGAAAGCTCTTTAGCTCATCTTCAAAAAAACCGAGCAAAAAACCGATAATTATCGATAAAAAGAAAAAGAGATAAGTTACCGATGATTTGAAGTAAATTTGAAGTAAACACACTGAAAAATGTTTAACAAAAGCGCATAAAAAACATGTCTTGTTGCTTCGAGCTATGTCGATTGATTTTGGCCTAAAAATAGTATAGTAACAGTGTGGTTCAATCAGTTGTGTGAAACACATTGTTCGAATCTATTTGGCACTCTTTTAAATAAATTTGTACAATTTGAGTTTCAATACAACAACAAACTTTAGCGTAAGCATACTGGTTGACTTGTGCAGTTGAATTGTTGTCTGCCAACTTTTTGATTTTGCAACAGTTTTTATATTTTTTTATTTTTGCTTTTGTTTTGATCCCATTTCGGTCATCGCGCCCGCACTGGATAACGAGTTCAAAGCTATGAAGCTTTAGAACGAATCTCCAAGGCGTAAAGGCGTAAGGTCAAATAACCAAGGCAATTGCTCCATTAGAAGCTACTGCTGAAGTTCCAAATGTGACGCTTGTAGATGTTCCTCAAAAAAACAAATCTTTGTTTCTCGGCTTGCCCCTGACACTACATCTGATGATTTCAAAGTCTCTGTTCTGGCCAAACTGAAAGGCAATATTACGGTGAAGAAATTAAAATGTTCGTACATTCGTTAAATTTCTTTATTGAATATAAGTGTTCCGGCCGAAAATTTCCGCAAAATTTGCTGTGAAGAATTCCGACCAGACCACTTAATAATAAAAGAATTCTCGGCAAAAAAGAAAAATCCGTTTCTGATTGCACTTCCGCCACCTGGTGTTAATCTAAATCCATCTCTTGCAGTCTCTATTAGCACAAAAACTAACAATCTCCATTTTACTTGGCTATCAGAATGTAAGAGGTCTGTGTACTAAACTTTGTAATCTTTATCTTAGTAGCCTATCCTTTCATTTTCATGCCTTAGTCTTCTCTGAAACATGGTTAAGGCCTGACATCCTAAATTCTGAAATACTATCTAACAAGTTCTCTATCTATAGAAAATATCGCACTTCTCGTCATTGTGGTGGTGTGCTCATATAACCATTTCCGATTTTTTAAGACGGTGTGTCCGTTTTACTGGGCGTGGGCGGGATATCAATCTTTTGCGGAGGTCACCAGCAATCTACGTACCAAGTTTGGTGTCTCTAGCTTTAAAATTGTGTAAATTATACATGTGTTACCGGTTTGTGCTTGCAAATATATCGATTTTAGCGATTACGGAGACTTAAGAGGGCGTGGCGAGTAAATTTCTGTGATGTTTGGGGGACTCTACCAGTAATATATATTCAAAATTTCGGGACTCTAGCTTTAAAACTGTGGGAGATATAGCAATTTCCGATTTTTTAGGGTGGGGGCGCAGGGGCGCATTTTTTTAAGAAGATCGCCAGCAATCTACTTACCAAATTTGGTCACTCTTACTTTAATATTGTGGGAAATATTCAACTTTAATCGATTTGTGATTTGAGGTGTATCGACATGTTATCGATTTGCTAGCTTCCCAGCAGGCGTGGCGCAAAAGTCTTAACACATTGTCTGAAGCAGATAACTGCAAGTATATACCAATATACTAGTTTCACTTCGTGAACGAGTATAATTAACAAAAAAAGCCATATTTGACAAGCTAATATTAGATTATAATATTAGACTAGCAAGCTGCATTTATATAATTTGAATATAGTTTAGTTATTCGAACTCCTTAAAGTGTTTGGCACATTCTGCTTGAAATAAGAATGTCCGGTTGAATGTAGAATGTATTTTAAAATACGAAATTCATATTTACATATTAACTCAAAAAGAACACAAACTTCTGTGCGCGTGTTCTATTTTTGCATGCCGAAAAGACTTCGATGTGACGTCAAATTGTTTCCATATATCGACGAATTGATATTATCAACATGTTTTTGTAATCTGATAAAAAATCGATGTTCACTTTGGATTAAGATCACTACTGTGAAAGTGCAGTCGGCTAAGCCCGACTGTAACGTTCTTACATTTTTTTAATATCTTGTGTAAAAATATACAAATGTCTTCTGAATTTTGTGTCATTGGGTACAACCACGAACCAAATAACTTATAAATGTGACATCTAGAAGAAAAAGCTGTAACACTCATTTTCTGTGTGACAGGTCCCACATCGACTTCGGTTTTGGTCGGGTCCTCGTTTTACTCACAACCTCCAAGAACATGAGTGTAAGTGTCCCATTTGCTGTGTGAGGGTCGAGCAAGATAGATTTTTTTGCAACTTGCGCCCTCACATTGGAGAACGTTGCCTGAGTCCGCACTCAGTGATTTCCAGCAGCAATGGAAAGTGGGATAGTCATATCCACATCTATTTGACTAAAAGAGTTTAACTTATATCGATTTGTGAAGGCCACAAATGTAGTCTTAGATGGGCTTATATTCAGCACTACATTCTTGCACCACTGTAAACTTAAGCGCATTTATAACGCCAAACTGTCACAAAGGGTCAAGCTGCTGTCTCGATATCCGTGTTATTTGCAGTGCATTAAATAGTTAATTAAGTAGGATAGAAGAAAGCGAAGGAATTAAGGTTGGAATGGGTTCCTCTTCGCTTTAAAAATAACCCTGGCTACGAATTAGGCTTGTATCCTAGAGCTTCGATGACTTTGATAAATAAATAAATTCTAATGAGGTATGGCAATAACAATTCCAGTTTTTATAGATTAACCTGAAGAACGTCATCTACTTCTGAATAATTGCATGACAGAAAATTGTAAACTGCTAACTTACTTCGTTTCGTAATTATATTTAATGTCAGTTTCAACTTGGGGTTTTTGGATGTTTGATGTCTGACACACCTTGGGCTCTACACATGAGAGACTGATTTTTTCATAGAAGTATCAGCCTCATTGTCCCTACACGTCTGTTTTTCTTGGCAAAGTACTGAGATGCCCCTGTTTTTAGAAATTATGTCTTGCAATGTGGCTATGTTTTTCGTTACGAATGGGGGTTGTGACCCCAGGTTGAAAATCGTAAAGTCTGGATCTGAAATATTACTGAGCCATTGGTTAGCCTTGCTATTATAATACGTGCTTCCTGATTTTATCCGGGTACTCATCTGTGCCGCACAATTACCGGTTACTAAATCATATTCGTCGCTCAATGAACTTCGCGAGATCCTTCCTATGTTAACTAAAATCTGGAGAATCGTAGCATGGCGGATATCCTCGCTGAGTGGACAGACGGCACTTACTAAAATATTTTAAGATTAGTCTGTATTTTAGGTCTGTAAACTCTTGTAGAGGGTATTATAATTTTCCGAAACTTTCTATTGGCACCGCAACACTTAAACATTTTTTAAGTATGGTACGTATTATCGTAAGAAAATATAAAGTTGGATTTCAATAGGTAGTATATATCTACATATAACGGAAGTTTTTCTATACAAACTGCAGATTCGACATTTTGCATCAATATGCAGCTGTACAGCGACTCTGTATTTGTATGATAAAGTACTTGCGCCTTTCTACAGGTATTAAATACCAAAACTTCCTAGTTTTTTTTGAAAAATATATCGAAATTTATTATTTTTTTGCTTGGCGACGACTTTTTTACGTTATCCCATTAATGTTCGATATAATTTACGTGCGGGCCCGACGATAGCCATTCGAAAACAGTCATGGACTTTGCCTGGAAAAATGTTTTTGTTAAATGCGCTTTATGTTAAGAAACATTATTCTGCTGGAATGTCCAAATATTTGGCATATTATTTTTATCCGACCACGGTATTAAAACATTATTAAGCGTGTCAACATATTTCGCTGTGGCGAGTATGCCTTTTATGCAGTGTGTAGGACCAAGTCCATTCCAGGCGAAGCGTCCCCATACATTAATACTGCCATCTACATACTCTACAATGGTTGATACATATCTTGGATTCAATTCCTAACTTTTTGGTCGTCGATCATGTTTTCTACTATCTAGACCAACACAATAAATCTTTATTTGATCACTTCAGGCCACATATTTCTATTTTGTCGGAGCCCACTCAACATGGCTCTTAGCAAATTATATTCTACGCTTGCTCTGCTTGTTAGCGTACGTGAAAAGCGCCTGTGGTGGCTAGCTTTAATCAATTATCTAAAAATGATTAGTGTTGATATTTCTAACCGTAAGCTAATCTACTTTTTCGCTCTGAGTATCTACAGGATATTACGAGGATTAAATTTGGAATTGAATATAATCTGATGATATATGATTTTGCAACTATTTCTTTTTCGTGAAACGTTTTCTACTGTATAATTTATTTTTAAATAGTCAATAGCATTCAAAACTATTTATTTTTAGCAATTAATGGCGTTGCTGTACCCTGATAGGTCCTGCCGGCGTTCAGAAGCTCTATAATCGATTTACGAATAGCTGCTTCGGCGATTTCACTAGTATCTTTGATTGACGATGATCTAATAACCAAAATTTATTACAAATACATTGTAAAAACTAAAAGCAAAAAAAACTTGCCAATATTATTAAAAATATAATTCTTTGCCAAATCAGACTTGTTTCCAATTGGCTGTCAAGCATCAACCATGGTTCCCAACGCACTAATCGCCATTATTAAGAAACCATGTAACCAAAGAGTGAAATTAGACCGTTCATTTAAAGAAGGATAATAGGAGAAGAGAAAAACCATAATATTGTATTTTAATATCTGTTGGTGTTATTGTGGATGCAGAAAGGTCACAGTCAAGATTCTTGTTTCCAATTAGATGCCAACAGCTGTATATATATGTGGGTTGCTTTTTCTCTAAATATACCATTTCCCATTTTCGACACAAGAACAACAACAACGAGATCCCTAGACAAGAACCAGCAAAATAAACAGCAACATTTGAAGCGAAGACGAATTCGCATGTCTGCAAATCCGTTAAAGCAACATACGGCGACAAGTAAGACGACAAAGACGAGAAGCATGTGAAGACGACTACGAAGGGCGTTGCCGTTTGCCGAGAGTTTGGCGAGAGAGGTTGTGAGAGCTGTTTCCAAACGAGATCAAACGACGAAATTACTTGTAACTTAAAACATTACAATTCTTATTTGTTATTTACTTTTATCAATAAAATCCCACATATATTATTAATAAGGAGGGGTTTCATGAAGATCTGCCCATTTCACTGCTATAACACTGTGAGAACTTTACGTAAACGCATTCCAGACTCGTTTAAATATCAAACACTTTTTTTAAAATCATTTGTATACCCTGAAATGGGTAAATCCGGGTATAATGGTTTTGTGCAAATGCATACCACATGCAGAAAGAGGCATCTCTGATCCCGTAAAGTACATATATTTTTGGTCAGTATCATTAGTCTAGTCGATATAGCCATGTCCATATCTCTGACCGTCCGTCTGTCTGTCCGTCCATCTGACTTTTTAAGTTCGTGTATACCATATGCAAATTAAGTTTATTTCAAATTATCGATAACTTTCATCTGTTATTTTGTTACCAATAATTATCGGTTTTTTATTCGGTTTTCTTTGTGCATATTTTAAAAACTATAAGAGCTAGAGCCACCAAATTTGGTTCAAAATGTTGGCGTGAAGCTGACGCAGGTGAAGAATATATAAATCGGATTTGGATACAAGCAAAATTGAGAACAAAAGAAAAAGGAAAGAAAAAGTTAAACTACGCTATTCAGGGAAAGGTGTACTGGTTGCTCGAAATTGAAAAATTATAAAAATTTGGCCGGCCTGCTGGAAGTGGACACCAATCCAAGAAGACGTACATGTATGTTTGTGACTGTACAAAGCACAAAGTAGATGGGAGCCTTCTCACTTGATTACAACTAGCAAGGTGCAATCCGCTACACACACTTGACACCGAATTATTTTATTGGACGTAGTTGTACTAATGAGCAGTACATTCAAGTGGGCCACGATACCAAGCACGGGCTTGTTAACGCGCGGACCAAGGCAAAATGCCACCCACCTCCCGCCCAACCGACCGAGGGGCGCGCCGCATAACGTGCGGTGACGAAGGTCGCGAAGAAATGGACAGATGACAAAGGACTAAAGTTTTAAGGATAGGAATAGAAGTAGCATTACTTATTATTCGGAAAAGATTATTATAATTAGAGCATAAGATACGAAATGGATAATGAATAGAATAGTTACTATGACACATTTCAAGAGATAGCGGCAAAAAATTCCTCGCATTTCTACTCGGAACCGCAAAACTAATTTGGCTGATTAATTCGGAAGAATCAATTTCCCCATTGATAAGTTTGTGTAAGAAGATTACACCAAGCATGGTTCTACGATTAGACATCGAGGGAAGATTTATTAGTAAAAGTTTACTATGGTAGGAAGGCATGCGAGAATCAATCCAATTAACCCCGGAGATCAAAAAGGCAGAAATTGTTTTTGTACAGATTCAATTCTATCCTGATGAACCTTGTATTAGGGACACCATATACAAGAACCAAATTCAAGAATTGGACGAACAAGTAAAGTATATTGAGTTTTAGTAACATAGGGATCGTCAAATTCTTTCGACCAGTGCTTTATGACTCCCAGGACTCCAAAAGCTCGATTTGCAGCAGAAGAAATATGCTTGTTAAACTTAAGCTTGGGATCAAGAAGAATACCCAAATCGTTAACGGAGTCAATACGCTCAAGGGGTTTACCATTAAGGAACTAATTATTGAAAAATGGCATTCGTCTATAGAAGGACATTAATTTGCACTTACTGTAATTAAGATTTAATAAATTTACTTGACACCAGGTTTTGAAACTCTCAAGGTCGGATTGCAAACTTTGGCCAGCTAGAGAATTAGTAGACGACAGGCAAAGTTTTCCGTCATCGGCGTACATCAGTACCCGAGAGTGGTTTATTACAGAACGAAAGCCATTTATGAATAAGGTGAATAACTACGGACCAAGGTGACTTCCTTGTGGGACTCCGGAAGTAGCTTGAACAGGTTTAGAGACAAGACCTTTGAAATAAACTTTTTGGGTTCTTAAAGATAAACAGTTAAATATCCAGATAATTAAGTTATTTGGAAATCCCAGAAGATGAAGCTTATGCAGTAAAAGCGAAAAGTGTAAATGACATCTGTTTACATTTTATTTTGGAATCCTTTAATAACAAAAGACGTGAATTTCAATAGGTTAGTCGTAGTAGATCTACGTGCTGGCAGGGTGAAATTATAGATCTACAAAGATGTTGTAATTGAAAAGTTATCAACATCTCAAAAATCTTGGGAATAGCGGACAACTTAGAAATACCTCTATAGTTTTGAACATTAGACTTGTTTCCTTTTTTAAGGAGAGGAATAATAAATGATTCTTTCCAAATATTAGGAAATGAACTTAACTCCACGGACAAATAACATAGTTTATACAAAGGTCCGAGAGACCTTCAGCACAGTATCTAAGCACGCAGCGTGCTACTCAATCAGGTCCCGGTAAATATACGGGCTTGATAACCATTAGCTCTTTTAGTAATGAACTTTCTGCAATCAAAGCAGGAACATACTTCTGCGAACTATAAGTAGTTTGAAAAAATGTTGCGAATAAATCGGCAGTAGCCTTATTTGAGTCAGCAGACGTTTCTTCAAAAAATAGAGTTGATGGTAGTGTTGATGATTTACGCTTCACATTAACAAAGTTATAGAAACTTTTAGGATCCCGCTGGAACTGTATCCTACAACTTTTCAAGTAATCCTTATAACATTGGTTATTAAGGACAGAGAAATTAGATCGAGCAATCAGATATTGAGTGTACTCCAAGATAGAGCCAGTTTCCTTGAACTTCTGTTACATCCTTAACTTTCTATTCTTCAAATTGTTTAATTCAACTGAGAGGGAGGATGTTAGTTTTTTGTACTAACAGAGACTGCAAGAGGTGGGTTTAGATTGACAGCAGGAGGCGGAAGTGCAATCGGAGACCGATTTTTATTTTTCGCAGTGTATTCTTTAATGATTAAGTGGTCTGGCCAGAACTCTTTACAGCAAATTTTGCTGAAATGTTCTGCCGGAACACTTAATTTAAAAGACGAAATTTCCCGAATATATGAAAATTGGAATTTTTCCACAGTAATATTGGCTTTCAGTTTAGCCAGAATAAAAGCCTTGACATCATCAGATGTAGTATCAGGGGCAAGCCTAGAAACAAATATTTGTTTTTTCTGTGGAACACCTACAAGGGTCACAATTGGAACCTTAGCTATAGCTTCCAATGGAGCAATAGCCTTGGATAATTGACCATTTGATTCGTTTGGTTTACTAGCACCAGAAAGTTGATCAGTGTCAACAGGGCTAATAACTACCGAATCAGAAAATGGTTCGGGATCAGAAGGAGCAACATCCATGGGAACTATGTTGGCTTTGTCACTTCTGTCTTTGATGTATGGAGAGGGGAATGAAAAATTAATTAATTGTAAGTTAGGAGCGGATGTGGTGGGCTGTTCTGCAGGGGCAGAAAGTTCATTTGGGCCAATCGACAGCCTAGAATTGGCTTTTTTACGCCTTGGAGATTCGTTCAAAACTTCATAGCTTTGAACTCATTATCCAGAGCGAAGAAACCGTCGGACAGTTTTTAAAACTGGCCGAAGATATCACCAAAGCCCCTCTTAGTCTGCGTCATGAAACCCATCATGTCCCTTTCAACATGCCTGCAAGATTCGCAACTCCACTTTAAGCCTGATTTTAACTCAATCAAGTCGATAATTCGGCTGTTGAGGCCAGCGCATTTTTCGTGCGACATATTGTCTCACAGCCAGCAGCAAACAAATCCCATCTTTTCGTTTGCACGCACCTGGCAATCTTTCTTATTACAGACAAAAATTATAAAAGAATAATAAAACAAAAATATTCTGCTCAGAGAGAAAAATAAAAATGAAAAGGAATGAGTCAAGGCAAAAAAGAAAGAAAAAAAAGGCACCCTAGGGTTAAAATTTAGATTGATGCCTATTTGTACTTACAACAGCAATACAAACAATAAACAGCGCGGGCGCGACGACCGAAATAAGCAACGGGATTAACCAAAGCAAAAATTTGAAGAAAAAAGCAAAACAGCCGACCAACACCAACAACAATATTAGCGCGGAGAGAGTTTTAAAGAGAGTTTTAGAATGAATGACAGCAAGAGCGAAAATGCAAAAACAGAACAATGCAACTGCACAAGACAACCAGTTTGCTTGCGCTGCAGTTTGTTGCTGTATTTGAACTCAAATTAAAATTAATTTAAAAGTTTATAAATCAACAAAACAATTTGTTTCATACAACCGAAAACGAATCACACTGTTGCAATAGAATTTTTAGGCCAATAAAAATCGTAATTTATTGATTAGTAAAAATTAGACAATTCAAAGCGCAAGAAAAAAACACGTCCGTTGCGAATGCGAGAACGAACGATGATTATTATTGTTGTTGTCTTTTATAGCATCCGGGCGCATATGCAAATGTATATTAAGCAAATAATTTTATGCTTCGTTTAGCTGATTCCATTTATCCAAGTACAACTTGGAAGCCATGTATGGCAAAACACCAGGGAAACGTGGTGAAGTTACTTTTTTAATGTTCTTTATAAATTTCGCAAATGCTGCTTTAGCCTAACGGAGAGTTATGTTTTCATACATAAATTACAAGCAGCTGGCATATATGTACATACATTAGTACATTAGGGCTGTCCCTTGCCAGCAAGAGCTGGCTGAAAGCCTTAAATGCATACGCTGCATATTTGGTAAACTGCCGTTCTCATGTTCGCTACTTGGATCTTGACCATGAAGTGACAGATATGTACATATGTATATATGTTTGAGTGCACATATTTACATGTGTAGACATGGTTAACAATTCTGTTTATTAATATATTATAATGATTGGGTTTACAAGTTTATTTATGTATATGATTACAGAGAGCACTAAAATACAGAGCGGAATTCAGTCTTATACATGTTAACAGAGCTGTTTTTATGGCGGGCATGAGTTGGAGACGGTCTGCAAAAACAAATTCAAACGCAGCAAATTTACCATGGGAAGCAACAACAAAGCTCTATAAAACAACAACAGTTCCTCTTGTCTTCTTTCATTTTTTTATATTCCACGCTTCTTCTGTGCTGGGATGAAGACGTAGGCAATTTCGGGTTGAAAAGGGTTACAACAACCACACTAGTTTCGGCTGCACTTGTAGCGTTTATTGCTTTGAGATTTTGCGCTGCTTCTGTGCTGAGATGAAGACGCGCGCAACTTTGGCGCGTATTCGTGCACATGTACATTTTATATGCGCGGCGGTATCTGTATCTGCAACTGCAAAGTAATCTTAAGTTACTATATTCTAGACTACGTACCCTCCTGCCGTTTCAATTTTTAAATGTTAAAATTAAATTTTAAAATGAAGCTTTTTAGAATTAATTAATTTATATATTAAGTTATATTTTCTAAGATTCTTATTTCTTGCACTAAATGTATGAAAGTGCAAGTTTATTGCTACATAGCCACTGAATTATATTAGGACACAGATCAGTTTGCTCATTTTTTGCACTGACAAAATAAAGGGTCAAATTATTCAGCCAGCTCGCAACTGACACTCATCATAAAATAATTGTCACTTGCGCGCAAGGCACACATATATACAAACATATGTGGGCGAAACTGAAAATCCACAAAAGTTGATATCTAGACTTTCTGCATCGAGCAGGCAGCCAGACCTATCGGCGGCACACAATTACAATATTGCATATACATGTCGAAATGTGCACAAGTGTGTGTGCATACTCATCTCGTAAAACTTTTCTTGCAAGCGCACTCGCTTCTAAGTACCCTCACCAAGAATTATTAATAAAAATCCCAAGATTTTACGCCAAAGTGGCGAACACTTTAAATATTTCACAGCACTCTGGAAGCGAAAGTGAAGTAAAGCGACCGAAATTCATATTTCTTCAATTTTCGGCGCATTGCTGCTGGAAATCACACAGAATATGTTCTGCAGTGTGAGGTAGCAAGTTGCTATAGATCTTCTTTCTCCCTCAATCCACACTAAGCAAATGGATAGAAAGGATAGAAAAGAAAAATAAACAAAAATTGTTTTTGCATTTTGGGCAACAGAAATTATGGGCATAGAAAATCAAGCGTTGCGTTTTTGTTTTGTGTTTGCGTCTCCATCTCCACGCACCAGAAACTTGCCATAACCGTGTATACGATTGAATTCCGCTCTGTATTTTACTGCTCTCTGACACTACTTAGCGCTGCCAACCTTTTAATATTCGGCCATTCTGATTCTTTATCGGTCCCCGATGACCATGGCTCATCGTTGTCCACTGCATATCTTCATATTGTCACAGCTGGTGGCGGCGTTGATCGGTCCTTTTACATCCGCTGCCCTTCTGACATCGTAACGCCCACTGCACTTCACTTTGGTTACTTCGTATAGATCTAGGTATTTACTTGCCATCTTCCTACCTGCTATAAATTGTGTGCGCTGAACTGCAACCAAGTCGCCCACTTTGTAGCCATATTCGCTTTTTCGTTTTCTGTCGTACTGTTTTTTGTAGACGTCTTGTGATTTAATAATTTCTGCCTTGGCGTCTTCTCTCATCTGTTGCCTTTCTTTGTCAAAATTATTCTAATATTTCCAGGTCGAGTATATCTTTGATGCGATCTTCTACCACGTTGTTCATCTTAACTCCAAACATTAGTTCGAACGGTGACCTTTTCGTAGATGCGTGCACTGTACAGTTAATAGCTTTTTGTACAGTCGCAACAAATTTGAACATTTTGTCGATTGTTCGGTGGACAGCTCTGAGATACTTACTAGGATTGACCTATTAACACGCTCGATTTGGCCATTGCCTCTTGGTACTCCAGTAGTACTCCAGACGTGCTCAATGCCATTCGCTTTTACGAACTCCTCGAACATACCTGCAGTAAGTGCTGTTCCACGATCGCTGATTATACGAGCTGGACTGCCAAATACCGCCGTCCAATCAGTTAGCTTCTTTATAACCTCTTCACAGCTTGTTGTTTTCGATGGATACAGCCATACAAACTTCGAAAACGCATCCACCATAGCAAAAATATATTTATACTGCTTTGTTGTAGTATCCATTGGCCCATGGTGATCCACGTGTAGCGTCTGCAGCGGTACAGCTCCTTTTTCGATACTATGCATATATCCTTTTTTTACCCGTTTTCCTGTTATGTATGATGCACCTTACACAGTTGTTAATAATTTGTTGCATTTTGCCCTCCAAGTGTAGTATCCACAAATTCTGCTTTATTGAGTGCATTGTTTTTTGAACCGCAAAATGTCTAATATTGTGCGCGTCGGTAATCACTTCTTTTTCCACGAGCTTTGGTACGACGACTAGATCAATTCCACCCATCATTTTGAACAACATCCCTCATTTTTTTTGCTTTTTTAATGGTCCCTGAGATTTCTGATGACACCAACATGACCCTCCGCGGGCAACGACTGAGACTATCTACGTGTTTATGACGATCGCCCACTCGATACTCCACTTCAAAAACCAAATCCTGCAAGTACATAACCCATTATGCAACCGCACGTGGTACATCTTTTTTGTTCAACGTTTGTTTAAATGCCGCACAATCAGTAACTAGTTTAAACGGTATACCTAGTACGTACTGCCGAATTTTTTTACAAGCCAAGAAAATAGCTTTAGCTTCTAGTACATAGCTGTGTTGATCAAATTCTGCTTCCGTTGACTTCTTACTCCGATAGAATACGGGGTACAGTTGACCCTCATACCATTGCATTAACGCTGCAGCAAAACCATCTTTTGACGCGTCTGTGTGTATCTCTGTATTTGCGTCTCTGTTGTAAATCCTTAATACTGGCTGTCTGGTTAATGCATCCTTTAGCTGGTGCATGGCGTTAACTTCATCAAATTCCATTTTAAACGGCGTATCCTTGCGCAAGAGGTTCGTCAGCGGCTTTGCAATTTGTGAATAATTCTTTATGAATTTTCTATAAAATCCACTTACCTGCCGTATCCGCATGAATGATTATGGCGTCCATATACAGATCTAAGACGTCATTATTAATAGGATCTTGGAAGACATGGTTGACATAACGAATAAAAACCGCTAGGGAGTTACAGAACCCAAATGGTGCTCTATTGAATTCGAACAATTCTCTTGTCGCAAAAGCTGTATACTTTTTGCTGTCTTCTTCTATTTCGACGGGAAAAAATCCATTCTCCAAGTCCATCACTGTGAAGTATTTTGCGCCTTGCAGTTTCTCTAGCACTTCGTCAATAACCGGCACTGCAAAACAGTCCTTCAGCACCATTTTGTTCAGCTTACGGAAGTCAACGCAGATTCGATTAGCTCCATCTTTCTTCTTAACGACTACAATACGACTTGCAAAATTCGACGTCCTGCATTGAGCCATTCGTCAATCTGCTTGTTTACATCCTCAAATTTCGCCGACAGCAATACGACTTGGCGAATGCCGATATGGTACCATGTTTCCATCCGGTACAATATTGAGCACTGCGTAACTTCTTCCAGTGCCTTATAATTCTGAATTATGACCTGCACCACATTTTTGAACTGTGAAGGGATATCGGCATCATTATTTGTCTCGACAATGTTGTAAATACTTATCTGATTTGTGCAGTGAGTTTCCTCGCCCCTCAGGGGAGAAAATTCAAATCCGGCGTCCGTCAATGTAAGTTTAAATTTGCTTACAAAGTCGTATCCAAGTAGTGCGTCACATTCTATGGCTCGATCGACCACAACGATGAATTTCTGCTCTACCTGCATGTCGTCGATTGCTACATTTGCTGTATATTGTCCCAACGTATGTGTCATATTGCTGTCCAAGCCGCGCAATATTGACACTCCATTTTGCAACACGCCGTCTTTGATTTTGCTAAACACCGACATCTTTAGCAACGTTACGTCAGCTCCCGTGTCCACTAGCCCCTCCACTTCAAGGTCGCCAACTTTAAACACCTTCAGCCGCTTCGCATTGTACACCACGCCCACCTTCTGCATCCTGCAATCCTTAGCTATGCCCGTCTTCGTTGCACTGAAAACATTTCATATCCATCGTGCAATTTCTTCGCAGATGATCTGTCTACCCACATTTGAAGCAACGCATCTCCTTCTCAAATTTGTGTTGTTCCTGTTGTTGGCCTTCGCTTCGCGCTTCGCGCTTCGCGCTTCCCTGTTTCTTCATTTGTTAATCCCTCCGTTTCAATCACGCTTTCAAACATTGTGTTTTCATTTTTCAGCCCTTTATACGACGTGCAATGGTATAAATTGTCTCTGAAATCTGACCTTATGTTCAGGTATAATATAACGGATAACTGAGTCAGTGTCAATAACTCCGCGCAATGCAATGCGTTTCATTTGCAACATGTATTCATGAAAACTTTCCTCCTTTATCTTAGCACGATTAGCCAATTCTTTATGCACATCAGCACTGCACATATATTCACGATGAAAAACTCTTCCTCCAACAAGCTACGCATTTCATCATATTCGGAAACGGGTATAGCGTCTAAAAACAGTTTTGCTGTGCGTGTTATTTTTGCCCGCGCCTGCACATATTTCTGTTTCACATTTAAGTCATAAGCATTGGCGTTTATTGAACCATTGCTCTACAGATATATTCACGCCATCAACTAATTTTGAGTCCTTATCAACCTCATCTGCATGAACCTTGAGCGTTAGTAATTGAATAAGCTGTTGCAACATAAAGTTATTTTCCCCTATTTCATTGTTGCAATTATCGTTGCCTGCTGTTTCTTCTCTGCATGTCTCCTTTTGTCTATTCTCGTGACTTTCTGTCAGCGTCATTTGTGTGTGTGAAAATTATTCCATTTCGGCGCGACTGCCTGTCTTCGCTACAAATGGTTGTCTCCTTTCCTCTTCCAGCGGTTGTATTCGCTTCTCCTTCATACTCTTTGTCTGTTTTACGGCTTTCGCTGCTAATGTCTGCCTCTTCATTAGATTTCCGTTATTTTTCGCGAATTTTGTATTTTGTATACCCAAGCTTGCTTATTTACCAAATTTCGTTTGTGATGAAATTCTACTCACGATTTTTCTGCGATTCTGTCCGTATACTCCAAATCTCCCTAATCCACCGAATTTCTTCCGTTCTTATCCCGGACGAACCCCCAAATGTGAATTGTTTGGTTAACAATTCAGTTTATTAATATATTATAATGATTAGGTTTACAAGTTTATTTATATGATTATAAGTCGATCCCCCTATTGTTCTTGAATTTAACGCTGCGACCGCTGATCTCACACACGACTTGCCTCCTTTCTTGCTACTCTTCGACTCCTCTCCGTAAAGCGCCGCTGCTGTTAACAGCCACAGCTGTTAACATCTGTTCGGCTGCTGCGAAACACCTACTTTTTCTGATACATAGAGGGCCCCATAAGACAAAAATGACTTTAAAAATTATTCTATGGTTGGACATACTTTTAAATTTCAAAAATCTGGTATTTTACTTTTAACTTTTTTTTTTTAAAGATAAGCCAAACCTGCATTATTATTATTATTATATATATACAATATTATGCATATATCTATTAATCAGTCATAAACACGTTTGCACTTAAATCATTTGTTATTCAGCTATATGTATTTTGAATTACGAAAATTTATGATTTCTTTAGCGTATTTTTCACGCTTTTTTGACTATGACCTCGGAGAAACCTCGAAAAAATTGGTTTACGCTTCTCCTTTTGGCTGGCTACCTCATCACATTGTTGGCATCGGTCGAGCCAAAGCAAGCACTCATGTCGGAGGAGTTTTGTTGATTGTATGTGGAAGCTGTGCATTCACAGCTACGTCAGATTCCGAAAAGATGTTGGTATATTCTGGTAGCTTCCGTACGCGGCCGGAAGGACGTGCGCTGGTGCACAAGCCAATTTTCAGTTAGGTAGATGTCGTATTATCTGTTTCATAACTGAACTACTTTGTTTATTAAGCTAAAATTGCTTTCTTTTTATTCCTTGAACCCATCGAAAATGGGGTAAAAGGGTATAATGGTTTTGTGTAAATGTGTGTAAACCCCCAAATGTGAATTGTTTGGTTAACAATTCAGTTTATTAATATATTATAATGATTAGGTTTACAAGTTTATTTATATGATTATAAGTCGATCCCCCTATTGTTCTTGAATTTAACGCTGCGACCGCTGATCTCACACACGACTTGCCTCCTTTCTTGCTACTCTTCGACTCCTCTCCGTAAAGCGCCGCTGCTGTTAACAGCCACAGCTGTTAACATCTGTTCGGCTGCTGCGAAACACTACTTAGCGCTGCCAACCTTTTTACATATATGTATGAATGTGCAACAAAGTGTTGCGTAAAGTGCTTAGCTGTGTATGGATACTATATACATGAAAACACTACAGGGTATACAGATTTGTTTTTTTTTTTTTAGTAATAATTGAGTAATAATCTATATATGGCATTGGATATCTCGATATTTTCAAAGACTGAATTCTCAACAATACTTGTACAATAAAATTCATTTTTTTTACTTTAAAAAAATTTTTTTTAGCAGCGTATGGGAGTACCAGTTTGGACGAGCCTGTTGCTCGTCGACTACTCCGTCGCCCATTATTAACACCAGCTTCCCACGACTAAAAGCACGTGGCGCCTATATTGTTAATAATAGTAGCAGCAGCGCCATTACTAAAGATCGGCTAAACGCCACGAAAGCAGAGGAAACCAAACAAAGTTTGCCATCGAGTATGAATGTGGTTCAATTAAACAATGTGAAGCACATTCCCACCCTAAGCGTCACCTCAAACACCACACCCGTAATACCGGATCAGCAGATGCACACGGACCTGCTTGTAGTCAAAGAAGTAAAAATCGAGTTGATCGAACTGAGCATCAGTACGCCTACCGATAAATCTCAGAAAGTCATTGACCCTGAATTAAGTGGCCAAGAGGATTCACGTATCGAATCACCGCACATGACAATGAGCGAGACGAAAAATCGTGCAGAAACAAACGTAGAGCATCTTGTGCGGGAAATGGCCGAAATAGAGTTGTCGCCCACCACCGATGAGTACCAAGAAGAAATGCATTTTGGTGATGAGAGTAAGGATGCCATCTACAATTACGATATCGAGGATACGGATCGCAATCTAGGCTATATACCGCCGGCGCCGACACCGACACCCTTTTTGGCTCCGCTTGCTGTGCTAGATGTCGATACAGTAGATGATGAATCCCTTGAAGACACAGCAACCGTCAGAACACCAACACCAGTTATTAGTAACGATGAATTTCGCCGACGGCGCAAGAAGCGCAACGCTGAATGCAAAAAGCTTAGCTCGCTTGACGAGAAAGATAAAGTCAGTGAGAAGGGGTGCGGCTCAGAGCAAACGGCAACTGACGAAGCCGAGCATAATGCCATATGTCCTTGGGAAGACGAGTGAGTCTATTTTAAATATGTTGTATAAAATGGTTTCACTAACTTTGCACATTTCATTATCACAGGAACGTAAGCACAAGTGACGGAACATTTGTGAAGACGTACGCTACGCTAGGGTACTTATGAATATGGCCGAAAATTTTACAAGTTGTCGCCACCAAACTTCTTAAAAAGAAGCACCACAAAATATAAGCACCATTTTACAAAAGTATCTTACTTATGGTAGGGGGCAAAAAAAATACACTATGCATGTATACAACTTAAAAGATTAATTCCATGTATATATTTATGGATGTAATAAACGCATAACCGCTTCTCATGTTTAATTTACAACAGCAAACAGCTAGTTGCAGCGTTGACAACAGAGATGAATTATTACAGCTGTCAAAAAATAAATATAAATCAAGTAGGAACATTGCAGTCGGATGTAACCGCAATATTCGTTCACGATATAATACCTTAAAACAATTGAAAATGGACTTGATATTACTGTTATTTGGAAAACTATATATTTTTGTAATTTGTGAAGTGGCAGTGTGAGTGCTCTAAAATAGTGAGAGATATAGATTTTCGTGATTTGCCCGCTGTACACTGTACAAACTCAATATATTATTCTCATATTTAAATGTTCATTTTTTGCAATAGAAAATATATATTTAATTAGCAACGCATTTAGAACAAATTTTGCAGACCAATACAACGCCTGTTACGTTTGTTAGGGTTGCTTCTCTTAAAACACTATCACTCATCAGTCGCCACATTAGTACTAAAAAGATGAATTGCATCATCTGGCACCACCGATGGCTGACATATGCAGGACCGAATAAGTCTAATGACTTGTCATCGGTTGTCATAATACCTGATGCCGTATTATTTAAAGCAGAAGCAAATCACACTACGTAACAGTCAAATTGTATTGTTTGCCAAACCTACTTTTTCTGATACATAGAGGGCCCCATAAGACAAAAATGACTTTAAAAATTATTCTATGGTTGGACATACTTTTAAATTTTAAAAATCTGGTATTTTACTTTTAACTTTTTTTTTTTAAGATAAGCCAAACCTGCATTATCATTACTCGAAAATTTGTCCACCGATTTTAAAAAGCTTAACAAATACGCTAATTAATATTATGCATATATCTATTAATCAGTCATAAACACGTTTGCACTTAAATCATTTGTTATTCAGCTATATGTATATTTTTTTGAATTACGAAAATTTATGATTTCTTTAGCGTATTTTTCACGCTTTTTTGACTATGACCTCGGAGAAAACTCGAAAAAATTGGTTTACGCTTCTCCTTTTGGCTGGCTACCTCATCACATTGTTGGCATCGGTCGAGCCAAAGCAAGCACTCATGTCGGAGGAGTTTTGTTGATTGTATGTGGAAGCTGTGCATTCACAGCTACGTCAGATTCCGAAAAGATGTTGGTATATTCTGGTAGCTTCCGTACGCGGCCGGAAGGACGTGCGCTGGTGCACAAGCCAATTTTCAGTTAGGTAGATGTCGTATTATCTGTTTCATAACTGAACTACTTTGTTTATTAAGCTAAAATTGCTTTCTTTTGTGTAAATGTGTGTTAAAGGCAGGAAAAAGCATCTCAGACCCCATAGAGTATATATATTCTTGATCAGGACGAAGACATGTGTTGATTTAGCCCTGTCCGAATGTCTGTCCGTCGGTCCGTCTTTCTTGAACATAGTACAAAATACTTAAATCAAGTACGTTTATCTCAATTCCGAAATTCTCAATTTGAGTATGTTTTTAGGCCTGCTGTCTTAATGTAAGCGGAAACCGCACTCAGTTTTAGACAATATGGGATTGGGATGGGATCAAGTATGAAACGATATTAATTTTAGAACGTTTGCATTGACTTAAGTTCGTTATCCGTACTTCATTTAATCCTAAGACAAACTAACCAGAAGAATGCCAGAACTTGAACTAAGAAATTTAAGCTTGAGTTTAGGTTGTCACTCATACTCAATTCAATCCTTAATTAAATTTAATTTTAGAGATTCGTACTTAATTAAATACGATATTTACACTTGATTCAATCCCAAAATATCATGTTTTATTTTATTTTAATTTTTTGCGAATATCTAATTATGTACACATTTATTATTAGAGTAATTTAAGTCTAAGATATGTATTTTTGGCATTTAGTGGGTATAAATGCATTGTATACATTTATTGTATGCATTTATTTTCTTACAAACTACATAAACCTTTTCATTATGAATAATGAAATATTTTACTTTATATAATTATAAATATGTATATTAAATGGCTAAATAATAATTTGATTAATAACGTGTTCCCTTAAACGTTAAGTCATTACATATTTTGAATTCTTCGAATGCTATATTAAATTGCTTACAAAATTGAGTACAGTTTTCTTTCATAATTTCATTTTCAAATATTATAGAATTGCAAGTGAATATATCTTCAAACCCTTCTTTATGATCAAAAATGAATTTTGAAAATTGGCGCCCAATTTTAATTGCTAATGAGAGTGTAGGATTTCTTCTTGAAGTTTGCTTTTTCCACATAAAAATTTTCTCACGAAACTCCATTCGGAGACCAAGAGGAGAAATCGCTTCTTTTACATTCGCATCTGAACAAATAGAAAACTAATTTTATAGGTACATACATACATACATTTATATAGATATGCAGGTATACATATTTATGTACATACATAAATGCAAATGTACCGGCGCCGACACGACGCTTAACAGAAAATACAAGCTGGCGCCTGTCTCTACATACATGCATACATATGTATAAATAATTTTTCGGCGTCGCCGGTACATATGTACATATGTACAAATTATGTATAGTGCGGTGTCCCGGTCGTCAGTGATGGGGGTCCCGCGGTGTCAATAGCCGGTAGTAGTAGGGAACTGTATGTTCTGTGACAGGAAGTAGCTGTCACTTTTATTACCCTGGATGAATAATTAATGATTTATGACCCTACGTGACCCTCGATTTGCAGGTACGTGACCCTAATTAATATGTAGGTTCCTGACCCTTTTTGTGGTGGGAGTGAGGGGAGCGATCATTTAATGGCGCTACGTGATTCTTTTTGAGGGGGTGGGGGTGAGGGAACCGATCGTTTTATGGGCGCAAGTGACCCTTTTTGAGGGAGAGGGGACCGATCGTTTTATAGTCCTATGTGACCTTTTGTGGAGGGGGGAGTTGAGGAAAGTGGTCGTTAAATTTTATTGCTTGTCACTTTTCAGAAGGGACGCAGATTTGAGGGGTGAGGGCTTATGAGAACAAGTGCACACAAGTACACACATCGACTTGTTCGAGTACTTTTTGCGGGGGTGGGGGTGAGGGGACCGATCTTTTTATTGCTTGTCCCTTTTGTGGAGGGGGGGAGTTGAGGAAAGTGGCCGTTAAATTTTATTGCTTGTTCCTTTTCAGAAGTAGCGTGGGTGCCCGATCATTAAAATTCGGATTAGAGGTGTGAGGGCTTATGAGAACAAGTGCACACAAGTGCACGCATCGTCTTGTTCGAATACTTTTTCGGGGGTGGGATAAGGGACGATCATTAAAATTCGGATTTGGTAAGGGGCCGATCATTAAAATTCCGATTTGAGGTGTGAGGGCTAATGAAATCACGTGCGCACAAGTGCACGCATCGACTTGTTCGGCTACTTTTTCGAGGGTGGGATAAGGGTCCGATCAGGCACGTGCGCTGACTTAAAAATATTTAATTTACTCTCCCTTTTCTGAAGAGTGTTAACAGCCCATTTTTCTTTACGGTGTGGGAACCCAAGGGCGATGCACAAAGGTTCGATCGTAAATTTCACGCCTATAGACACCTACTGACAAGGGCGGGTGTGTGTATGGCAAGGGTCAAGGAGTAATCATGTATGCAGGTAATGTATGGATGGGCTTCTGGATTTGTTTTCTCATAATTATTATAGTTTTATGGCTTCGGGATTACGTGCCAATTTTTAATAACAGGCTCAGTGTTTGTTTTGGTTGTTTTATGACTTTGTATTGTAGGTGCACAGGATCGTGCCCTATGCCCTACGTCCTTCCTAACCTGTTTGAGCCTATGTTTAATAGTTCACAAGTAAATATGGCAATAATAGAGACATCAGGTTTTTATTTTACAAGTTTTTTTGTCATTTTATTTAATGTTTTCTTCATGTTTACAATTTGTTTAAATTTTCTAGCTAAGGATTAAGTAGTTTTATTTATCATTCTATTTGTTAATTTGGTGTACTGTGATATAAGACGTTCTAGTTTTCCTTTACGTATTATATAAAAGTGGCAGGCGCAGGTGTCACAACCAGTTGTTGTCTCGCTTGATGACCAGGGGCATATCGTTAAATGTTCTCCGTATTGCGATGTTGTAATTTTACATTTCTCGTATTTGATGAAATATTCTCTATACTCTGCAATCAGTTTTTGGTGTTCAGGAAAAATTACTCCTTCATACTCCGTTAGAAAATTGTCAATTTTCTTCATGATTGAGGTAACGCCAAATGTAGAAATTATTCCCATTGCTGTAGTGCACTTCTTCAAAGCAAATTTATGACTGAAGAAGGGTTTGGTACTGAGGCCTACTTATACGTCAGACTCTTTTTTTTTAAATATTTCTCTATAGTTGTCAGAGTCCCTTTTTATTTCTCTGCTCATCTTTTTAGAAATTTCAAAGCATAAACGAGTCAAGTCTATTTCCTCGTCGTTTCTATAATTTACATTTAAATCGGATAACCGTATATCACACTGTCGTGTCTGGGCGCATTTAGGAATAATATGATTATAATAAATGCTTGTAATTTGATTTTTCAAAAGGGTGTTCCAGCATAAGAATGTCGTAAAAAATATGCCCAATCGTATAAACGATCTCCATAGTTCGCCGTCAAACTCAATTTTATTTCCATACTGATTTAAAACTAAAATGCATTGCTTGTCTGTTTTTCTATAGCTAAAATGACACTTTACTGTGTCAATTAGGGGGTGATCAACTAATGTGTCGGGCATTAAGAACTCAAACTGTTCCAGCCTTAACTGTATATATTCCTTGTATGTTAACAATTGAATCCATTCCTCCTACTCTAATCCAGCAAAGTTGCGCTTCTATTGTTGCAGCCAGATCATGGGTGTGAATCACCTTGTAGTCGAAAACCCACACTTTTAGCTGAAGATCTGCATAATATTCAAATCCGTAAATTAATTCATGGTCTTGTGGCTTTCTACACTTTCTCGCTTGTTTCAACTGCTGCGTTTTGATTGACATCTGGATCAAACTAACTTTGATATCGCGTACGCTCGCCTTTTAGTCTTATTAGAATGCTACAAAAAGTGGAGGCACGATGTTGAATGTGGACAGGAACTCCTGCATTTTGCTTCACTTTCAATATATATTTGGAAACGATAATCAGGTTTTTGTCAAGGAGCTGGCATTCATGCAGGGTGGTTCGGTCATTCCAAATTTTTTTCACTTCAAGCCACCCTACAATATAAAGGAACTAGACGAAGTATCTCAAAAGACAAATTGCATAACCAAAGAATATGTAGATGGGTTGGAGTGGTATGATGGTGATATTTCATATCTAGGCCTGGATGATATTTTAACACCATTAAACAGTTTCGCTACAGTCATCGTAAGGGGTGAAGCCAAGAAACAATTTTTAAGCAAATATTTGACTACAAAAATAATTGACTTGGACCTTGAGGAAAGTTTAATACACTTCCCCAGCTATTTTACAAATTGTAGAATACACAAAAAATCGTCAAACCAATGCGCGCTTAACAATTTATTTAAAATTTTCGTAATTATGGAATGTTCAAATTTCGAAATACATGAAAAATAAAAATGCATAAAAATTTTTTTTTTTTAATTTTAAATGAGCGGTGTTATTTTATTTCATCATTAACAATAATAGGTATAATGTGGTGCATTAAAACGATGATCATTAAAATTCTCAAAAAAGGCCATCACAAATTGATCATTTTTCAGAGCACATACTCCTTTATTTAGGTGCGAGCCGCAGTCGGAGAAAAAGTTGTTATTCAACTCATGTAATTGCTGATAAGCATACTCTTCAACATTGTCTACTTGCTTATTTAAAAACTTCTCAAGAAATTTTTTTTTCTGCTCTCCTTTGGTAATGATATTCATATCTTTGACAACATCACGAAGGTAATTCCTGACTTCAATAAAGTTAGCCCGCCCATCATTCCAACAAAGCTGATGATGATTTTTGGTTAGCCAGAGTGCTGTTTTTCTAGCCTTCTTTGTTAATTTGAGAAAATCATGCGGGGCTCGTACAAGGTAATGTATGTTTTGGTTTCGTTCATTTTTGAACACTGCAGCTATTTCCTTCAAAATAAAATTGTTGTTGCTTCCATAAAATCCTTGAACATCAATAGCAACTTGTTCTATATCCATTTTTAGAGTTTGTTTGTTTTACTGCTAGCACTAAACAATGCGCTGAACTAGTCCAGTCAACGGTGTATACTCAACTAATCGATCATGCATAAGCAAACAATATACTTTTGTGTTCCTAGTACTTGCTTTCTCCAGCTCGATAGAAACTCTTACATCAATTGGCCCCGTTTTAACTGTCTCATTCTGATGAGAAAGATCAACAACAATAATCGGTGCCTTTTCTTTAAACTCCGTAGGTGGACGAGGACGCTCTCGATTGGCAGCAAGCTTCACATTCCAGATATGGTGGGAGCCCTCTGCCAGTGCGGGATTAAGATAACAGTCCCACCTACTTAGTCAAACTAAACATACTCAATTTCTTTTTATCGCTAAGTGTGACACGTGGTATTTTCCAGGTTATGTTGGAAATATTCAATTTAGTCATTAGCACCAATTTTCGAATGAAATACATCGTCCATACTTTTAGTCATGAGTAGTATAAGTTCATGTTTACAATTTAACAAGACTTTATTATAGTCTTCTCCAAATCCAAGTAAGAATTTAAGAGGAACAGAGAATTTAAAATATCCACCGTTTGCTAGCTCTCTATCCCTTCCATTGAACCATCCAGAATTACGCAGCATGTGGTTCTCGTTCTTATTTAATGAAATGTAGTTTTTTATGGTTGTTGTTGTGCCAACAAAGCGCGAGCTGTCGATTTCAATGCCATTCAATTCATAACGAATTTCTCAAATAAATAACCCATACTATTGTTTTTTAATTTAATTTTGTTAGTAGACGTGTTGTCAGCCAAACAAATCGACCCTTCAATATTAACAAAACTCACGCACGGTAATACATAAAGATCCTGATTTTGGATTGTAATTCAAACTTCATCATTGCTCTTAAATGTTTGAAGATACGGCGAGTAACTGTAATATTCTTTTTTTATTATACTCTCATCGGAATAAGGCTTCTCTCGAACATTCAATATATTACTCATTGCTTTCTGATTGTAAAACCCAAAGACTTTAAAAATAATTTATTTTCAACTGTGAGCGTCCCCCTTGCTGATCTTGCTCCTTCTATGTTAGAATTCAAAGTGCTTGTAATGGGGTGATTACACGCATATTTATTATAAATAATCATTGTCGCGGTCTTAGATGTAAGCGAACTGTAACGCTTTCTTCACGTAAATTCACTAAATTTCCATCTTGATCAACAATCCGTAATATTAATGTCTGTATCTCTCTCGTGTTCACCGGCAAGTAAATTAGGTTGATAGGCTTCTCACTCATTTTATAGCCTGGTGGTACGTTGAGAGCAAATTCATGCAATGAATGACTCGATACTTCATTTACATATGCACCCCTCACAATATTACACTCCAAGCGAATTGTATTCACTTTTAATATATCAACAGGCTGATCTGAGGTGTGCGCAGTATTTGGGTGTAGCTCCCTTTTATGAAATCCAAATAATTGACCAATGGTGCGCTCTCTATTAAAATATACGGGGTGTGCCTTTGTTGAAATTACAACTTGAAGTGTGTTGTTATTGCTCTCGATGAGCGGATGATTTAATTTATTAGGTTCTACTTCCTTCATTTTTTCTAAAATGACGCCACTTATGTCATTTAACTCGTAGGACCCCACAGGAATCTCGAATACGTGCTCTCCAATATGGAATAAATTATTATCGTGATCCACATTTGGAATCGAGTTGTACATATGAAAATCGATAAGAGCACATTCATAGTCCCTCTGTAGTATAATAGGAGGAAAGTAGTTTGCCACCAGAGTTGAACTGCACCCCGTTAACGTGAGTGTTGTTGACATTTTGACAATTTAAATGTAAGTGAAACATCAACGGTATTTTATTTCAAATTCGAATGAAGTCTGCAAATCCTCGTCTATAGCGCCCGCTTTCTATTGGATCATCCTTACTAATCAAAAGAAAGCCATACCTTTCTTTCCAACAAAATTGACAAATTTTCTTAAATGATCTCGATACACATGTTTCATGTTTAGCTCATCTGGTTTAAACATTATAATCATGTTTGCATTATCACGAACAAGATGCTTCGGGATGCGTGTATATGTTTTACATAAATAAAACTCATCAATGTTGCTATGTCGCCCCATACAAAAGTACGCACTTATATTATTTTGTTTCTCACACACTACATCATCAAATATCATTATCGATTTCTTTTTGGCCTTCTCTGGAGCTATTACACATTCGTTTTCAGAATATGTAAAATACCCCATACCCTTTATTGGACTCACGAGTTTTTTTTAAATATTCGTATTTAGGTTGAAATAACGATTTTGAATACAAGTAAATATTCTCGAATTTTAGTCCATTAGGACTCTCAATCAAACTAATCATGACATTTGTTTTCCCGCAATTAGAAGGCCCAACAATTAGGGCTCTAATTGAGTTGGGTAATAAGCTACTGTGTTTGATCGTTTGTTGTCCATTATTTTTTGTATCGAAATTTCTCACTTCTATATCTGTTTTCTGTTTTATTATACGCATATTAGATATGGGTTTTCTTAAAAGTACGTCACTCATTAATAGCTCTTTGAAGAATAATGACCTATTAAAATGGTAATGCACTTTTATAAACCAATTAGTAATAAAATTAACGTCTACCGCGGAGGAGGTATCATAAATAAAATAATCAACTCCCTGCCAGTCGAACTACACATACCAGGCTACCAGTTTTGTGGCCCAGGTACGAAACTCCAGTCACGTTTAGAGCGCGGTGAAAAGGGAATAAATCCCTTGGACGCCGCCTGCAAAGAGCACGACATAGCATACTCAAACAACAAAGACTTAAAAAAACGTCACATAGCCGATACAGTTTTAGCGGAAAGAGCGTGGGAGCGAGTTAACGCATCTGACAGCAGTATTGGAGAAAAAGCCGCTGCGTATTTCGTAACTAATGCAATGAAGACAAAGAAAAAATTTGGAATGGGACTCAATCAGAGAAAAAAGAACTCAAAACCAAAACCATGCGAAAAGAAGAAGAAATTTATGCATGCAGTTAGAGCGGCTTCGAGGGTGTTAAAAAAGAAAAAACCATATGATATTCACTCGGCAATCCAAATAGCTAAAAAAGTCATAAACAAGTCAATCGGACAGCAGAAAAAAGATGTGGTAATTCCACGGATAATTAGTGTTCCCAAAGTGGGTGGTTTCTTGCGGCTTGTACCGATTTAACAGCACTTGGAGCGTTAGGAGGACTTGCATCCGGTGGCTCAGCAATTGTTAAAACCATTAACAGCGCTAAAAACGCAAGAAAACAACTAGATGAGAATAAGCGACACAATAGAAAAATAGAAGCAATTGCTTTAGGCAACGGACTGTATCTCAAGCCATATCAAAAGGGATACGGTATATCAACTGCTCAAAAAAACTAGTAGCCGAGCTACCCAATAAACCACTTTCAAACATTGATATTATGAATTTTGCGCGCAAGCATATTCCTAATTTCAGAGGCGTATATATGAGAGACTCACTTCCAAAACGTGCTCGTAAAAGGGAGTGTGGCATCATTAACTTAGATTCGTCAACAGGAGGTGGAACTCACTGGGTAGCTTATTATAAAACGGAGAAAGAAAGTCGATATTATGATAGTTTTGGGAATTTGCCGCCACCTTTAGAGCTCATCAGATATTTAGGAGAAGACAATAAATATAATTATACACAAGATCAACGCTTTGATACTTTTAACTGTGGACACTTGTGTTTAAGGTTTCTGTTAATGAATTACTCAAAAAGAGCCACCTCATAAAAATTCTGTTAATCTGTTTTTAAAAGGCTATTTAATAAAGATTTTTAAATTTGAATTATTTACTTGGAATTTTAATACTGCGAGGGTATATAACTATTAATACGTTTTATATTTTCTTAGTCTGAAATGGACAATAGTGTGCGTCACACATTATTCGATTAAAACCACACAGAAACAACAAAAAAACAACTCAGAAACAGCAAAATAACCACACAGAAACAACAAAAAAAAACCACTAAGCCACTCAGAAACAGTAAAATAAAAAAAAAAACAAAAAAACACTAAACCACTCAGAAACAGCCAAATAACCACACAGAAACAACAAAAAAAAACACTAAACTACTCAGAAACAGCAAAATAACCACACAGAAACAACAAAAAAAACCACTAAACCACTCAGAAACAGCAAAAAAACAACAAAAAAACCACTAAACCACTCAGAAAAAACCATTAAACCACTCAGAAACAGCAAAAAACCACCAAACTAGTGGTTTCGTGTATAAGAAAATGAAGGAAAATCTTTTAAAGGAATTGACAAAGACGAGAAACTAATTAAAACGAAAATTTCAGAGTATAAAATTAGGGAGAGCAGAAAATGAGTATCAATTAGAAGAAACATTTAAACCAATTACACAACCCCTTAAAAAACTGATTAATGGTAATATACTTTATTAAGAAAGAAGAAAAAAATTACATAAAAAGAGAAATAAAAGCAGATCAAGACTATGGTGATATATCAAATGTTGCATATGACGAGGAAACCACAGTCGATCAGTTCTATTCTCAGCCTTTTGTGTCAAATGAAAGCAATAACCAGTCCACAGTAACAAGCAATGAGAGTTATAATTTCAACTTGAGTGAATTGGAGCGAAAGGGTGAGCTTGATAAAGCATTTGGTCCCTATAGGAAAAGCGGAGAAGTGCTGATGGGAAGAAGTAAAATAAATATAAATGAAAATAAAATAATATTAGAAACCGGTGAAAGATGGAATCTGACGCCAGGACTGTATTCTCTAATCTACCTAAAAATCCCTCAAGGCTACGATGAAGCGGATTTGGTAGTATATCAGGAAATTTTAACAAAAACAAATGCTCATAAAAGGCAACACCTGCCTAACGAAGGTCTCAAGGGCAATCGTTCTAAAAAATATCTCACGGTCATAAAAAAACTATTTCCGAAAATAAGTACACCTATCGCAATGTCTACGCCGAACCGTCATACAAAATCTTTTCATGAAGGGGGAAGCCTAATGACACTTAATGCAAACAAGCCTAATTATGTATACTGGGATGATCCTAATGAGATCGTTAATAGACTGCGACTTCTAGTTGCATCACAATCAGCTGGCCATAGTAATCATAACAATGAAATAGTTTCAATAATTGAAGAGCTGCGAGAAGCGAAAATAATTTTCTAAATAAAAACAGGATGTTCTACCATTAAATTAACAATATTAAAATGCCGCTTGACAAGTTCGGTCATTTCTCCTCCAGCCACACTTCAAATCACAGCAGTATTTTGAAAAAACCGTTTCCTGGTATATTGACAGACAATAAAAACAACATAATTTTTTCAAACAAACGCCTTAAAAATGTGGGTGACCCCCTAGAAGACAACGACGCGTGCACTAAAATATTTGTGGAACATAAAATAGAGAAGGCGATGAGAAAAAAAGATAATCTCTTAATTGATCATAATATATCAAATGAGAAACTAATGAGTGGGATAGCATCGGCATGTCACAATAAATTAAATGAAAATAAAAGTGAAACGCGAGCCGTGGAAAGAATACTTAAGGAATACGTTAACTCGGAAATTACATCATTAAAGCACATAATTACCACTGAAAATCAAAAGGTTATATCTAGAATGGATGCATTTAAAGCCAATATATTTTCAATTTTCACAAACGCCACCGACTTCAAACAACGCACCGGATAGGGGCGAGTTATTTCTATCTCCCGGCACATCCATATAAATAACACTGCTACACGTGAATAAGAAGTTAAAGGCTTAATGTCCATTGACTAGTTTGGTCAGTTCTCTAATGGGCGAACCAAAGTGAAATATGAGCTCCAATTGTTGGACTTGCTTATGGATAATGAGCAAAATATTGATGGACAAAACAGACGAATTAAAAACATCAGTAACCCAATGGAAGAAAAAGACGCGGTTAACAAAAATTTTCTATAGTCGAAAATCAACGAAACGACGCAATACATGTACACACTTATAACTATAAAAAATAAAAATTAAAAATCAGTTTAGAAAAACTCATTGATAGCACAACAATCGAAGGTGACATTAAGAACCGGAAATAAATGAAAGGGAATTGATAAGAAACATGACTAAAAGAGAATTACTTAATGAGTTACATGCGCCAGCCCGTAAAAACTTTAAACGACGTGTTATTTTAAAAGGATTTGATGACCTTTGCCAAGCAGACTTGGTGGAAATGGGAAAGTAGTCTTCACCAAATAAAGGGTACAAATTTCGCCTAACTGTTATCGATGCATTCTCTAAGTATGCATGGGGTGTCGCATTGAAAACAAAATCCGCTAAAGAAGTTGCTACCGCTTTATCGAGCATTTTCAAACTTGGACGAATTCCCAAGAATTTACAAACCGATGATGGAAAAGAGTTCTTTAATGGTACTTTTAAAAATTTATGTGAAAAAAATAGTATAAACTACTATTCTACCTACAGTGGGTTAAAGGCGTCTATTGTTGAACGTTTTAATAGAACTCTGAAGGAAATGATGTGGCGTGAGTTTAGCTTCAAATGATGAGTATAATCGGAAACATCATAGAACTATTAAAATGGCACCAATAAAAGTGAGCTCATTAAATGAAGATAAACTGCTAAATACCGTTTACAATCATATTAAAATTTTTAGTGGAGCAAAATTACGTGTGGGTGTCTACGTTCGTATAAGCAAACACAAACATACATTTGAAAAGGGATATACCCCAAATTGGACAACTGAAATATTTAAAATTAGACGAATACAACTGACGCACCCCACTACATATTTATTAGAAGACTATCAGGGTGCACCGGTTCTAGGCGGTTTCTATAAAGAAGAGCTAAGGAAATCGCGTTACCCGAATACATATCTAGTTGAAAAGGTAATAAAACAAAAAAACGACAGAGTTTTTGTTAAATGGCTGGGGTTTCCCAATGAACGCAACTCCTGGATAAACAAGAATGAGGTGCTGTGAATAAAATCAAACAATCCCGACAAAGTCATAAAAACACCACCGACAAAGTCGTAAAAACATCACACACAGGCACGTGCACAGGCACGCGCATGCGCCCGCGCACATGCATACCGATCGTCGAGCTAGGCAACACCTGAAAAAGAATAGCTGTAAGAGAATACCTGTAATAGAATACCTGTAATAGAACACACTACTCAGTTTTTCAATAAAAGACAATGAAATGAAATTCATATAATAGTTTGTTTATTTATTTTTCACCTATTTTTAAATATAAACAATAGCAATTTAATTTTACAATTTTTTTTCTTTTCTTATTAACAATATCAATTTAAATACTAAATTTTACATAGTTTTTTTCTTTTTTCTTTTATAAATAATTAAGGACTTATTCTATAATGACCCCATGCATATGTTTGGATGCCATCTTCTCTTATTTTTCTCTTATCATCTAAGGAACTTAAAGTAATTTTTTTAACGCTATGCGTGTACAAATTATGTGACTTAGATCTAAACATAAGCATACTATCACTAAATTTTTTGTTGTTAAATAAACATTCCTTATAACTATTTAAATTTAATTTGTCTATCACACATTTTTTAAAACCTTTGGATTTTTTTATGCACCCCCCCGCCTTCAACCGTTAACGAATACATTTTTGCCCTTAGGCCCACAAATTCTTGCATGCATTTCTCACTATTCTCATCCTTCATCATGCCTAATACTTTCTTATTACACCTCTTTATCCCGTATTCTTGGGCTACCTCTTCGGGATATTCCGCAGTATCAAACTTCATCTCCACGTCATTGCGTATGCTGGCAAAGAAGTCATTTGTATGTATAGAATAAATAAATGAATCGGTGTCCATATAATTTAATTTTACAGCCTCTTGGAATTTAGGCTTCATGTAGTCATAGTGGAAATCGTACATTTTCCACTTTGACAATTCTAAAACCGTAAAACCTAAATACATTGGCTTATCATATGTATTATGAAGGCGCTTCATTTGAATTGCATACATATCTTCCGCAAATTGTGCCGAGCTATGGAAACTGGCCTTTGCAATCAGCGCTCGGGCCCCTAACCGATTGCAGCCAACTGTTTCCCATGAAGTGACCAGTTTCACATTTTTACGTTTCTCAACGTTTTCCATGGTTTTTCCATAGACGGCATTATTCAATAATTTGAAAAAGTCCTTTTCAAAATTGTTTGTTGCCATTGTTCTATGGTGCGTGTTGAGATCAATGTATTTTTTGAGCCAAGCTGACTGTTTAAACCTCAACACGCGATGGATTTTTGTTAACTCAAGACCATTTCTCAGGCACTGCTGGAGATTTCTGTAATGTATGCTATACTGCACCTTTGGGCTCAGGTCAGCAATAAGTTTTTTCACTTTTGCTGAGGGTGTGGCCTTTTGGTTAAGCGGACAAAACGGAAGATCATTATGCAAGTCATGTAGACTTGACGGATACATAAGGTCGACCTCTAGAATGTAGCCGTATTCTGAGGTGGGCGATATGTTTATTACATCTAATGATGTAATTTCGTCTTCGGACAACCATTCAAAACCTGAATAAGGGAGGTATTGCGACATGGCCCACCCGTATAAATTGTTTGCGTCTAAATACATTAAGTATTCAGACGGCTTACTACTATCATACTCGGCAAGGTGTTTATGGTTGGCCTTTGAGTACCTTTGACAGCACTGCATTAGCCCACCACGAATGCCATTCTGTATGAATCTATACATATCTATGTCTGTTAAAACCTGGAACTCAATTTTCGTTATTTTGAGCATTGCATCCCAAAACAACCCTGGTGTTGTATAATAGTGGGCTGGGTCGAGCGTATACATTTTCTGGCAAATTTCCCTGAAGTTTTGGAAAATATCTGCCAGCAAAAGAACGTCCGTCTTGAGGTACAACTCCATATAGTCTTTAATGGTTTGGCAACCGAAATTAGACCAGACATTTTGGGCATGCGCAAAATCTTCTTCAGAACACTCTGAATTCGTTAGACTATTAAAGAACTTTGCTCGTGGAGGTAAAGAGCTCTCGCTTAAACGATTCATTGAATCCAAATACTCGTAAGGGAACACTCCCTTCCTGCGAACAAGATTAAAATCATTGTCCAGGGGGAAGAAGCGCCTAACACACTCAAACTTTGAGACATTTAGATTGGCACTTAGTGCATCTAAACTCGTTGCCATGAAACGATACGTATCAAGAAATCTAATTTCAAGATTTTTGTCGTGGGAGGCAATATGTGTATATTTCGAGAGCGAAATATACAATTCTTTGTTGAGGGGAAGAACCTTTATCTCACCCTCAACCTTATTCAATTCCCTTACGAATAAATGTGAGTCGTATTTAGAGAAATTATGGAAAAATACGGGGACAAATGATGCAATTTGATAGTTAATGTTGCAGGCATTATGCGCTGCGCCTCTAAATTGGCCAGTTAAATGGCAGTGGTCCCTAACACGGTCAGCTCCTAATGATTTTTCACAGATATGGCAATTGATAGCCATTTTAAAGCGGTCTTCTTCAATCGGACTCATTACCATCGGCTTAAATGTCGAGAGATATGTGGTGTAAATGTCATTAACATCCCTTATTAGGGATTTAACGAAATTTACACCTGCAATATCCCCCGTCTCTAAAACAAATTTATGTAATGCCGAATTAAATGCGCATTTAATAAAGTATGAGAATGTTATGGGAACATGTTCATTAGTTGCCACTACGCTACACTACACTACACTACACTACTCTCGCTAACCCTAGAATTCATGGGCCTAAGCATGCACTCGAAATCCGCATATACAACGAAGGGTACATCTAAGCTACGATTATAATTCTTAAAATTAACACTTGCCTTTTCCTCCGTTGGCAAGGTCGACATCATTTTCCCACACTGCTGCTTATGCTCTTCGTACAATTTCCTTGTGTGGGAGTAATTCAGGCAGGTAGCACAAAAGAATAACCCTTCAGTGTGGGCCGTTACCTGTTTGCGCACCAGTCTGAAAAATAAATTAAACTAAATTTATTAGTAATTTGACTACTATTAAGATGTAAACATTTTTTGTAGTACATACCTTGATAAATTCTTTATCCATACGAAATGGGCTCGACCCTCCTCCTCCAACAACATTAGGCTAATGTGCGTCTCTTTCTCCTCCACCGTCAGGTACAATGGCCCGATCACTGCTCCAATCTCCTCATCAAACCCGAAAACATTTACACTTATGTTGGGGTTTTGCCTCTCAAACACTTTGATTTGCTTCAAAGCGAGAGGAAACTCCAGCTGCTCGAAATTGAGAGTGAGCTGCTCACTAATTTCAATGTGTGTCGCTTGGCTATCCTCTATCCCATAGCTGGCACATCTGCTCGGGTTGCCTTGAGGTGTTTTCAAGGCGGAGATCAACGCCCACTTGAAACAGCTCTCGTCGCTGTTCCTAAGGTTGACTAAAGCCTTTTTTGCCATTAAAATTTTTGGTAATGTAATCCAGCTGGATACTTTTATCGGCGTGTATTTGTTTATATTTAGCTCCAGCCGAATAATTTTTGATAGACTCCAGCCACTCTCCCTCTCCTGGAATCCATCCATTTTTGCCTTAATGTGTGCGGCATGGTCCGTGAACATATCCTTTATGTCGATCGCCCGGGTTATTACTCCGCGAACAGCTTGAAGTTTGCTTTCGCGGAGGTATGTATATTCAAAATATTGTTGATCAATGGGAGTAATTCCCGTGCCGCGTCATCCAGAAACTGATCAGCCATCACTAGTCCTTCTTTGGTATTGACAAATGCATATGTGCATATACGGTTTTTGAAACCGCTTGATGTTAAATGTACATTGTTGCTCTCTGGTATGAATACCTGAGCCTTGTCAGCATTTGTTCGCAAATGCATGCTCCATTTTGCTAGGATGACATGAATATTGCATGCGTCGCAATATATCGTAGGCCACGATATAGGGTTGGTGTTGGAAGGTCCGGTGGCATAGGCGTTGGCAGAGGCGGTAGTAAACCGTTTCTTGTGGGCGGTGGGCTCGGTGACGTAGGCGTTGGCAGAGGCGGTAGTAAACCGTCTCTTTAAGGCGGAAGACTCGGTGACGTAGGCGTTGGCAGAGGCGGTAGTAAACCGTCTCGTGGCGTTGGCGAATGCGTTAGCGGCGGTGGTAGCGGTAGGTCCGTTGGGGGTGGCGGTTGGGTTAGCAGCGACGGTAGCGGTAGATCCGTTGGGGGTGGCGGCGGTCGGGTTAGCAGCGACGGTAGCGGTAGATCCGTTTGGGGTGGCGGTTGGGTTAGCAGCGGCGGTTGCGTTAGCGGCGGTGGTAGCGGTAGGTCCGTTGGGGGTGGCGGTAAGTCCGTTGACGACAGCGGTAGGTCCGTTTGGGGTGGCGGTTGGGTTAGCAGCAGCGGTTGCGTTAGCGGCGGTGGTAGCGGTAGGTCCGTTGGGGGTGGCGGTTGGGTTAGCAGCGACGGTAGCGGTAGATCCGTTTGGGGTGGCGGTTGCGTTAGCAGCGGCGGTTGCGTTAGCGGCGGTGGTAGCGGTAGGTCCGTTGGGGGTGGCGGTAAGTCCGTTGACGATAGCGGTAGGTCCGTTGGGGGTGGCGGTTGGGTTAGCAGCGGCGGCCCGATAAGCTACGTTGTTAAAGTAGTTGGGAGTGGCGTTGCGATCCAATTGGGCGTTGAAACTCACATAGTTGCCCGAAGCAACGTTGGAGTTGTTGTTGTTGTTGTTGCTGGCAGCCATTTTTGATAAAGTTTTTATTTTTTATTTTATCGAATGTTTTTTAAAACACAAATATTTTACACACACACACGCGTGGATTTTTATAAAGAAATATATAAATTATAAACAATAAAATTGTTTAACACTTGTAAGACTTTGCTTTATACGCAGAAATAAATTTTTAACACACAATGATTTTGTTTATAACACACAAAGATTGACTTGAGGTTTTTAGGACGCGATAGTACAGAGACTACTGATGCAGGCTCAATGGAAGTAAGGATCCTTTATAGCCTTAGGATTGCTATTTTTATTGCCATATTTACTTGTGAACTATTAAACATAGGCTCAAACAGGTTAGGAAGGGCGTAGGGCATAGGGCACGATCCTGTGCACCTACAATACAAAGTCATAAAACAACCAAAACAAAAACTGAGCCTGTTATTAAGAATTGGCACGTAAACCCGAAGCCATAAAACTAAAATAATTATGAGAAAATAAATCCAGAAGCCCATCCATACATTACCTGCATACATGATTACTCCTTGACCCTTGCCATACACACACCCGCCCTTGTCAGTAGGTGTCTATAGGCGTGAAATTTACGATCGAACCTTTGTGCATCGCCCTTGGGTTCCCACACCGTATAGAAAAATGGGCTGTTAACACTCTTCAGAAAAGGGAGAGTAAATTAAATATTTGTAAGTCTGCGCACGTGCCTGATCGGACCCTTATCCCACCCCCGAAAAAGTAGCCGAACAAGTCGATGCGTGCACTTGTGCGCACTTGTTCTCATAAGCCCTCACACCTCTAATCCGAATTTTAATGATCGGGCACCCACGCTACTTCTGAAAAGGGACAAAAGCAATAAAACGATCGGTCCCCTCACCCCCACCCCCGCAAAAAGTACTCGAACAAGTCGATGTGTGTACTTGTGTGCACTTGTTCTCATAAGCCCTCACCCCTCAAATCTGGGTCCCTTTTGAAAAGGGACAAGCAATAAAATTTAACGACCACTTTCCTCAACTCCCCCCTCCACAAAAGGTCACATAGGACTATAAAACGATCGGTCCCCTCTCCCTCAAAAAGGGTCACTTGCGCCCATAAAACGATCGGTTCCCTCACCCCCACCCCAGCAAAAAGAATCACGTAGCGCCATTAAATGATCGCTCCCCTCACTCCCACCACAAAAAGGGTCAGGAACCTACATATTAATTAGGGTCACGTACCTGCACATCGAGGGTCACATAGGGTCATAAATCATTAATTATTCACCCAGGGTAATAAAAGTGACAGCTACTTCCTGTCACAGAACATACAGTTCCCTACTACTGCCGGTTGGCTAGATACTTCAATGATGAGATAGGGTGATTACGTTGGGAGGATGACTGTCCTCCGTTGAGCTAATAGCCTAGAGACTAAGTAGCCAGAAATAATAAGTGGTATAACGGCGGAGCCGGAGTTTCAGTTTCTTAAGCTTGTGCTCATTATTCTTGTAAACTTCAAAACAAACTGAACTGTGAACTACCATAAGACTCACAGCAGCCACGCAATTATGCTGTGTTTGCCGTCTGTGCACGAGCATCCGGCCCAAGTGCAGCAAATTCGGCCGGAGTTAAGTAAGAAACAGAAGTCACTGGCTAGTATATTGACTTATGTTTGATTATGTTAACTACTCCCCCTTAGGATTAAGGCCGCCCTCGGCCGACGTTATCTCAGCGATGCCTTCCTTCAGTTGGGCTGTAGATCTTCTTGCCTTGAAGAAATGTAGATAGGTCATACGGATGCAGATCATCGCGCAGCAAAGTATTCCCACAATAAATGCTACACGGTATATCAGGTTGGTGTCGATGTCTTTGTCGAACTCTTTGATAAGCTCCACGTTATGTTCGTTCAATCGTCGAAGGTAAGGGAGACTGAGTATAGCTTGGTTGACGGTGATATTAAGCAATGGTGAGCTTGCAACTCCTGGAGCTCTTATTTGGGCCTTATTGTGATTAACGTAGAGGGTTTCGTTGATGGAGGCACGATCTTCGAATTTAACGAGGTGAGTACCGTGTACTCAGACTTCAGTACCGTTGTCTACTTTGACCTTGGCTGTTTGGTCGTTGACGATGAGAATTCCTTCATCGGCTCGAGTGACGGGGTATAAGTTACTTGGCTGGGTTGCGCAGTGTGCCAATACGCCTGCGTGGAGTTCTCTAGCGCATGAGCTATCAGATGATATTTGACAGAACGTAGCTCATGGGGACACGATACAATTTTTGATAATGTGGACTTCTCCAGCACATACGGCCACAACGTTGTCCATTATTTGCAGCATAACATCATGGTGAGTGACTGGGAATATGGTGACCTTTTTACAAGCAAATTTAATCTTTAGAACTTTAATTATAAAGTGTAAGGAATTGGTTGATTGCAATATCTTTACGGACGCTACGGATAAAAGGTCCCCGATGGAGGTATTAGTGGGTTCCTCAAGCCAAACTGACTTCAGGTCTATGTGATTAAGTATATTAGGACTGACAATGTTAACTTTGGCTAGTGTAATGGCAAGCATTAGGTTCTGCAATTCCATCATTAGCATTCTAGTTCTGGCAAGGAGAGTTTCGTACAAATGACCTGTGTCGACTTGTGAATCTTTTGCAATTTTGAGAATCTGGTTTACTGTGGCGGTCAATTGGTTGATTTTATTTTGAACTTTAGTATTAATTGCTACCTGTCTGTTATTTGCGTTTGTTAGCTGCATTTCCGTGAATCTCGTTTTCTCCAAATCACCGGCGTCCGGTGTTCCCGCTACCACCTGCAGTATCGACCTCAGAAAGTCTAAGCTTCTGGCGATCCTGTGCTGCATGCCTAACGATTCCAGAAGGTCTCGTATATGTGCGGTGTCTACGTCTAGCAACTTTTACAAATGCGACTGTGGAAACATGTCACACATGTTTGCTGTTTCGTCAAGTATTTACATGTGCTCCGAAAGGTTTGCCGTGTGTGTTACGTATGCAAATTCTTCCCACACGAGCACTTCGCCATCGATGATGGGAATATATTTCGCTTGCGAATTGTCAGAGATGTGCGCCGTCGCCAATGACAGGGACAGTAGAATGATAAACCCGCACCTGTAATGTTTTTTTTTTTTTTTTTTTTCTTTAAAACCCAACCAACAAATTTAAACTAACTTAAACTATGTAAAGCATTAAGGCCTAAATAATTAAGTGAATTGCCAAGTGGCTAAAAGGAAAAAAGATGAAAAAAGGGTAAAAAAAAAACAAATTCTATTTGATGTTGTCTTTGTGAACTACCATCCTCTTAATGAGGACCGTGGTCCCCAGGTCCATTCCCTGGTCCTGAGTGTGTTCTGGGCCCTTATGATTCTATTTTGGACTTCCGTCTGTGGATCGTCTGGTCGACCACGTCGACTGGTCGTTTGTTGATGACCGAGTGAATCGACTTGTTATAGTTGGCGGCCAATAAAATTATTTCCACAGTATCGGTTAACTCTTTGTCAATTTTTAGGTATCGAGCAAGTTCCACCAGGGTGCTGTGAAAGCGCTCCACTTGTCCGTTTGAGACGCTATGGAGTGGCGGTGCATTCACAGTGCTAACGACAAAATGGTTGTCCAGCATGGCTGAGATTGTGTGCGAATTTAATGATGGTGCATTATCGCAATAGACTACCGTAGCCCTAGGGAAAAAATTCATGAGTTGTAGTATGGCCGGTTTAAGGTCTTCAATTGTCCTTGAGTGGACATACTGCACGACGGCGAACTTCGAAAACTTGTCAATGCAGGTGAGGAAGTATTTTTTGTCCGTAGAAAAAATGTCAATATGTAACATTTCTCCTACATGAGAGGGGTCGGCGTCTCGCCGAGCTCATGTTTTTTTGGGTGCCTGTCGTATTTGGCTTTTGCGTATGTTTTGCAATTCGCTACGGTCTCGATCTTCGGAGAGTACCTGCTTTACATTTTCTTGGGCCGACCTGTGAGCCTTATTGTTCGACGGTGAGGATTTCTCGTCTGTCCGCGACTGCGAAAATATCCGTCACACGATTGTTGCAATGCCAAAATTTTTTGGCTGGAAATTGGCGAACCAATTCATCCTGTATCATTGCGAGCGTGTGCAAGTCACAATGGATGGCTTTTACGCCCTTAGGAACGATTAAATCTGCGAGCTCATCAAGTAATGACTCTTTGCAGGAGAAGTTGGCTAGATACTTTAATGATGAGATAGGGTGATTACGTTGGGAGGATGACTGTCCTCCTTTGAGCTTATAGCCTAGAGACTAAGTAGCCAGAAATAATAAGTGGTATAACGGCGGAGCCGGAGTTTCAGTTTCTTGAGCTTGTGCTCTTTATTCTTGTGAAGTTCAAAACGAACTGAACTGTGAAATCAAACTTAAAGCTATCAAAAGACTCACAGCGGTCATACAAATATGCAGTGTTTGCCGTCTGTGCACGAGCATCCGGCCCAAGTGCTACATCAGCAAATTCGGCCGGAGTTAAGTAAGAAACAGAAGTCAATGGCTAGAACATTGACTTATGTTTGATTAAGTTAACTTACACACATTTACATTCACTCACTAATGTTGCACATTAAAATATACACAAACAGGTAAATAAAGAAATATGTACATACATACATACATGTATGTATGTTCTGATAAAATTTATCAAGATACATCCTATTCATATGTACTTACACAGAGAGAAAAAATCAAGTATTTCGTTCTTAAAACCCCACATTTCAGACTTGATATCTCACTAAGATTGAAATTGCTAAAGTCAAGAAGTGCGAACTTATATCAAGTACGATTTTTGAGTCCGACAATATAAGAATTTTAGTATTTTAGTATTTTCAAACTTAAAAGTGAGTTCAAAACGTACTTGATACAAGAACTTTTTTTTTTTTTGTATTAAGTACTTTTTTAGCTTGAACTAAGTTCTTAAAACATTTAAAATGAGTATCAACAAATCTTAAAATAAGTACATGATACTTGATTTACCCAAAATGCATACCTAAATCAAGAATATGTACACTTAAATTAATTATAATACGTTCTTGAAATAAGTATATTTTAATCTTGGCCCAAGTTCTCTTTTAGTAAATTTAAATTATTACTTACTTGAAATAAGTAAAAAGACTCTTGAATCAAGGTAACTTGCACTTGAGTTAAGTTCTTGTATACTTAAAATGGAAGTACAAATTGTACTTAGAAGGAGAATTTTGATTCTTGATCCAAGTACATCATTCCTGAATATTTTAAATAAAAACAATTCCGCCTTATTAGTTTATTTTTTTTATTTAATTGTTTATTTAACATTTTTTACTGTAAATAAAAATTATTAATTATATTATTAGCATATAACAAAAAATTAAATGAATTTAATTCTAACATAAGTTTTACTATTATTTCTGTCAGTTAATGATATCTTATCTTTGGGTAATACAGAATTTAACTCAGATATATTTGTTTGTTTAAATTTAAATGGCAAAGTATTGAAAGGTTCTTGCAGTTCAAAATCATTTTTTTCACTTGGTGCCTTTTCTCTAAATGTATTCGGAAAATCGAAAACTTGATAAATGTTTGACTGCAATTATGTTGAACACATTTTAGTATTAATAATTTTGTTGTCATTAAGTGATCAATTTTAAAATGCGATATTAATTCTTTCGGCTTGTCAAAAGCCTTGTGGCATTTAAAACAAATAAACATCTCAAAATGTTATTTTAACTATGTAAAAACGGCAAAACTGATGTTAAATTAGATGACTTTGTATCAAAGGAAGTATTAATTTAAAAAAAATATTTTTGTATTAGCAGCCATGGTTGATGGCAAGCTACAGGGTATTTAAGAGATAAAACTTGAAAAATGTTAAAACATATATCTAAGCTTTCAATAAAGGAATTACATTTCAGTAAATTACCATCAAAATATATATAAAAGCCTCGTAAGTCAGATTCTGAAATACCATCTACAATTATAAAAGGCTGGACAGTCATTCCAGCTAAGTAGTACTTATTTATGAGTAAATCGATACTTCTTTGGTAGTCATTGATGTTCCGTTATTGTAGCTTTCTTATATTTTTTTCCACTTTCATCTTTAAAACGTGTACTAGGTGGCAAAACAGCGTTCAAAAAAATTGCAACTAAGTAATCTTGCGAATCTATAAAAAAAGAGCGTTTGCTTTCTGTAAAAGCTGTTTGCAATACTCATTCGTAAGGGTGTTGTCATAATGCTTTATTATTTTGGTTTTAAAATCTTCCCATTAGGAATAAAGCATATGTTCTTTCAATGGATACAGAAGTTCAAAATCAACTTTTATCTAAATTTAAATGTTTTGGAAATTTTTAATGTGTTAAAAAAAGATAAAAATTGTATTACCAAGTCAGCAGCTTTCGTATTGGATAATTTAGACCAATTTTTTAAAAACTCAGGTCCAGTTAAGTTTTTTAAATCTCTTTGACGTATATGAAAAGATGCCCTCCATTTTTCGCACACCTCTTCCCAACTAGCGCAGTCTCTATTTAACAATGTTTTTAATGCAGAAGCGACTGCATCGTCAATTTCAATAGTAAGATTGTTATTGAAATATTCTTTGAAAATATCAAGCTTTGATTTTTTAGAACGAGCATTTCTGTATTTAGAATATAATTTGCCGGACGGATTATTTTTTGCTGTTCTTGAAATAAAATAATAATCCTGAAAAAAATATATATAATAAAATATAAATATTAGACACTGGCCAAACTTGCGTTAGAATATTGAATAAATAATACCTGCATATGATTTTCACTGGGGAAAATGGAAAAAGTTTCGTTAAAAATCGAATGATAATCATGCACTTTAATTTGAGTATTGTTTAAAGTTGCGTCTTCGACAATTATATTAATAATGTCATCCCTGTGGCAATTTAAAAGGGTTTTGTTTTGTTGCTCGTACATTAACACGGCCCGATACTTTGGAGAATCTTTTAATATTGTTGCCAAATCCTAATATACATATATAAATATAAATGTGTATAATATAAAAAAAATTAATTAAATGATACTCTATTTAAGACGACGCTGTCACCTGATATAGAAGATTTGCTACAGCTTAGCCAAGTTTGCACTTTTGTGGCTATTGACAGTGTGTCGTCGTCAATTCCGAACTTAAACAATTAAATGTTTTTATATTATACGTGGCTTCTTATCGACATAAAAAAACTTACCTTTGATTTTTTCCACGCAAACAACTTTTCCCGAAACTCTACCCTCAAACCTAAGGGGGGTATTGCTTCCTCTAAGACCGCCTTTTGCACAAATTCCAAGCTCTAATATGACACTTTAGCGGCTTTATTAAAAAAATTATATTTTGAATGAAATATTTATTTCTTGACAGTTCGTCGGACAAACTGTAAATCACATTTGTGTGTGAGTATATATAACACCTATGCAATTTGCAGTTGGTCCGACGAACTACCCAGTAATACATATTTTTTTCAATATATACTTTTTTTTTTATTTCATTTTTAGCATTACACACCTTCCCAGTAAGGCAGAACTTCTACCATTCCAAAACTTTCTAATAAATTTAGAATTTCATTTTTTTGGTCGGGTACACTATTTTCACCGCACTCGGACATAGCGCCGCTTCGAATTCTAAACTGCGAATGAACGAATTTCGTGATGAAATTCAGCGAGCACATTCAACGTTTCGCGGAAAAGATCATGAAGAAAAACCAAATAACTGTCACCATTCTCTCTCTTTCCCACATATTGTCTTTTTTGGTGGACTCTAGCATTGCGACGGAGATTTACCGTTACTGGCGCCAGGCTCAAGTGAATAAAGAAAATTACCATTTTTTCAGTTTTTTTCGCGCTTTTTTGACTTCGAAATTCGGGTAAAGGTCGAAAAAAATGATAAAAAACAAGTAAGAACGTTGCAGTCGGACGTAACCGACTGCGTAATACTCGTTCACAGTGCACGGAAGTTATTATAGGGAGTGGGCGAGGCCGGAAAATGTTCTTACCGTGCTTTAAAAGGGGTGACCATCCATCTACGTTTAAAATTTGGTGACTCTAGCTCTAAAATTGTGGGAGATATAGCTTTTCGCGATTTTCGGGGGCGGGAGTGGGCGTGGCCGGGATATCAAGGTCTCAATCTTTTGAGGAGGTCACCAGGAATCTACATACCAAGTTTGGTATCTCTAGCTTTAAAATTGTGTAAATTATACACATGTTACCGTTTTGAGCCTGCAAATATATCGATTTTAGCGATTACGGAGGCGGAAGGGGGCGAAGCCGGAAAATTTGTTCTGTGTTGCTTGGGAGACCTTACCAGTAATATATAATCGAAATTGGGTGACTCCAGCTCTAAAACTGTGGGCGATATTGACATATCCGATGTTTCAAGGCGGGGGCGTTCTAGTGGGCGGGGCCGGAAAATCAGGGCCTCATTTTTTGGAGGAGATCACCAGCTATCTACATTCCAAATTTGCGATTTGAGGTAAATCGACATGTTATCGATTTGCCAACCTCCCAGTAGGCGCAGCACAAAAATCTTTACACTTTGTCTGAAGCAGATAACTACAAGTATATAAGTTAACCCGATCGCCCAGCAACAAAGAAGTTGCCAAACTGATCACGCACAACCGGCATGGTAATTGTGCAAGGTCAGCGACACATGCGGATATTGCACAACAACACAAGAAAGTGCAAGCCTCAGTCCGCGACAATGTTGCGGGCAGCAGCCGTTATGTGACACCATGCACGAGGCGCGGAGTCAGCACTTTTAGGCCATAGGGCTAGCTTTGGTTATAAGAAACAATGTTCTTAGTCTTTAGTCGAATTTGGATAATAAAACGCGCCGGTCATATCCCCGCTATTTCCCAAGTCTTCTCATTTATGCGCAACACCGCGCATTACAAATACTTGGATATTGTGTACGTGCAATAGTCTTAGCTCCGCCGCTAGTCACCAACCCAGAAATAACTTAATTGGCGCCCAACTGTGAAAAAAAAACCTACGCTAAATTCGTTAAACAAAAAACTCAACAAACCAAGAAAATTTAACAACGATTATCAACCGACGGCAGCAGCAGCAGACATCTTAATTTCTTAAGATAATATAAGAACATGTAAGTAGAGTGTTCATTCGATATTTTATTCACTTAACTTCCATAATAGCCAATCAAGTGAAAATATTTAAATTAAAGTTAAGTAAAAATTCCAAGTGTTGTGTGTTGGCCAACATCAAGGTTCTCGAAAAACATAACAATAAAATAAAAAAAACCCCTTTCCATATCTTCGTGTTATTGCAACATATGAGTGAAGCCGAGATAGACGATTTATTAAATAAATTCAAAAAACTTAACGGCACAAACTCTAAAGAAGATTAAAATAAAAATCAAACACAATTCAATATGTCAAAGTTCAGTGAGCAACTGAAAGCTATTGTAGACGGCGCAGTCGCACTAAATAGGTTTACAAGAAGAAAGTTTTAATCAAAAACTACAAGAAATCAAAGATAGCCTAAATAACGTAAATTCAGCACCCCTGAGGTAGAAACATATAAAGATGCTGAGATAAAAATGGATGTCATCTGCAACGAAACTTTAGATATTATTCATGGAGAAAAGCGGCGCATACCGCATATAAAGTTTATGAGAAATTGTATGGCAGTTCTAAACATTATCAAGCGCTTGGAATATTACGAAATAAAATAAAAAGTTCAGCTGATATGGTACTTTCATCTTTTGACACCCCTCTCAAGGACCAAGTCCAGCCAATGGACGTCGATAGCCGTCCCGCTTCAGACAGCCAACTCAGAACCAACAAAATGGTCAGTCCCAGAACAATCAGTGGTCAGTACAACAGCAAAACGCTCAAATCGACACATACAATAATCAGGAGCAAGCTAATAAAAGGTCAAACACTGGTAGTGCAAGTTATACAGGACCGATACACCAGAGAATTAACCACTTAACCCCAGACGACGCCCCACCTAATCAGGAGGACTATGAATACCAAACGGAAGCTGACGCAGAAGTAGACGACGTATACGATGACCTTACAGAATGCGACAAAGTCAATTTTGTAGGCACAACTCCCTGCTTCCGTTCATAGAAAAAACAATTGCAGGGAGAAAAATCAAACTCAATAGATACGGCGGCTTCAAAGAACTATATTAAACCTTTAAAAGAATTAAAAAATATAGTTTCGGTAGAAAAACCTTTTAGCGTAAAATCAATCCATGGTTATAACGCCATAAACCAAAAATGTGTAATGTACCTCTTCAATACAAATACGACGTTCTTTTTATTACCAAACCTCACAACGTTTGACGGAATAATCGGACTCGACTTACTTAAACAGACTGACGTTTTACTGGACTTCAAAAATATAAACCTAATAACAAACAGTGGTTCGGAGAAAATCCAATTTTTCAAATGTTCAAGCGTGAACTTTACAAATATTGAATACATAGAAGATAGATACAAGCAATAACGGCAAAATTTCAATCAATGTTAGGAAACCGAACGGGTGTCTTTGCAGAACCAAACGAGGCACTCCCATACAATACCAATATTATTACTAGTACTATCCGGACAGAAAATGAAGACCCCATATATTCAAAATTATACCCATATCCAATGGACGTCTCAGACTGTAAACGCAGAAACAGAAGCTATGCTAAAAGATGGTATAATCCGTCCATCCCGGTCACCTTATAATAGCCCCGTTTGGGTGGTAGACAAGAAAGGGACCGATGAGCAAGGAAATACTAAAAAGCGTTTAGTAATAGATTATAGGAAATTAAATTTAAGAATCTTTTCTGAAAACATGGATAGCCATGTAAAACACATCGCATGGGTCTTGGATAAACTATACGAAGCCAACATGAGGGTTTCGCGCGAGAAATCACATTTCTTCAAAGAAAACGTCGAATATTTAGGTTTTGTGGTTTCACGTGGAGGCATTAAAACGTGCCCTAGCAAGGTAGAAGCAATCTGTAACTGTGAACTATCAACCACACTGTTCAATGTCTGGTCATTCCTTGGACTGGCAAGTTACTATAGATGCTTTATTAAAGACTTTGCCTCTATAGCAAACCCTATAAATGACATTTTAAAAGGCGAAAATGGCAAAGTAAGCGCTGAACAATCGAAGAAAATGCCAGTGAACTTCGACGAAAGTTAACGCCAGGCATTCGAGAAGTTTAAAGAGATTCTAACGTCTGAACATGTTATGTTACTTTATCCAGATTATAAGAAGGCGTTTGATTTAACAACAGATGCCTCGTCCTTCGGTTTGGGAGCCGTCTTGTCTCAAGATGGAAAACCCATAACCATGATATCAAGGACATTGAAGGATAGAGCGCTAAACTTTGCAACAAATGAACGCGAACTACTCGCTATAGTTTGGGCTCTGAAAAACCTCAGGAACTATTTGTATGGGGTAAAGAACTTAAATATTTTCACAGACCACCAGCTTCTCACGTTCGCGGTTTCAGATCGAAACCCAAATGCAAAGATTAGGCGTTAGAAAGCTTTCATAGTCGAATATAATGCGAATATTTTTTACAAGCCAGGGAAAGAAAACTACGTAGCTGACTCGTTATCTCGGCATAATATTTATGCCCTAGAAGATTACGCACAATCCGACATCGCCACAATACACAGCGAGACATGCCTGACTTACACTGACTTAGAGTCAACGGACAAACCAATGCTTCCGAAACCAAATAATAATAGAAGAAAGTAAAGTCCAGTTATTCTATTTGGCAAAAATCCGACATTTGCTACAATTCTCTAACAGAGATACTCTAATTGATAGAGTTTGCGATGTTGTCAAAAAAGACGTCGTAAATGCAATTTATTGCGAACTACCAATATTCGCATTCGTGCAACATAAACTGGTAGAAGCATTCCCAACGACAACATTCCGGCACACTAAACGAATAAAGACATGGTGAATAAAAACGAACAGAGAAAAAGTTGTTGCTGAACATAATAGGGCTGATAGAGCCACCCAGGAGAACGTAAAGCAAATTCTAGAGAATTACTTTTTTCCGAACATAACCAAACTAACCTTCGAGATTGTTTCGAATTGCAAAATTTGCCAAACAGCAAAATACGATCGCCACCCTCAGAAACAGGTACTTGGTGAAACTAACAAGAAATATTTCCTTACCTCCATAGATACGTCTTCAAAATTCGCGATTGTTCAACCCATTGCTTCAAAGACAATAACAATTCTCCAACTTATAAATTTTTACCGAAATACCAAGACAATATATTGTGACAATGAACCTTCTATAAAATCAGAGACAATAAAAACACTTTTAAGCAACCAATATGACGTTCAAATTATAAACGCCCCACCACTCCATAGTACGTCAAATGGTCAGATAGAAAGATTCCACAGCACTCTAGGTGATATCGCGAGATGTCTAACAGCCCAAAGGAAGATCACTGACACAGTTGAGACGATTCTCCAAGCATCTATTGAATACAACACAACTGTTCACTCGGTTACCGACAAACGCCCGATCTATATAATTCACTCATCCTCCCCGAAACTTGACTTAGTGATTAAAGATGAGGTTCTTAAGGCACAATAGCTCCAAGTGAAAAGATTGAATGGGACAAGACACGATAGACATGCTAGAAGTATGAATTTGTTAGGCACCGCTTTAAAGATTGTAGCCGGAACCCAAGTGAAGTGAAGTTTACACAAAAAAACCTCATGGAATCAGAAAATAGGCAAATAACCATTAACACGAAGACACAGGAAAAAATAAATGAACTAACAAATGCAGTAAACCTTTTAGTAAAAAACACAAAAGCAAAAGAAATAAACACAGAACATTTATACGAAACATTACTCTCAAGAAACAGAATAATTATTTCCGAACTCGAAGCTTTGATGTTATCGGTTACACTCACAAAAATTGGAAAAATTAACCCCGCGATTTTAGACTCCAATGATTTGGAAAATTTAATTAATGAACATTCTACAAATATTACAATTACTGATTTAATGGAAGTAGCCCAAATTAAAGTTTTATTAAATAATAATTTTTTTACATCTTATAATTTAATATCCTACGCCTAGTTTAGCCAGTAAAAAAATAATATTGCATCCCGCTCAGCACAATGGCATAATTCTTAATTCAGCCGAAGATAACATCATAGCTCATTGCGGTAACCAAGTAATGCCTATTGGAAACTGTAGTACTGCCCTTACAACGACATTCTGCAGAAAGTTGCCTACACGACGTGCGCACAACAACTTCACTCGGGTGGCACCGCACATTGTACAACTCGCCTCAGCCACCTGGAGCCATTAACAATCATCGACGACGGTGTCATCATCATCAACGATGAAACAGCTACGATCAACGATCAACTGGTAACTGGAACATTCCTTCTTACTTTTGATGACGAAGTGAGGGTGAATGACTCCGTATACCGGAACTTAAAGACCTACGTCCAGAAATCACCGCGCCCAGCAACATCAACGCTCCTTAATATAACTGGCCACCATGAAATACTGAGCTTGCCGTAAATACAGAAGTTAAGTATGGAAAACCTGCGATACATCGACCAAATAGAAGAGGGACTCATAAAGTGGCCTATAATATCCGTAGTGGCCGTGATTATCTTCTTGGTCACACTTGTTACACTTTATGTAGGCTCTACCAGAGGCACCAACGGGTTCAACGCCAACATGACCTTCAAGTTATTATCGATGGTTTTAAGAAGTCCGAGGACGTCCTTCACTTAAGCAGGGGAGGAGTTAACCCGATCGCCCAGCAACAAAGAAGTTGCCAAACTGATCACGCATAACAGGCATGGTAATTGTGCAAGGTCAGCGACACATGCGGATATTGCACAACAACACAAGAATGTGCAAGCCTCAGTCCGCGACAATGTTGCGGGCAGCAGCCGTTATGTGACACCATGCACGAGACGCGGAGTCAGGACTTTTAGGGCATAGGGCTAGCTTTAGTTATAAGAAACAATATTCTTAGTCTTTAGTCGAATTTGGATAATAAAACGCGCCGGTCATATCGCCGCTATTTCCCAAGTCTTCTCATTTATGCGCAACACCGCGCATTACAAATACTTGGATATTGTGTACGTGCAATAGTCCTAGCTCCGCCAGCCGCGCATCTGATATCACCAACCCAGAAATAACTTAATTTATATGCCAAGTTTCAATTCTCTATCTTCAATAGCGTCGAAAAATTTTGCGTTCATGCGGACAGATGGACGGACAGTATGACAGACATTGCACAAAACCAATATACTAGTTTCACTTCGTGAATGAGTATAATAAAAAATATATATTTTGTTCGTCACTCTTTTACTTATATAGGGACTGGGACTGGGCGTCGTTAATAATTAAAATCAATGGCGAGACGGTGATATAACAACATTTTAAAGCTACATACTTTTTTGTCGATATAAATTATTTCTGTGCGAAATCTTCTACGAAATTCTGAGTTTAATGTCTTATTAAAGTCGCCAGAATTAATTTGTTGGGTGTTTGACTTTACAATCATATAGATATACTAATGGATCTTCAATTCAGATATCATTCATTAAAATTAATGCAGAAACGAGCAATTTATATGATGTTCCACTCACAGAAGGAACTATTTTCGGTGCTATTCACCAAGTGAAGGCCCCCAATCTATAAATGCATGGTCATAAAATAATGAAAAATTACATATATCAACAACTGTTTATTAATAATAGGTTTTTCTATTTGTTTCTTAAGTTATTACATGTTAATTGAATTTTCAAGTATATTAAAAATGCTTCAAGTACCCTGTCTATCTGCGTACAGTATTAAAATCAGATTCTCGTATGAGACCCCACACATAATCGCCCATCATATTCTGATTCCAGAATCCCTTATAACGTTGCTCCATATATTTTATATTTTTCTCCATGTTCATCGCTGAGCCCACCTAAGTTGTACGCAAAAAGTCCAAGTTAGAATGCAGGAAATGGATTTTTAGTGGCACACAAAAGTGTGCAGCGACATGTCGCAATGAATTCCAGGCTGATTTTTCATCTGATGTAAAAAAGGAATAAAATTCCTAATTTTCTAACAGCTTTCGAATACCCCTTCTTTAATTTTTGCCATTGAAAGAAGTGGGAAAACAGTTTTTAGATACTCTAGTGATTCACCTTCCGTATCCAATGGTATTACAAAGTAAATAAAAGTTGATGCCCAATCTTCTTTCCAATTTTTGGGATCAATTCCAAAGAATTTATTATATAAACTTTTCAACCTTTCGGTGAATATTATTTTCGAGTTGGTATTGGCTAGGTAAATACCACATAAGTAGCAGAACGAATTGGGGTTATACCGGCACGAATATTTGCGCACAATGTTTCTCATTTTATATGTTATATTTTCGTTTTAGCTCGTATTTCGAATAATGTCAGAACTAGACTGAGCACCGGTAATTCGGATAGGCAGCTTTATACCGATATGCCACATTGCGTAGAACCTGAGGTCAAAATTAAACTCCTTGCTGTTTGTTTGATCTAAAGTCTCCCAGGTAGGACTTTCGGTTGAAAACATGGTCAGTCAACTTTCCCAGGTAATACTCCCTATTTAGCGCTCAATAAGTGTTTCGGCACACTAATGTGCCGACCGATACCTGCACCAGGTAGTTTTCCATTACCTCAGGTACCAGTAGAAGTTAGGGAAAGGGGCTAATTCTCCGGTCACCAGCTAATACTAGTATCGCTTGAGTAAAGTAGGCCAACTACATGCAAGCTTCCTCGGCGAAAAGAAGAAAAACAACACCCCTGAAATCTGTTTGCGAACACCCTCAGTAACGCCAATCATTCCGCCGATTCGGGTCGATCCGAGCTAAGTTTCCGCGCATGAACACATGTGGACGGCCTGTTTGACCCCTGATTTATATGAGCGAGTTTAAAATACGTGACATAAAGCAGGTTTGCTAAAGTAGTAATATCTCAACCGTCTCACTATCGATGTCAATGATTAATATTTATCCAATTAATGCAGCTATATATACAAATCGATGACGAACTAAATATATATTTTTTTCGACTTTTCCCCGAATTTTAAAATCAAAAAATCGTCAAAAATATATAGTTGCAAACCCAATGATTTAAACTTAACAAGTGAGAAGGCTCCAGTCGGGAACGCCCGACTGGGATATACCCAGAACCCTGTGTTTTCATACATTTCAGCCCGCTTGCATTCATACACATACACACATACACATACATAAACGCAGGCTGCACGCCGTGAACAGCTGATGCGTTTGGCCCCCACTATGGAAACTAAATTCGTATATAACTTCTAAAACTTTCAGGGCTTAACAAGAGCATTAAAATCTATGTTCAATCCAAAGCTTAAGTCTGTAGTAATTAAATAGCGTTTTTTTTATATTTTTCATATATGGGGCGAATGGGAGGAGGTATCCAAAATCTGAATTATTCCCTACCCCATCCCTACCCTATCCCACGCGAACAATTTGAATTTGGTAGCTCTAATTCTTATGGTTTTTAAGATATGCTCAAAAATCCGAGTCAAAAAACCAATAATTATCGATAATAAGAAAATGAGATAAGGTATCGATGATTTGATTTGCGTATGCTATACACAAACTTAACTTATTGCCTAACCTTTTATTGTTTTTTGCGAACACTTTTTCCCTTACTTCAAAAACTCTATTTTGCCTGCTCGGGTTAGATCATTCAATGTTATCATGTTGGGCTTTTGCGATTTTATCTTTAATGGTCTGCCGTTCGGTGTTCGGTGGACGCTGCGTGAATTACATCGATCGGGGTTTGATCTGTGACTGAGTGTATGGATCGATTAAAGGCTATTGTTACCCTCAAAATTAACTCGACTGTGTCATCAGACATTTTTTCAAGTTAAAAGATCTAGCTATGTATGCAAAAGAGCCATGAAAACGTTATCATTCACAATGTCTATGTCACATCCGTTCTTTTCCTGAGCGGCCCTATGCGCGCGATTGCGTTCAGCGGTGACAATTTAAATTTGTTCACTTTTGTCTGTAATGTCATGTAAATCGCGATTACTGAGTTGGTATTAATGAGTGGCTTGATTAATTCAAATAAAGTGTTTTTATCAGTGAAAAAGGTATGATGTATGATGATTTAATGGGAATTTGGCTTCTTCGAGAACGAACTGGTTCTTGAAACAATTTAAAGGCTTTTCTGTGGAATCAGTCGTGTAAGCTAATGATATTTCGCTCTGAATCGTCGCAGCGCCTGAGTGCACTTCATTTTCCAAATTGTTTACATTGTGCCGGGACAGGGCATCCACGAAATTTTCTTTGCCGGGTTTGTAGAAAATTCTTGCATTGTGTTCATCAATGTATGATTTCCATCTTTTGATTTTCGCATTTGTGTTTTTGTCGGAGACAGTAAAAGTAAGATGTTGGTGGTCTGTAAAAATGTTGATTTCTTTTGATATACAGGTAATTTTGCAATTTACCCAAAGCCCAGACAATGTGTTTCGCGTTGTTTTAGCGTTCGTGAAATCATGGTAATTGGTTTCCCTCCTTGAGACAGAACTGCACCGATGCCGTCCATGGAAGCGTCAGTGGTTAAGTCGAAACACTGTTTAAAATTTGGGTACATGAGAATAACATCCTGGGATGCCAGTATGTTCCTCAGACTTTCGAAGGCGTTTCGTTGAATTTCATTAAACTCAATTTTAACCTTCTTGGACATATGTTTACTCACCGAGCCATTTTCTTCTTTGAGGATGTTGGTCAAAGGCCTCGCTATTGCCGTCAAATCCTTAATGAAACCTCTGTAGCAATTAGCTAGGCCAAGGAATGATCGTAAACTGAAAAAGTTTTTAGGCTCAACATATTCCTTTTTCATGGTCAGTTTTTGCCCCGTTTTTGGTTACCACAAAGCCCGAGAATTCGATGCTCTCATTAAAGAACTACATTTTTTCTTGTGATACCTCATATTGGCATCACATAAGCATTTGAAAATTGTATCGATATGCTTCACATGGTCGAACTCGTTTTCTGAAAAAAGTATGACGTCATCCACGTAAACATAACATATCTTTCCTATGTGTTCTCTCATAATATCGTCAATGGTTCTTTGAAAAATGTTTCCCGCATTTTCAATCCAAAAGGTAGACGGCAGCACTCGTACTTTCCACCGTTTACCGAGAACGATGCTTTTTCGCGGTCCTGTTCCGCTAGGTAAATTTGATGGTACCCCGAGTTTAAATCTAGGGTTGTGAAAAACTTTGCCTTTCCTATATTCGCAAGAATCATTGGAATGATCCACTATAGTTCGCTTATTTAGCTTTCTGAAGTCGATTACCAATAGTTTATTTTTATTACCATTGTTATCAAATCCGTTTTTGTCAACAACCCACGAAGGGCTGTTATATAAGGATTTTGATAATCTAATGATACCATCTTTAAGTAATTGTTTGATTTTTTTTGCTTACGAAATCAGAGACTCCATTTGAATACAGATATAGTTTGGTATAGATTCATTATCTATAGTGCGAATCATGGCAGTGACCGAAGTGTTAAAGGGTAATGCCTCGTTAGAGGTCGAAAACGCCTTTGACCTTTTCAATATCATGACTTTGAATTCCCATTTGGCGGACATGGGCACTACTATATCGTTAACATCTGTGAAGTTTACACTGTCACAGTAATTGAAATTCAATTGCTCTGATTTGTTTTGGTTTTTAATAGTGCTATTTTGTAAGTCTAATGCCGCTCCTGGTTGTTTTAACAACAAAGCATATAATGGCATCAAATGAACTTAGTGTGTCAACCACAAAAAATTAGAAAAACAAGCAAACCAAGAGCGTAAACCGTCCAGAGTTGAAAGACCAACGAACACCCAGCAAGACCACCTCGAAGACCTACAGGGCAGTCAGTAAACAAGCAATACCAGATATAACAAGGAAGATACCAAACACCAGACCTTAACGTAATAGAAATAAACATTGAGACTGACTAGAAGATTAATGACTTTGGAAGGTTGAGGGCGACGCGAAGTGGGAGACAAACGGACTGTACTCAGAGACAAGGTTATAGTTCTACATCCATTTTGTGTTCTTTGTATTTTTAGCTATTCATGTAAACATTATGGCGACCAATTAGTGGAGGCATTCTTAAAGCTAGCGATGGTTACATGACATTTATCGGTACAAGCTACAGTTTGTTGCAACAGTAAACGCTACTATGAAATAATGGAACTAGTATAAGTTCATACACATTCTTCCCTTCATCTTTGGTGAATAGAAAAGCAGTGGTCTTCGTACTCTTGCAGATCTGCTTAAGGCTATGGGCAATGGTGATGTTGGTTTTCGACGAAGAACTTTCGTAATAAAATTCTTGAATTCTGTGGAACTGAAATTTGTACCATTATCCATTACAATTATCTAAAATTGAAGTAGTAGCAGTTTTTGTTATTGTATTGATTTTCTAAACCTCCAAACAGTTGCTATATGCATCACAAATCACCAGTAGCATTGTACCGGACCGGACGCTCGCAATCATAGTGGACTCTTTCCCACGGCTCTTTCGGATATACCCAATGATGTGTATATTGAAGTATTGTGCATTATGTGCATTCTTACTGCAGCTCTTGCATCTGCTGACCATCTTCTCGATATGTGCATCTAGCCTCGGCCAATAGACGAATGACCGCACCAAGCCTTTCATTTTAACAATGTCTAAATCTGCAGTGCTTCGTTCCTTAAGTATTTTTGGTTGCACAGACGTAGACATTACATCGCGGTGCTCGATCAGCAGGCATCCCGACATTAGCTTGAAGTTTATTTCCGGAGACTTGAATCCGCATCTTTTCAAGTCCTTTCCCGCTTTAAGAAGTTTTACGATTTACCGTGTGTCGTATGGTGGCTCTGCTTTTCCATTTTGCTTCGTTGGATTGAAGATAACGTTAAAATAGAAATTAGCCAATAAATCTGAATAATTTTCCATACGGCTGATGCATAACATTAGAAGGGTGTAGGTGTTTGGGTGCAGAATTTGTGAGAGCGGACTGTTATCTGTAATCAGGGTCTAGTGCCGGGCGTAAATATCACTGTATGCTGCATTGGTTTCAGGCGTCCATTCAAATGAGTTTCTCAGCAGCATATCCTCAACCGAAGATGGCTTTGGTGCTTGTCGTATTGCTATGATGTGAATAGTAGACATGTGAATGCACATTGAATCGACTTTATGGCCCAGAAACTATACCGCCGCTGCTGCAAATAAACATTTTGATCTACAAATTTAATCGTAGCCCATGATTCTTTAAACTCTCTAGAGTAATCCGAAGGGCAGCTATGAGCTTGTCAAAGTCCTCTGCATAAATTAGGATATCGTCGAAAATCTGCATACGTTCGGCAGCTCACTCAGGACACTCTCCATGGGCCTTTGCTATATTGCTGCTATATTGCCAACGGCACACGTTGGTCGAGTCCATGAGTAGGAGTATTCAATGTTAACGATTGCGCAAATTCGCTGTCAATCGATAGGTGTGAATATACATTTGTTATGTCTAAGGGACAAAATAATTTAGCGCTCAATAATCATTCTCGGATTCAGCGTTAGATTGTAGTTACCTGTGATTCGAATTTTAGTATTCTTCTTGTGACTTTGTGTGTGTAGATGATACCCATTTTTCAAACAATCCCGCCGTTATTTTCCGCTGCGTGAGTCTCTCAGTGCGAATGGGATTTGTCTGGCACTACTGAAGATAGGCGTAGCCCCTGTTATGAAAGGGATTGTAGCTGGATTCCCCGTAAGTTTACCCGGTTCTCACTAAATTAGCTATTTGTACTGTGCGATGCTGCTCCGTATCCGTTGCAGTTCGCTAAAATTCAGAACTGGTGTCAAGACTTGTAAATTGCAAATTAGGTTTTCGAGTTGATTTCCGTAGCAAAATGCGAGATCCATTCTCGCCCCATGAACGAATCGAAGTTGCTATCCCTAACATATAAGTTAAGCTTGGGTGTGACTCCACCGATTTTTACACTTACCGTTGTTCTTACTACGCATGGAATTTTATGACGCTTGTAGTTAGTGAACTGTCTGTTTGTTCTTCGCAGAGCGCCTGGGCGCTTTATCCGCTCGAATGCAGCTTTGCTTATTATTCCGCATGATGCGCTCGTATCCATTTCCATTTTGATGTTACACCCATTTATCGTTGCAATTACACATACCTTTCTACTTTGGGTGATTGAATCTTGGTCACTGCAATCTAATTCATTGGTAATGTGTTGCATTTTGAATTTGTAAATTTTTGAAATGTGTCTTTTTTTACCACACGAACCAGGTGGCTTCTTGAAATTTACCTTCGCTTCTCAAGTGCTCACCTCCACAACCGTGGCAGGATCCTTCCAATCCCATTCGTTTAGTTGACGTTTACCTGAATTTATGAAAAGCTCTATTTACCTTCGTTTTATTTGGGGCATAACCCAATTTGTTAGTTCCTTCTGTTTTCACGACGTTCGTAATTTTTATGGTTGAGGAAGTGCGGTGTGTTTCCAAGGTGTCCGCCATTTCAAACGCATTTTTTAATGAATTAGGGTTTTTTGAAATTATTTCATCACACATTGCTTGAGATTCCAATCCAAAAATAAGTTGCGTAATGAGCATTATGTCTAAGAATTCACCGTACTCACAATGAAGTGCGGCCGGAATTTTGCTCAGACCGAGCGCCAGCGCGATCTGTTATTAATAACTTTCCACCGATGACATGTCTGCATGTTAGTACTCTGCCATTCTGAAGGCCGGCGTTCTCGCAGGTGTCGTGGCTTCATTTTGTACATGCTGTTACGATATTGAATTGGTTACTGCTACCGTAGCTTGCGACGTAGAGCCTCTGCAAGGGCTGTAGTAAATAGCTGGACATCTTATTCCAGTGGCATGTTTAAATCCCGATTCTGATGCCACTTTTGTATTCTTTGAATTTTTCACTATTCATGTGCTTTTATTTCACATATTACAAATAGGCATTATGAAGACCAATTAGTGAAGATGTTTTTAAAAGCCAGGGATGGTTACATAACATTTATCGATACAAACTAGAGTTTGTTTGCAGCAGTAAACGCTACTGTGAAACAATGAAAGTAGCATAAATGCATATACAACAACCTACTTGTGTTGACGACGGTGTCAAACTTCTCAAGAATAGGTTTTCTATATGCCAACGGAGTCGAACTCTTCGAAGAAATTCTTGTAGACAAAATTACACTTCCCGCACCCACTTGCTACGCCGATAGAGCTATATTCCTCGAAGTCATTCTTATAATTCTCAGTGGCATTCTCACCTTAATTCCAGATTCCGACCTGGCGAGTCCAATTGGCCACTGAGTACCAGTGACGACCGACGCAACGAACTGGTCACCACACTTCAGTCCTCACCGCTGAGACCCTCCCGTCCCACTCACGATCATTGCTAGAGGCTGCAATCCCCACCGACGGACGAGATACCCACCAGCTACACCCTAAGTTATATACTGTAGATAAAAATACGAAGTAAACGTGTTGAAATCAGTTTATCGAATGTTCTTTATAAGTTTCACAAATGGTGTTTTAGCCTAACGGAGAGTTCTGTTTTCATGCATATAATATAAGCAGCTCGCATATATGTACGTTAGAACATAAGGCCTCTCGGTTTAACAGCCAGAGCTGGCTAGAGGTTGAAAATGAATATTCTGCACATGTGGTAAAGCGCCGTTCTCATGGTCGCTTGGATCTTCTCCATGAAGTGACCGATCCTATTTGAAGTGTTTATTAGTGTTTTTTATATGCCACAAAGCGTATCGTAAAGCTCTTAGTTAAGTTTGGCTACTGTATGCATGAATACACTGCATCTCCCTTCTTAAAAAGTATAGTGTAGTAAAATTATGAAATTATTCGTACTTTAAAATAAATGAAAATATAATGATTTAAAAAAAATTTTTTTTTGTGTTTTTTTTTTAATTTAAATTTTTGTTAAGTTGGGATGATGAAATAAGAACGAAAGAAAGGAAAAAATAAGAAATTACTATTAGGAAACTAGTAAATAAACGTAGGAAATACAGAAACGATGTTTACAGTGAGGATGACCAGCAAGATGATCCGATTGCATCGCAGGAGTCTGCTGAAGATGACGAAGGCCACCGTGAGAATGAGCAGTAAGAAAAGACGGCTAGCGAATTGGGTCAAAGGACAGAGTTGTATTATGCGCGTCAAAAATTGGCCGAACTAAAACAGACCGTTGACCTTGAGCAAAGGACCGATATGTTGAGTCGGGACAATCATGTGGATTTGAGAGACATTGAGGCAATGATGCCTGGCTGTTCTGGAGATGACAATTTATCCGTTCATGCCTGGATCCGTGAATTGGAGAAAGCAGCTCTGGTGTACGGGCTGAATACTAGGCAATGCTTGCCTCTTGGTATTCGACTGCTGCGTGGATTCGCCAAGGACTAGATGATATACGAAAAAGTGTCTACCAGTTTAGAATTGACAGCCCTCTTATCTAAAGTGTTTGGCTGCAATATGTCTCTGATGTAGTATTTCATGACAATGCGCAATATTGCCCAGCAAGGTAATACAAGGTAAAATACATCGTTAATAGAATGGGGGACTCGAGTGGATGCGCAGCTCTACTATATTATTGCGTCACGCTGAACGAGTTGCGCGAAAAACTAATGCGATACCAATCAATTCGCCCGAAAACCAAACGTAAGCCGCCTATGCGATGCTACAATTGCTGTCTAATTGGATATTGTTCTAGAGACTGCAGGAAGCCAAAGAGACCAAACAAAGGATGCTTTAATTTTTTCGAAGTGGACCACCAATATCGCCAGTGCCCTAAACGTAGGTGTGACCATTGAGGATGATAACTCATTTATTCAATTAGTAAGCTTGAGAATAATTAGTACAGCAGAATGCACTGATGTTAATAATGTTTTCGCATTATTAGAGACCGGAAGCCCAATAAGGTTCTTGGGAAAATCGGTAGTGCCCCAACTTGCCGAAAAGGCCATATTCACAAAAATTCATTTTCGCGGTATTGGCGGGAATTACATCCCAACATATGGAAAAATTCAATGTTTATATCTGTTTCAAGAAAAATATGAAATTGATATTTATATTATTCCCGATTTAATTTTACTACTTCTTGGCATTATGTAGATGATTGTAGTCAACCGCAATCTTCGATGAGCATTCGTTTAACTGATACCACACCCTTTCATACAGTTCCTAGAAGTTTGCCTTACCGTGAAAGAGGAATTGTTAATGAGACAATCAACGAGTTGTTAGCTAGTAAAATTATTCGACCTAGTGAATCTCCTTATGCATCACCCATTGTTGTGGTAAAAAAAAAATAATGGAGAAATCCGAATGTGCGTCGATTATCGTGGACTTAATAAACTGACAGTCCGTGACAATTTCCCGTCAGCGTTAATAGAAGACTGTTTGGAATATTTGGAGGGCCAAAGTGTTTTTTCCGTAGTAGATTTGAAAAAAGGATTATATCAGATTGGTATAGAATCAGAATAAGTTAAGTACACGGAATTCATAACACCCGAAAGGCATTATGAGTAATTACGAATGCAATTTGGTGTTAAAAAAGGCCCTGCTGTATTTCAACGGTTTATTTCTAGTGTTTTGCACGATTTGCTCCGAAGTCTTCAGGCTTATGTGTATATGGATGATATAATCCTTGCCGTCAAAACTGTAGATGAACATTTTAATTTGCTAGCCAATTTATTATACCGCCTTGTAGAAAATAAACTTGAGATCAATTGTAAGAAAAGTGGTATATACTGTTAGTTCAAATGGTATTCAAGCGAAATGCATATAAAAGAAATGCATATAAAAGCAATCCAATAATATCTAGAGACGCTGAACTGTTAGGCTCTGAACTCATGTTTGGGTATATTTTCTAACTTCCGTAAATGTGTGCATTCGATTTCACGCATTGCCGTTAACGGATTTACTTAAGAACCATGGGGGAACATTTCCCATGAACAACCTGGAGAACAAAGCCTTTATGATATTGAAATTAGCGTTGTCAATCCACCTCTCTCGTTTCTGTTCAGACCGCATTCCGAAACCGAGTTATATACCGACGCCAACTCTCACGGATTTGGAGCTTTGTTACTGCAGCGTCAAGCCGATAGAAAGCTATAGCCTGTTTTCTTCTATTCTCGTAAAGCAACTGCTGCTGAATCGCGTTACCACAGTTTTCAACTTGAGACCTTGGCAATAAATTATGACGTTGAGTAAAAATTCGATTAACCCGCGTATCGCCTGGTGGTGGAATTAAAGAGTTATAATTTCTTTATAGCTTATAGAATGGATTTAATATGACACATGTCGATGCCCTGAGTAGACAACCAGAGTTATTAGAGCCGGATAGTTGTGACCCATGTGTTGTCTCTACACAATTAAATTCGTGTTGTCTGTGTGCTCACCAGATAACACTAAACCGTTAGAGTCGTTAAATACCGTAAAACCGTTAGAGTTGTTGAATACCATAAACCCGTTAGAGTCGTTAAATACCGTAAAACCCTTAGAATTGTTAGATACCGTAAAACCGTTAGAATCGTTAGATCCCGTAAAACCGTTAGATACCGTAAAGCCGTTTGAGTCGTTAATTCCCGTAAAACCGTTAGAGTCGTTAAAGACAGTAACTCCGCTAGAATCGTTCGAATCCGTAACCCCGTCCAACCTGACAGCTCAGTGCGAGCCACTATCCACATTCCGTCCGTGTGCCTTTGAAAAATTTGATGAGCTGGTAGATCTAATAAAATTGAGAAACGATAACTCTTTCGCTGTAGTGCTTCACCACACCATATTGATTAAATCCTGCAAACCAGGCAAATTAAAGATCCTGAGGTAGTAAAACTCCGAGATCAGTTAGAAAAAGAAACTGTTGATGATTTCGAACTGATAGACCGAATCGTGTACAGGCGTAACGCTAACGGTCAATTGAGTTTGTACGCACCTGTACTTATGCAAAATCAGTTAATACGATGTAGTCACGAAAAACTAGGTCACCTTAGAGTTGTCGACACATTTATCTGTGTCGACAACCTTAAAACCAAATATTGGTTCCCGTCCATAAAGTAAAGTTGAGTATTTCATCCAAAACTGTATACCATTTTTTTTCGCACTCTGTCCCGAGAGAAAAGTGTTCATAATAGAACATTATATAGTATACCGAAAGCTCCTTTCCCATTCGATACAATCCACGTTGATCACTTAGGGCCTCTACCGAGTGTGAATTCGAAACGAAAATACTTATTGTTTGTTTTTGACGCATTCACTAAGCATGTTAAGCTGTTCCCGGTCAATTCCACTTGTACCCATTAGGAGAACGCGTCGCATTTGGGAAGTGAGTATTATATTATATGACCGCGTAGAATTACATCCGATGTTTAGGGACATGTTTCGCCTCTTTTAAGTTCGATGCCTTCCTTCGCGACCGGAATATCGGTCATATTAATGTTGCTACTGCTGAGTGTTAACTCCGATGCCGACTAATACAAACTTTTTAACCGTGTTGACTTTGCAATTAATAATTCCGCCCAAAAGAGTTCCGAAAACACGCCGCGTGTATTATCATTTGGTTGTGAGCAGCGTGGTCCTGTAGTTGATGAATTAGCAGTATATTTAGGTGAACAACTGAATTCGGATAAACCGTGTGATTTGAGTTCCGTGAGGCTAGTGATAATATTAAACGATCACAAGAACAGAGTGCAGTTAGATATGCTCTACGACATAAGGCTCCTCTACAGTATCAGGGCAATGACTTTGTAGTAATTCGTAATGTTGACGTCACTGCAGGACCCAGTAAGAAATTCTCGCCTTAGTATCGCGGCCCGTACAAAAGTTAGCCGGGCAATCTTGTATGAAAACTGTTCATTTACGTCGATAATAAATTGAAGAGCGAGGTCAGGATTATCTGAATGTATGCTGCAGTATTACTTGTAAGATCTGGTCATACTGAATGTATTCGATTTTAGAGATTTTTAAGATAAGAGAAAACTGGTCACAACAGTTAAGTTGGGATTATAAAATAAGAGCGAAAACAAGTAAGAAGGCTCGGGAGCGCCCGACGTGGGTATACCCTGAACCCTGTATTTTCATACATTTCAGTCCCCTTGCATTCATACACACATTCACAAAATCACAAATACACACACACACACACACATGCAAGCGCAGGCTGAACGCTGCGAACAGCTGCAGCGCTTGGGCCCCACTATGGAAACTAAATACTTGTAAAACTTCTAAACTAAGAATATGATCTTTCAGGGCTTACCAAGAGGATTGAAATCTATGTACAAACCAAAGCCGGAGTCAGTAGTATTTGAATTGCACTTCTTTCACATTTTTGTATATACCACCTGCATATTCTTCACGCAAACAGTTTGAACTAAATTTTGATGCTCTAACTCTTATAGTTTTTTAGATATATTCAAAAAACAGAGTAAAAAAACGATATTTTTCGATAATAAGAAAACGAGATGAGTTATCGATGATTTGAAATAAACTGCGTTCTAGACCTAGGCTAGACCGACTTGGCTAGTGATGCTGATTAAGAATATATATACTTTATGGTGTCGGAGATGCTTCCTCTGCCTATTACATACATTTGCACAATTTGGGTATAATAATAAAAAGGATTCAGCCGAGAGAAAGTCTCAGGATGATTATTACAAAATCAAGGCGTCAACTCTCGCTAAACAATGGAGTATAATCCAAGCAAGTGACAGCACCTAAAGAAAGGGTGGCGAGCTTCCATTGTTACATAAACACTATGATTTTCATGAGGACAGAAAATCAACTCCTCACAAATACGTGAAAATCCTAAACGTGGTAGCCGAAAACGCAGATGAAGTCGCAAGCAAGGCATTACAAATTGTCGATGGAAAGCGTGAACAACTAATTATACAACCTACGTAAACGCATTATGCCGTCGAAGGGCAATGCTAGCGTCATTATACCGCTCATTGCAACAGGATATTCCAAGTGGGCACACCCCATTGTTATTCATCAAAAGTCTGTGGTCCCAAATCCAAGAGGTTCATTTCCAAATTTACAAGAATACCGAGGACCCAGAAGGAAAAGGATACGATGCACGCGACTATTTAAACACCAACCTTCCCGCGATCCGAAAAATGTGTGATGCAAAAACCAGTGCGATCGGTGAAGCAGACAGATTGATGACGGAAGAAAACCTTCATCCAGATGGAACATCCTAGTAGATTCGTACAATAATCATAGGAAGATGGCAACGAAAATTTTAAACCATTTTCTATTGCAACATGCTGTTTGTGACAATATGAAATACCTCAAGGAAATATACGTTGTCACATGGAGTTGCATCTCGGAAGGCACTCGGCGTGGACATCACAACATGAGATCCAATACTTGTTGCAGTTCTACTTAATAAGCTGGATACAACACATAAAACGCTTTATAAGAAATCGTTAAACTACACAAAAGAAATTTACAAACTGGACCCCATGCTCCAGTTCTTGAACAAAGAGTTTCTTTTTTCTCTACCGGTAACAAAACACAATGGAATGGAAAACGAGAGTCAAAGGGAGCAGCATGTGCATATTCAGCGACTACGGGAAGTGCACGTCCCTATTGCAAGAAAACTACTCACTTTCTGATTCTGTGTGAAAACTTTCATGCAAAACCGACTACGGAACGCTTTAATTCGATCCAACGCCAACAAATGTGCGTCAACAGCTTCAAAAGAGGCCACATGGCTAAAACATGCGCAAGCCACTTCAAGTGTTTCAAATGCGACAAAAGGCACAGCACGCTGCTGCATTTATAAAGCGGATAATCATGCAAGTAGCTACCAGCACAAATGGTAGTATCTGCAAACGGTCAAAATTTCAACCTCATTTCACAGCAAAGGTTGCAGTGCAAGGAATCTACGAACAACAAACTACTTTCAATGCAAGTTGCTAGATTCTGGATCCCAAATTAACTTGAACTCAGAAAGACTCGCTATTACTATCCCTTAAACGACACGACACCACATTACGCATTAAAGGAATCGATGGACAGTCTTTAACAAGTAAGGCTCGAGTAAATGTCATAGTAAAGTCACAATGCGGCTCGATGCTTTTATTTTGCCGATCAAGCTGCCAAGGTCATAAACAATAAATACTGGAATATGCCTTTGGCTAATCCACACTTCAACAAGCCAGGAAGAATAGACATGCTGATCGGTGTTGAGCATTACTACTCTCTACTACTCCCACAATAATATAAGCTCATACGTTCTCATCCAATTATGCAAGAAACCGACTTGGGGTGGATGAAAAATAAAAGTATCGAATAAGTCAGCAGCCATTTGTGTCGTTTCTTCGGGAGAAGAAACTAATGCCTTAATATAACCATTATGGATAACACACACCAACTGAAACTGAAACTGTCTTCAACACATCATGCACGAGGAGCTAAGCTAAATTCTGCTTCCTGCTGGATTCAAGTTGCTAAAAAAGAAATATTCAACTGAATTCAAATTCAACAATGACTAAGTGAAATGCAGATTCCCAGGCATATCTTCGATGAAACAACACCAGTGAGCATGAGGATGAGGATGCCTCAGAAAAGACTTACGGAGCTGCTCTTTATATACGAGTCACATATAAAAACAGGCAAGTATCTGACCGACTGCTACGCTCAAATTCACGAGTTGCACCTACGGCAAAACAACACTTGGAGCTTTGCGCTGCAGTGCTCGGCAGAGAAGTCACTGAGACTTTCGGAGAGATTCAAGGCCTCAGTATTTACCTATCACACCTTTGCGGCCAATCGCATCTCGAAAATTTAAGTCTCATCCAGCACAATGGAACCACGTCTCATCGGCAAACAACGCGGTTGATGTGCTATCCAAAAGAATTACGGCAAGGAAACCATCCGATGACAGCAAATGGCAGCAACATGTTGCGGTTCTGTTCTGAAGAATGTCGATTCTCACCACTTAAATTATATTATAAATTAACATAAGAATCATTGAAGTCTTAGTTGTAACTTTAAATTAGATTAGGCTAAAATTAGATGAAATTGTCCCTAACGAAATGCACTGGACTGTCATAAGCATTGTCCGCTCTTATACTACCACACACACGGCGGATCAAACAGCCGTCGGTGAGCAAAATTTTGTAACATCATATATACTTCGTTTTCGATCGCACAACGCAACGCACGTATTGTACACAATAGCCATTTCCATACTCTTTGCTGCAGTCCAACTTTTGTAAATAAATTGTATTATTATTTGAACTAACTATTGCAACTGTTTTTATTTAATTCTTATACTCGTTCACGAAGTGAAACTAGTATATTGATTTTGTGCAATGTCCGTCATGCTGTCCGTCCGTCTGTCGGTCTGTCCGTCTGACCGTCTGTCCGTCTGACCGTCTGTCCGTCTGACCGTCTGTCCGTGTGAACCGTCCTCAAAAATCGGAAATGGCAATAACTCCCACAGTTTTAGAGCTAGAGTCACAAAATGTTGAATATATATTACTGATAAGGTCCCCCAAACATCACAGAAACAATGTTCCGGCCACGCCCCCTTCCGCCTTCCTAATCGCTAAAATCGATATATTTGAAAGCTCAAAACGGTAACATGTGTATAATTTACACAATTTTGAAGCTAGAGACACCAACCTTGGTATGTAGATTGCTGGTGACCTTCTGAAAAGCTTGAGACTTTGATATCTCGGCCACGCTCACTGGAACGCCCCCCAGACACACCGCCTTAAAAAATCGGAAATGGCTATATCTTAGAAAGTTTTAGAGCTAGTCACCAAATTGAAATTCGTGGTCAACTCCCTTAAATAAGGGTACAAAAATTTCCCGCCCACGCCGACCACCGCCCTCTCCCGCCCCCGCAAATTACGAAAGCCTATCTCCCACATTTTTAGATCTAAAGTCACAAAATTTTAAACAAAGATGGCTGGTTACCCTCTTTAAAGATTCGTAAAAAATTTCTTGTCCACGCCTACTCTCGTCCCTGCAACATAAAATAAGTGCATTGACTTATTTGTATTTACTCCCGCTTTGTAGCGTGTCGCCGCTTAAACATACATAAAAACAAGCGCGAGCAAATATACATAAAGACATAAATGTCTGATATTTGCTTTCTTTTCGTTTGATTGCATTCGTCAGCGTTAATAGTGCCGTTTCTATTAAAACCGCGCACCTTAAACATAATTGCTCTACATACATACATAACATAAATGCGTTGACTTATTTTGTATTTTTTCTCACGCTTCTTTGTAGTGTGTCGCTTAAACATATACATACAAGCGTGAGTTTCGCTGCTCTTTGATTTGCAACCACGCTTATATACATACATACATATTCTTCGCTTGCATTATTTCGGTTGTTTGTTTGTCAGCGGCGGTTGCAATTAAGAGTGTTTATTATCTTCGCTTAAATATCTCTTAATTGCTTAATTTATTCAGCGAACGATTCTTGGCGTTGCTCTTAATTATTTGCTGACCAAATTCTGTGTGACACACTTGCACACTTACGTACATATACATACATATGTAATAGCTAGTGCTGGAAAAAAGGAAAATAAAAACAAAAACATTGCTTTAAGCGACACTACTGTTGAAGTGGAGGATTGTCAGAGCGAACAATTAACTCGATTGTTTGCTAACTTAGAAAACGTAGAATGTGACATAGTACGTCAAAGAACCTCCTTAGCAAACAAAATGACAACTCCCAGTAAATTTGAGATTCAGTACCGGCTAGATATATTAAATTCATACAAAGCGAAAGCAATGGATCTGCAGTATGAAATTAACTGCATTGATCCAGACAACAGATTTCGCGCCTTACTTGGAGAAACATGCGATCTAGCAGGATCTTCACATATGGCTGCTCTTAACCTCATCAAGCGGCAGACAATGTGCCTACAGTGTCAAATCACTCCAATCTTCCAAAATTAAAATTACCTTTAGTGGAAAGCACGCAGAGTACAAACAGTTCATTAGCTTGTTCGAAAGTTTAGTGGACTCCGATCGTTCGTTATCAAATATAGAGAAGTTCAACTATCTCATTATGTGTTTGTCAGATGAGGTACTGGGAACTATTAAAAATTCCCAGGTCTCAGATGCAACCTACCCAAAAAGCCTTAGCAAATCTAAAACGCGTGTATGATAACAATTTTAACACATTTACGAGTCGTTAATGTCAATATGTAATGAGATAGACTTCGCAAACGCTTTACTCATTCATATTGTCATGTCGAAAGTTGATTCTCCCACTAAATGGAGATTTGAGGAACAACTCGACTACAATTCGCTGCCCCAATGGTCTGATCGTGTCTCATTTGGACAATAGTTTCACTGGGTTAAGCCCGACCAAGCGCAATATATTATCTGTCACTGCATGCATGTTTTATCCCACTTAGCTTCGTGGGCCCTATATGGTTGTTGCCTAAGTATGTTTACGGCACTGCCACACATATTTCCATACACTTCGCTGCAATCCAACTTTTGTAAATAAATTGTATTATTATTTGAACTAGCTATTGCAGTTGTTTTCATTTAACTTTTTTTTTTTTTGGATCCTCAAAGCGAAAAGAAGCTTAACCAAGGCTCTGTGTGCAAAGTAACTAGATTACGCACGCACAGGACTATTGCGGACAATACAACAAATAGAATTTGTTGACGATATAAAAAAACTTCGTCGTCATAATGTGGTAAACAAAAGGAGCTCTATCATTTCATTGACACCACTTTTGGAAAACATTGCCGTCATTGGAGGCAGATTGGAGCATACATCCGATCTTGCTACCATACAATGATCCGATAATACAAATATTGCTGAGAGGGCTACATGAGAATAACATGCAATACAGCGTTCAATCATTAGGAGCCATCGTACGGCAAAAGTTCTGGATTCTAGCTGCGTGAAGTGCACCAGAGCCAAACCCAAAGTAATGCAGCAAATTATGAATTATCTACCTGCTGAACGACCCACTCAGGCTCGATCATTCCTCAGCACTGACGTTAATTACTGTGGACCATTCTGGATCCACCATAAGATTTGCGAAAAAAGGACAGAAAAAGCATATATGTCAGTATTCTATTTAGCCAAGGCTGCGACTCAAATCATTGAGCACTGCAGCAAAAGGCAAGTGAACTTTAAATTTATCCCTCCCCGACCGCAATCGTTTGGCGGCCTTTGGGAAGCAGCCGTAAAATCAGCGAAAAAACTGGTGATCAACAACACAAACATAGTTTCACTTACCTTTGAAGTGCTGAATACTGTGACTCAACAGATACAACATCACTCATTCATCAACTAATATCAATTGATATTGCTGTTCACGCTGCCATAAGTACCGTCACTACCAAGCTTACTGACTCGCTTCGATGGAAAGCTCGAAATTTCCTTTGAAAAACGAGGCACTGACAGGATGGCATTATCTGAATGGAATATGATCATTTACTACGATCTAAACCCATACTGGCAAGACATGAAATCATTCTCCGTGGGAACAACAGAACTTGGTAATTCATACCCTCCACTAAGCAACAGACTAACATGCGAAATATTACACAAACACTTATTGCACATTTTTGTTGAGCTACAAGGAGAAAAGGCATCACTGGAACGGCGGTCCCCACTCGACATAATTGGTAATATGGCGAGTGGTTTATTTGGTATCCTGGATTCTAACTATGCAAAGGAAATGGAAAAAAAAATCGCAAAGGTCCATACATAATTAATATTAATGTGATGAGGATCGACAGAGCTACAATTGAAAGGTTAATAAAATTAGATGAAAGGCAAATAGCCACATAAAGCGAGCACATAAAGGACTCAACAAGCTGGAATCTATTTGAACTAAAAACTCCGCTGATTGCAGTTAATAACCTTTTCAATGTTGATCATCGCTGTGAGTTTCAACTATTCATCAGCAAAAGCGCCACACCACGAACCTCTCCACATCAATAGAAGCAACTTCCAGAATTTCATCATCATTGGATTCGGACAGCGACGGCCTTAATGTTCTTCAGCAGCAATTAAATTTAAATCATTGGTTTTGCAACTATGTATTTTTAAATTAAGAATACGATGATTATGGTTTTTTGTGTGCTATTTTTCATGATTTTTCATGATCGATGGAGAGGCGGATGAGATAGTATTACTTCAGCAAACCTGCTTTATGTCGCATTTTCCAAATTCGCTCTTCTAAGTAATGGGTGAAAGAGATCGTCCATATACGTTCATGTGTGCAAACTTGGGTTGGATCGGTCTGAATCGACGGAATGTTTGGCGTTACTGATCTGTTCGCGAACCGATGGCATTGGTTTTGTTTCTCTTCTTTTCGCCGAAGATGTTTGCATGTAGATGGCCTACTTTACTCAAGCGATAGTTTCCCATCTACTAGTATCGGCCGGTGACCGGAGAATAAGGCAGTACCCCTAACTGCTACCGGTACCTGATGTAATGGAAAACTAACTGTTGCAAGTATCGGTCTGCACATTAGTGCACCAGTACACCTACAGAGCGCTAAATAGGGAGTATTCCCTGGGAGAGTTGGCTGACCACGTTTTCAACCGAAAGTCCTACCTGAGAACATTTGGGCCAAACAGACAACAAGAAATTTAATTTTGACCTCAGGTAATAACGACACGTTAACGCTTTTTGACCAATTTGAAGCATCGCTTTAAAGCTGCCTACCAGTATTACCGATACTCACTCTGACATTTATCGAAATACGAGCTAAAAGGAAAAGGAAAGGAAAAAGGAAAATATTATGTATTAAATGAGTGAAGGTTGCAAATTAATTCTTTGGAATTCAACCCAAAAAATGGAAAGAAGATTGGAGAATAACCTAAAGAAACAAAGAGTAAATCGTATTATTATTTAACATTTAGTGATATATGTAATTTCTGATTGTTTTATGACCACTTACTTATATGTTAGGGAGCTTATCTCGTTCAATAGAATAATCTGTAAGTATAACCTCATATAAATTTGTTGTTTCCGCATTAATTTCAATGAACAATATCTTAATTGATGATCCATTAATATATTTATATGATAAATATGATAAAGTCGAATAGCCAAAAAATTCATGCGGGGCGGTATTCCTAACACATTATAGTTCGAATTACTTAGAAGACTTCGCCAAGAAATCATCTTGTTTGGCTACGCAGCCCAAACAGCTGGAGTAATTTTGAATTGTTCACTCAGAACATCAGACTACTTTTCGTTGCTCTGCGAAGCAACTGCTTAAGCCACTCTTAAGCCTATTTTATTTAAGCTGCGCTCTCTTATCTTTGTCATAACCTTTTGCCTTGACATTCGGTCTAGGCTTTGTAATCGCTGCTGCGCAGCAAGCTATTAGTTCGAATCGTTCGTTTCGTGCATTTGGTTCGCATTGGCATTTCGCCTAACGTTGTAAAATACAAAATTCGTAATTTGAAGCTGGCACGTACCAATTCGGGTCCGCCTGCCTTAATTAAAAACAAAACATTTATAAAACTTAAACTGCATCAAATAAACTTGTATTATAATTTATTGAAAGAAAGAGCAAAATTGTGTTATATATTTAACAAATTCTAAAGTTATTGAAAAAGCTCAATAGCTCAACATTTTGGTGACCCCGACGTGTTCTTATATATATTTTTTATATACTTTTAAAACTATTGATAAAAGAAAGTGTAACAGAGCAGCAGCTTGACATTTATCGCGCGTTATTTACATACATACATATATACAAGCAGTTGCCGTTTGCTATTTGCACTTCTTAGCTTGCGTGTGCCGAACTTTGCCGCTATCTATTTCGTTCGGTATTTATGTACAAGGGATCGCCGCTGCTTTGCATAACTGTTCTTGTACATAATCTTTGGCTGTTGTCAACGACGGCTTGCAATGTCGCTTAACGCTTCAAGTCCAGTGCCCTCTGCAAACAGGGTGACTTTTTTGAAGCGCAAGGCAATTTCAATTTATGAAAGCTTGAAGACGCTGCAAAATATGTTTGGCAACGTTTCTCTTGGCTAGTTTGATGAGTGCGGTCTAAGCGTTAGATTGAAGAAAATCGAGCGACTTCAGTCTATATTTGATATTACTCATACAAGCCTTGAAGAGCTGGACTTAGATGAAATTGGTAGCCAATTGCGGGAAGATTTTGATGAATTAGTAGTGTGCCTTGAAACGGAGATTAAAGGCGAATTAGCAAAACGCAATGCTCAAATGTTGCCTTGTTCGACTTTTCGTGAACCCACCGCTATGCGGCACAAGCAGTCAAATCAAAGGCAACGCCGGCGTTGCCTCCTTTGAAGTTGCCTACGTTTAGTGGTGGATATACTAACTGGGCTGACTTCTATTCTATGTTTACAACAGTCATAGAAAATCATCCTGATTTAGCAGATATTGAGAAGCTGCAACATTTTCTTTCGTGCCTCAGGGATTCAGCGTTGGACGCAATTCGATCGCTGAAAATCTCAAACGAGAACTATAGTATCGCTCTCGATTTATTGGAAAAACGCTTTAATAACAGACGTTTAGTTTTTCAGGCACGCATTGTTAAGATACTGGGGCTCAAGAGGGTAGCTGGTGGATCGAGCGTGGCTCTGAGGGAGCTGTCCGATCAATTAAATGCTCACATACGCGCTTTGAAAAGTTTGGGCAACACAGAGCAGATCGCTGGAGGCATAATTGTGCAGATTATTCTACAAAAGCTGGACCCAACTTCACAAGCCAAGTGGGAAGAAAAGCTAGAGGATTCGTCATTCGTCAACCATCGTGTGAACATATAGCAACGTTTTTGGAGCAGAGATGTTGGACAATTGAAACCGTAAATTTTGCTATGGCTAACTACGCCCCAAATACTCAGGTGGGAAAAAACAGAACAACTAACACAAGTAGATCTGCGTTTTGTGTGATACATCTGGCCATATCATATACAATTGTTCTCGATTTGGAAGCTTGGCCCCTGCTCTACGACTCAGGGAAGCTAAGCGCCTTGCATTATGTTTGAATTGCTTAAAGAAAGGTCATCGATTGCGATCATGCAACTCTGTATGTTGTAGGACATGTGGAGCCAAACATCATTCGTTGCTCCACATAAACAATTCTTCCTCGTCTTTGGGACAGCCTATTTCAGCTGTCAATACCCATTCCTTTTTTTCTAATTCGTCGCCATCTGCATCCACCTCTCTTGTTGCCCAGTACCTCAGCAGTAATGTTGTCCTGTTAGCCACAGCTATGGTTCTTGTCAAAAATCGATCCGGCACATTAATACCGTGTCGTGCCCTTTTGGACTCTGGCTCTCAGCTTCATCTAATAACTTCTCGTTTTGCTTAGCAGCTTCAATTACGAAAGAATAAATCATCAGCCATTGTCTCTGGTCTTGGAGATTCTCGTTTTGCCACAGAAGGCACCACGGTCACTGTCACTCTTCAATCCCAAGTCTCAGAGTATTCGACATACCTCACCGCTGTGGTAGCAACCAAGTTTCGCAATTAATACCGCAAATTGGAGCATTCCCGTTAACATAAGACTCGCAGATCCATTCTTCTTTGCGCCCCAGCGCGTGGACTTACTGCTAGGAACTAGCCTATTTTATGAACTTCTCTGTGTTGGTCAAATAAAGCTTCTTCCAGGGCTGCTATGCATTCAGAAAACTAGACTTGGTTGGGTAGTGTCAGGAGGTGAACCATGCTGATCGCAAAACAGACTACCGCCGATATGAAGTCAATTTCTGAAAATCGCATAGAGGACATAGTGCGACAATTTTGGGAGAGAGAAGGTTGCTTGGACACTATACCTACTAACTCGAAGGAAGAAAATGACTGTGAAGAACATTTCGTTAGCACATTCTCCAGATTACCTAATGGTCAATACTCGGTGCGTTTACCCGTTAAGCGAAGTTTGGTGCTATTAGGGAACTCGTATCAACAAGCTTTTCGTCGTTTTCTGGCTCTTGAAAGAAAACTAAAAAATCGTCCTAATCTCAAGGTTCAAAATTCACAATTTTTAAAGGAATATTTAGATCTTGGTCATATGTCGACCATCCCTCCAGAATCCTGGGACTCTGCAATATTTTCTGCCGCACCATTGTGTGTTTAAAGAGGACAGTTCTACGACAAAGTTGAGAGTCGTGTTTGACGGTTCCGCAGCCACTTCATCAGGATATTCATTAAATGAACTGTTAATGGCTGGACCTGTCATTCAAAGCTCATTATTTCATATCCTTCTTCGCTTTCGTTCATTTCCTGTTGCCTTAATAGGGGACATAGGAAAAATGTACGCGTTACAAAACCAGCATCGTTTCTATCTATTCGTCCCATGCATCAACTGTCCATGGATGAAGAAAATGCGTTTCCCATTGGATCTCGGATCTTAAGGCGCGATTTCTATGTGGATGATCTCATTTCTAGTGGTGATTCGATTCAAGAGGCAATCGAAATTCTTAAACAGACGTCTGACATTTTGGCGAACGGCGGTTTTAAGCTGCGGAAATGGTGCTCTAGCCATTCTTCTGTACTGCATGGTACAGCAAAGGAAGTTAGGGAATCTTTTCTTAAGTTTGATGATGGGAGCGACATAACTAAAACTCTCGGACTCGCTTAGGATTCAGCCTCGGATCAACTGTTGTTCTCCTTCTCTTTCATTCAGCCAAGATCAAAGCCATCTAAGAGATCGATTCTACGACCCACTTGGACTTATAGGACCGGTAATATCGAAGGCTAAGATCTTCTTGCAGCAGATTTGGAAAGAAAAGTTCAATTGGGACGAAAGCCTGCCATCTGCATTAGCATTGGCTTGGCATGACCTCTGTAGCAGTTTTGAGAAGTCGCAGTTGTTTAAATTCCCTCGCCTTGTCTTAACACCTTCGGCAGAGGTAGAAGTGCATGGTTTCTGCGATGCCAGCATCGAAGCGTATGGAGCCTACATTTATATAATTTCTCGACGGCATCTGTATAGTGGTCAGCTGTTATGCTCCAAGTCTCGAGTGGCTCCTTTGAAAACAATTACAGTTGCAAAGCTAGAACTTTGTGGTGCCGTTCTATTGGCTAATCTCATGCATGAAATATCGATGATCAATCTCTTTGGAGGAAAATTTGACTGTTGGTCAGATTCATCCGTATGCCTTTCTTGGATAAACACAGAACCATCGAACTTAAACATTTTTGTAGCTAATCGAGTTTCCGTTATTCAAGAGCTAACCCAAGGCATGGAGTGGCGCCACGTTCCCACTTCCCTCAATCCGGCGGATATACTCTCTAGAGGAGCTACACCGCATGAACTATATAACTCGTCACTCTGGTTTAATGGCCCTCAGTTCCTTTCTGTGAACAAATCAGACTGGCCGGCTTCTTGTCTCCCAGAAAAACCAAAGCTCGAATTAAGGAAAAGCGTCCTTCTTGTTGCATCTCCCTTAGTCGACATATACGTAAATACGCCAATTCTTTTAATACAATGCAGCGTATATTCGCATATGTCTATAAATTCAAACATAGAGTCAGACACCCTGGACTAAAAGTGCTTAACATGCAACATGGTAGTTGTCTCTTATTACGTCTCATCCAAAGCGCACATTTAGCAAAAGCAAAAGCAAATAGAGCTGTCAAGCCATCCAGCTGCATCGCGTCTCTGAACCCATTCTTGGATGATCTTGGCCTTCTCAGAGTTGATGGTCGTTTAAAAAACTCCGCGCTGGACTTCAAAGCACGTCATCCAATAATTCTTCCAAGGCAGCATCCAATTACTAATTCGCTCATTTTAAACTTTCATGAACGGAACCTACACGCTGGTCTCATACTGGCACTTCTTGCTCATATTCGTCTGCAGTATTGGCCGATTGGTGAAAGGAAGACTGTATCGAGAGTGGTTGGAAAATGTGTCAGATGCTTTCGGACCAAGCCTCGTTTAGTAGATCACATCATGGCTGATCTTCCCAAAGAACGCTTGAATGGCTGCCGAGCTTTCGAAGTCACAGGTGTTGATTATTGTGGACCATTTTTTAACAGACCAGAGGTTCGGAATAAGGCTCCAGTCAAATGTTATATGAGCGTCTTCGTTTGTTTCGCAACAAAGGCATTACATCTGGAGTTGGTAAAGGATTTATCTATGGTTTCGTTCTTGAACGCGTTAAAGAGATTCATCTCCACTCGCGGCAAACCACTCCAGATCTGGTCGGACAACGCAACGAATTTTGTTGGTGCTAAGAACGAGCTACTATAGTTAAAGCGACTATTTCTCAGCCGCAATCATATGGACGCAGTGTCAAATTTTTGCTTGGCCGCTACCATTGGTTGGAAATTCATTCCCCCTCGACCACCACATTTTGGAGGCTTCTGGGAAGCCGCAGTCAAGACAGCGAAACATCACTTTTATCGCGTTATTGGTTCCTGTGCTCTGAGTTTCGAAGAACTACGCACCCTTGTCTGCAGCATATCTTCGATTATTAATTCCAGGCCATTGCTTCCACTTTCAGAAAATCCTGCTGTCCTAGATATGCTCACTCCAGCTCACTTCCTAACTGGTGTGCCCAACTCATTGTTCATTGAGCCTGACTTAACGCGTCTTCAGTTCAATCGTCTGGATGGCTGGCAGCGCGTAACATACTTGCAACAGGTGTTCTGGACTCGTTGGCGAGAGGAGTATCTGACTCTTCTGCAGCAGCGCTCCAAATGGCTTACTTCCAAGCCGGGTCTATGCGTCAACGATGTCGTTCTCGTCAAGGACGAAAAACTGCCACCCCTCAGGTGGCCACTTGCCAGAGTTACGGAGATCATCTTGAGAAAGGATGGAGTCGCTCGCGTAGCTATTTTGCACACCTCAACAGGAGCGATGAAGAGAGCCGTAAACAAGCTGTGCCTGCTCCCTATCAAGGACTCGGTTGAAAGCCCATGCCTTCCAAAAGGGGAGAATATTTGGCTACGCAGCCCAAACAGCTGGAGTAATTTTGAATTGTTCACTCAGAACATCAGACTACTTTTCGTTGCTCTGCGAAGCAACTGCTTAAGCCACTCTTAAGCCTATTTTATTTAATCTGCGCTCTCTTATTTTTGCCATAACCTTTTGCCTTGACATTCGGTCTAGGCTTTGTAATCGCTGCTGCGCAGCGAGATATTAGTTCGAATCGTTCGTTTCGTGCATTTGGTTCGCATTGGCATTTCGCCTAACGTTGTAAAATACAAAATTTGTATTTGAAGCTGGCACGTACCAATTCGGGTCCGCCTGCCTTAATCAAAAACAAAACATTTATAAAACTTAAACTGCATCAAATAAACTTGTATTATAATTTATTGAAAGAAAGAGCAAAATTGTGTTATCTATTTAACAAATCCTAAAGTTATTGAAAAAGCTCAATAGCTCAACACATCTATATCGACAAAAAAATGTCTAGCTTTTAAATGGAGTTATATCGCCATCCATCCTCCATCGATTTTAATGATTAATATCTTAACCGACGCCAAATTGGTGTACCTGGTATAAGTGGGTAACGAACAAAATATATTGATTTTTCAACTCTTCCCCGAATTTGAAAGTTAAAAAATCGAGAATCCGTTAATCGTTAAGCTTTTTAAAATTGGTTTCGACATTCTCGAGTAATGATCAATAATGCAGACATACCTCTGAAAAAAAGCAAAAAAAAAAAACAGATTGTGAACATTTTTAAATAAAAGTCTTCCTATAAATTTTAAAAGTGGTTTTTTGTTATATGGGGCCCTTATGTATCAGAAAAACTAGGTTTGGTAAACTATACAAAACAAATTGGATTTTGTTACCTAGTATAATAGATAAGAATTCATATTGTATATAAATATCACATATTAGCCATGAACATATGTATGTGTCTCTCTGTTTCATAGGGATCTAATACTGTAAGCATCCTTAGTATGTAAGAAAATTAACCACACGCCATACGTGAATATCTATATTTTATAAAAATGTACATAGGCTAGGTTATATATATCCCAGCATTCTCAAGATTAGTCTCAATCTGAACCCCACCCGTGGTAATTCATTTGGAACTCTAAGGAACCTTATCCGCAGTCTAACTAGTTAAAGTGCTGATTACGACGACTTCACGGAATCCACTTTATGTGCTGAAATTCATAAATCATCCTGGTTGAATAAATATTTTGACCGTATCCTCGGATAAACAGACATGTCCATTGGCAGAAAATTGCTCAATACTGCACAAACTATTATAATTTACAAAAATGACACAGTTAAGCTCTTTGACAAAACATGCCAATTGATTAATTCAGGTCAAGTAAAGATCAAGTCTTTCTTAAACAAAAAACACTAAAATCAGAAAAAAATCAGTTTCCATACAAAACCAAATGAAAAATTTTAAAAGTTTCTATTTGATCATCTCAACCAAGAGGAACCATAAAAAAAAACCATTAATAAAAAAAAATTCAAGAATCTTCAATATCTAGAAGAAGATAATTTACCCTTCACAAATACAGTTAAACATGTACTCCCCCATTCATTCAAAACAAGTAAGAACGTTGCAGTCGGACGTAACCGACTGCGTGACACGCGTTCACAGTACACGGAAGATATTATTGTTATTATGGAAAAATATAGAATTTCAGTGTGAGTGTAGGCAATATTTTTCGGCTCGATCTTAAGAAAAGGTCACCCAAACACTGTCTGCCAAATTTTGGAACTCTAACTCAAAAATTGTGGGAGATATAGCTTTTCGCGATTTGCGGGGGCGGGTGTGGGCGTGGCCGGTAATTTTTTTACAAATCGTTAAAGGGGGTGACCAGCCATCTACGTTTAGAATTTTGTGACTCTAGATCTAAAAATGTGGCAGATATAGGCTTTCGCACCTTGTGGGAGAGGGCGGGGGTGGGCGTGGGCGTCAAATTTTTGTATCCTTATTTAAAGGAGCTGACCACGAATCTACCTTTCAAATTTGGTGACTAGCTCTAAAACTTTGGAAGATATAGACATTTCCGATGTTTTAAGGCAGGGGGGGCGTTCAAGTGGGCGTGGCCGGGATATCAAGGTCTCAATCGTTTGAGGAGGTCATTAGCAATCAACATACAAAGTTTGGTGTCTCTAGCTTTAAAATTGTGTAAATTATACACGTGTTACCGTTTTGAGCTTGCAAATACATCGATTTTAGCGATTACGGAGGCGGAAGGGGGCGTGGCCAGACAATTTTTTCTGTGATGTTTGGGGAACCTTACCAGTAATATATATTCGCGTGGCCGGGAAATCAAGGCAACGCATTTTTAGGAGGAGATCATCAGCAATCTACATGCCAAATTTGGTCACACTAACTTTAATATTGTAGGAAATATTAACCTTTCATCGATTTGTGATTTGAGGTGTATCGGCATGTTATTGAATTGCCAGCCTCCCAGTAGGCGTGGCACAAAAATCTTAACACTTTGTCTGAAGCAGCTAGCCAATAGTATATATTCCAAGTCTCTATCTTCAATAGTGCCGAAAAATATTGCGTTCAGACGGACAGACGGCCAGATGGACATTCCACAAAACCAACATACGAGTTTCACTTCGTGAACGAGTATAAACAGGGGTTTAGTTTGATTCTTATAGATATTAGTGAAACGGTACAAAATATCGACGAAAAATTAAAAGCTCGTTCTGCGTATGGTATTTCAGAATATATCTATAGTCCTTTTGTTTGAGTCTCTAGCACTTGCACTTTCCGGGAACGCTGCGTTCATACAGACGGACAGGGCTTTATAGAGTCGGAGATGCCTCCTTCTGCCTGTTACATACATTTGCACTAAACCATTATACCCTGATTTGCCCATTTTCAATGCGTTCAGGGTATAAAAACCACGATTATGCAGAGGTATCGGAGAAGCTTAATGCTTTGATAATAAGTGAACCAATGGTAAAACTTCCCGATTTGAATAAAAAAGTTTGTATTAAACACAGATACTAGTAATATGGGCCTTTGGCCGTCCTTGGTCAAAATTGTCATAAACGAATTAAAATTCAGGACAATGGAAAAAGAATTACTTTGGCCCACTAAAAAGTTCCGTCATTACTTACTTGAAAGATATTTCCAGGTGTATGCGTACAGATGACAGTGGTTTTCCTTATCTTCTTTTCGCCAAGGATGCTTGCATGCACTTGGCCTACTTTACTCAAGCGATAGATAGATAGATATACTAGTATCAGCTGTTCACAGGAGAATCAGTCTCTACCTTTAACTACTACTGGAACCTGATGTATTGAAAAACTACCTGTTGCAAGTATCAATCTGCACATAAGCGCACCAGTACACTTTTTCAACGGTAACTAGGGAGTATTACCTGCGAAAGTTGGCTGACCCCTTTTTTGACCGAAAGTCCTACCTGATAGAATTTGCACCTAAGGTAATAACGACACGTAACACCCAACTTGGCGTATCGATATAAAGCTGCCTATCAGAATTACCGATGCTCAATCTAGTTCTGACATTGATCGAAATACGAGCTAAAACGAAAATATAGCGTATAAAATGAGTGGCATTGGCGCAACTATATGGTATCTACCTAGCCTATACCAACTCCAAAATAATATTCAACGGAAGGTTGCAAAGATTATATAATAAATACTTGTATAGTTTGAATTGTACCCAAATATTGAAATGAAGATTGGAGCAAACACGTCACTAAAAATCCATTTCCTGCATTCCTACTTTGCTTTTTTTTTATCGTACAACTTAGGTAAGCTCAGCGATGAACACGGAAAAAGATATAACAAATATGGAGTTATCAGGAGCTATATGGAGTTATCAGGGAGTCTCATCTGATTTTAATACCGTAAGCACAAAGATACTTGAACCATTTTTAATATTGTTGAAAATTCAAATAACATGTAATAACTTAAGAAACAAAGAGTAAATCGTGTAATTAATAAACATTTGTTGATATATATTATTTCTGACTGTTTTATGACCATTTATCTATAGATTGGGGGCCTTATCTTGGTCAATAGCACCGAAAATAGTTCCTTCTGCTCGTTTCTGCATTCATTTTAATTAATGCTATTTTAATTGATGATCCATTAATATATCTATATGATTGTAAAGTCAATCAGCCAACAAATTAATTCTGGCGACTTTAATAAGACATTAAAGTCCAAAGTTCGCACAAGATTTCGTCAAGAAATTATTTATATCGACAAAAAAGTATCTAGCTTTAAAATGTAGTTATATCGCCATCTCGACATCAATTTCAATGATTAATATCTTAAACGACGTCCAATTAATGTACCTATATAAATAAGTGGGTGCCAAAAAACATTTTTTTTTCGACTTTTCCCAGAATTTTGAAGTCAAAAAAGCGGGAAAAATACCTCAATCAAATCACCATTTTCTTAATTCAAAAATATATTGTTGCAACACCAATTATTTAAACTTAAAAGTGTGTATGACTGAGTAATAGATACATTAGCTTTCAGTAACCGTTAGGCTTTTCAAAATCGGTTACGACATTCTCGAGTAATAATGCAAACTTACCTTTGAAAAAAGCTTTAAAAATATCATATTTTGAAAGAAAAAAAAAATAGTAAGAACGTTGCAGTCGGACGTAACCGACTCGTTCACAGAACACGGAAGTTAATATTGTTATTTTGGAAAAATATAGAATTTTTATATTTCGTAGGGGTGAAGGTGAGTGTGGCCAACATTTTTCGGCTCGATCGAGAGAGATCCCCCAAACACTGTCTGCTAAATTTTGTGACTCTAGCTCCAAAATTGTGGGAGATATAGCTTTTCGTGATTTGCGGGGGCGGGAGTGGGCGTGGCCGGGAAATTTTTTACGAATTTTTAAAGGGGGTGACCAGCCATCTACGTTTAAAATTTTGTGACTCTAGCTCCAATATTGTGGGAGATATAGCTTTTCGCGATTTGGGGGGGCGGGAGAGGCCAGGGTGGGCGTGGGCGGGTAATTTTTGTACCCTTATTTAAAGAAGCTGACAACAAATCTACCTTTCAAATGTGGTGACTCTAGCTCTAAATTATGGAAGATATAGCTATTTCCGATTTTTTAAGGCGGGGGCGCTGGGGGGCGTTGCAGTGGGCGTGGCCAGGATATCAAGGTCTCAATCTGTTGAGGAGGTCACCAGGAATCTGCATACCAAGTTTGGCGTCTCTAGCTTTAAAATTGTGCAAATTACACACATGTTACCGTTTTGAGCTTGCAAATATATCGATTTTAGCGATAACGGAGGCGGAAAGGGGCGAGACCGGAAAATTGTTTCTGTGATGTTTGGGGGACCTTACCAGTAATATATATTCCTCGAAAAAAATTTGTCTCTTCCATATTTCTAATTTCTGATCAGAGACTCTATACCAATATTTTTATTGAAGGCAAAGCATTCGTAGCATTTCTATATTCCGGAGAAACTTTTAGCTGCAAAAGGTAGTGCTGAGGCATCCGAGATTTTGTGTTACGGAAAAACAAAAAGCTGCTCAGGTTCTATTAAAACCGCTAACTGTAATGCAACTAAAGTAGTCGCTAAACTTAGTAGCTTGCCTTAAATATAACATAGCTGAACTTTAAATTGGTTTATCAAAAAACGCCGTGAAAAGGTATAAGTACTTTCCCTTCTTTGTCGACCGAACGATTAGGCCGAACCAAGTTGATGACACGAAATTGACGTGAGGTCTTCAAAGCCTATAAAACAAGGTTACTGGTCAGAATCACCGGCAATAGAGAAAATAGATAGTAACATGTATTCTTGTTTTTTAATAATTCAATAATTTTCTCAATTGTCATTTCCAGATGGAGCGTTGACTATCCCAAATGGCATTTTGTTCACGAAGTGACAAAAGTATATTGGTTTTGTGGAATTTCCGATATGCAGTCCGTCTGACCGGATGAACGCAACTTTTTTCGATAGTATTGAAGATAGAGACTTGAAATTTTATCTTTATACTTGTAGTTAATTGCTTTAGATAAAGTGTTAACATATGTGTTAAGATTAGCCACACCCACTGGAAGGCTGGAAAATCGATTACATGTCGATACATCTCAAATCGCAAATTAATAAAAGGTGAAAATTTCCCACAATATTAAAGTGTCACAAAATTTGGAATGGAAATTGCTTGTGATCTCCTCCAAAAATTTAGATCTTGATATTCCGACCAATCCCAATAGAACGCCCTCCAGCGCCCCCCCTTTTAAAAATCGGAAATGACTTTATCTCTCACAGTTTTTGAGCTAGCGGCTCCATGTTTTTAATATATATTACTGAAAAGCTCCCACACAACACAGAAATAATGTTGCAACGTCCCCTCCCGTCGCCGTAATCGCTAAATTCGAAATACTGATAATTCACACTGTATTAAAGTTAGGGCCAAATTTGATATGTAGATTACTAGTGACCTCCCCAAGAGATTGCGACCTTGATATCCAGGCCACGCCCACTAGAAAAAATTGCTGGCCGCCTGCAACGTTCGTACTTGTTTAAATTTATAATATTCATCAGAACTAACAAATGCGACGTACCTTTTGACGATTTGTTGATATCTATTTGATGATAACCCAGTTTGATAAGATTGACAGTTCCGCTGGGAATAATAATACCAATATCATATTCGCATTGTATAAATGGCCACGTTCGACGTAGGCATTATATAAATTCTTGTTAACGAGAAATTATCGAAATCCATGTACATACATTTTCAATGCAATATTCGTTACCGTTAATAATTTTTATTATCGTCAAGACACAAAATATCATTGCCCAGCAGTACATTTTTATACATGTTCTAATCAATGACAAATTTCGCAACAAGTTTTGGATTACAAAAGAACTCTTCCCCGCCCAATAAGTTGAAATTCACTGTGCAGCGTTTGCGATACACCTTGTTCGCCGAACTTTGCTCGTATATGAGATTTGAGAATTACCGGGATATAAATGCGTTCGTTTCGTTGATCAACTGAAAAAACACAGCCCACTCCAAAGATTAAAATCACTAACACAAAAACAATGGTAACAATAGAAACTATCCTCTCACCTCAACGCATGCTCAAATTAAAGACTTAATTGTCAAATCCAACAAACCGACCCACAACAACAACACATTGGAGAGACAAAAAATTGACTAAAAATTCTGGAAAAGAGAAGAGGAATGGGCCAACGTGGCATACTTCTGGATTATCTATTAAGTAAGCACACTACCATTTATCTTGGACGATGGTGGTATAAACACCCAGGCAAAATCAACACATGGAAAACGAAATGATATCTTACAATTATATCTGAAGCCACAATACCCACAGTGAATAGATCCTACTAAGGCAAAGATGTGTAGAAAGCACAAGATCGTTCGCAATGGAAATGAGAAAACTCCTGCGCTTGAATATTCAGAGGAAGAAAACCTAGAAAGCACATACCACAATTTCCGAATCGACATAACAGGATGTGAATTCAAATCACTGGCGGAACCATTAAAATTAGCCGAAGATCTAAACACAGCAGAATGCCAAAAACGGGAACAAAACCCAAATAACCCATTCCGTGCAAACACACACCCCAGAAGCAAAAGCAGAACAACCTCTAACAAAAGCTTCATGCTTCTGATGTGTAGTCCTCGACCATTACTTTGTAACAACCCACCACGTTCGGTGTGCCTAACAGACAGAACACGAACAATAGAATGTTGCAAAAGACCCCAGACAATAGCTCAAAGCATCTGGAGCCAAGAGATCACAGACGCGCAATACACACAACTAATCTACGGTGGACGAAAAGTGATGGCAAGGATATGGGTCGGGAAACATTACATGGTAGGATCGATAGTCTCCGAAGCATCGCATGGCAGCTGAAACCTGCAATATGTAAGGCCAGTATAAAGAACCATTACGAATAACCAGACAAGCGGACGGGAGTGCATAGCAATCTACAAAAATGTAACATTTGCAGACGATACCTTCACACTAACATGCATGATACCACCATAGGTAGCAAGCAAACTATTGGTAGGTATGGATTTCTTGGTATATACGCACAGAAGGATTGCTCTATTAATACCACTGCAGAAGGCTACCAAACAACAATAGCAAGCGATTATTACCACATATTTCGACGAACTGCTAACACAAGACCTAATTGAATCGTCATATAACCCCAATAGTACTGATGAGCAAGAAAAATAATGAGTGGAGAATGTGCATTGATTGCCGGAAACTCAACGCTACGTCAGAAAAAGATGCATGGTACATTGGATCAGAAGCACGGTACATTGGATCACTCGACCTTAGGTTAGGCTACTGACAGATCCTAATAAGAATATATATTATTGGACGTAGATGTACTTATGAACAGTATATTCAAGTGGTCTAACGATACCAAGCAAGAGCTTTTTATTGCGCAGACACAGGCAAAATTCCATGCAACTCCCACCCAACCGTCCGAAAGACGGACCGCATAATGTGCGGTGACAAAGATCGCCAAAAAATTGGACTAACATTTTAAGAATAAAAAGAGAAGAAGCATTATTTCTTACAATGAAAAGATTATTATAACTAGAACGGTTATGAGTAGCATAGTTAATATAAAACTTTTGAACGGAAAGCGGTAAAAATTCCTAGTATTTCTGCTCGGAACCGCAAAATTTGGCTAATTTGGCTGACTAATTCGGTACAATCAATTTCCCTATTGATTAGTTTGTGTAAGAAGATTACACCAAGCATGGTTCTACGGTTAGGTTAAGAGAAGGAAGATTTATTAGTAATTGTCTACTAAGGTAAGAGGGCAAGCGAGAATTAGCGTTCCAGTGAAGACCCTTGAGGGCAAAAATAAGAAATTTTTTTTGTACAGATTCAATTCTATCCTGATGAACCGTGTATTGGGGACACCATATACAAGATCCATATTCGTGCATTGGACGAACAAGTGAAGTAAATCCGTCAGCACCCGAGACTGATTTATCACAGAAGGGAGGCCATTTACGAGCAATGCGAATAGCAACGGACCAAGGTGACTTCCTTGAGGTACTCCGGAAGTAACTTGAACTGGCTTTGAAACAAGACCTATAAAGTAGACTTTTTGGGTTCTTAAAATGAAATAGTTAGAGATTAAAATAGTTTGGTTATTTGGAAATCCCAGATGAAGATTGTGCAGCAAAAGCGAATGATAAACAGAGTCAAACGCCTTACCAAAATCAGTGTAAGAAACATCTGTTTGCATTTTATTTTGGATTTAATAACAAAAGACGTGAATTCCAATAAGTTAGTGGTAATCGATTTCAAATCCGTTTCATAAACTCGTACAGGGAGGCTGAAGTTATAGATTAATAAAGATGTTATAGTTGAGAAGTTAACATCTCAAAAATCTTAGAAATATCTGACAACTTAGATATACCTCTATACTTCTGAACATTGGACTTGTTTCCTCTTTTAAGCAGAGCAATAATAAATGATTCTTTCCAAATATTAAGAAAAGATCTTTACTCCACGAACAATTTAAATAGGCTTTAAGAGAGACCTTCGGCACAGTACCTAAGCAAGCAGCCTGGTATTCCATCAAGTGCGGTGAAAATTCGGTCTTGATGACCCTTAGATCATTTAGAAGTGGACCTTTTGCGATCAAAGGCCCAAAAATGCAACTAGAAACATTTACATGATAAGGATATTTAACAAACTTGGAAAATAATTCTGTGATCTAGGATATATAACAAACTTGGAAGATAATTCTGAGATCTATAAGTCGTTTGAAAAAATTTAGAAAATAAATCGGCAATAGCCTAAACTGCGCCAACTGTCATTTGTTAAAAAAATACAGTTGCTAGTAGTGTTGAAGATCTACGTCTCGCATTAAGGAAATTATGAAACTAAAACAGTATCAAGAGCAATAATTACACCGCCACCACGACGAGAAATGGGATATTTTCTATAAATAGAAAATTTGCTAGATATTATTTCAGCATTTAGAATGTCAGCCATTAACAATGTTTTAGAGAAGACAATGACATTGAAACGAAAGCATAAACTATTGCTAAGTTTAATACAGAAACGTAATTCATTCAGATAGCCAAGATAGAGGGAAGATGATAGTTATTTGTGGTAACAGCGACCGCAAGAGGTTGGTTTCTTTTATTATTTATTATTAAGTGGTCCGGCCAGAATTCTTTACAAAAAATTTTCCTGAAAAGTTCAGCCGGAACACTTACTTTAAATTATAAGATTTCCAGAATATACGCAAAATGGAATTTTCCCACAGTAAAATTGGTTTTAAATTTCGTCAGAATCAACGAAAATTTATGTTTCTTGTGGAACACCTGACTCTTGTCACGTTAGGAACCCACGCAGTAACTTCCAATGTTACAATAGCCTTGGTTCATTGACCATTTGATTCGGCCGGTCTATTAGCACATCACATTTGATCAGTGTCAACAGAGCTAATACCTTCAGGATCAGAAAAGGATTTTGATGTGGGAAGAAGGGGAAGAAAAATTAATTATTTGGAAATGAGGTGCGAATGTAGTGGACAATTGTGTAGGCACAGAAAAATCATTACGGTCAATGGACAGTCTAAAAGTAACCCATTTACGCGTTGGAGATTCGTCCAAAAGGTTCATAGCTGTGAAATCATTATCCAAATCGGAGAAACAGCCGGAAAGCTTTTTAAACTGGTCAAAAATATCGCCAAAGCCGCTCTCAGTCTGCCACTTGAATCCCATCAAGCCAGAATCTCACTCCAATCCAGAATGCACAAGGCCACTTTAAACCTGATTTGAACATATTTGGAATTTTAAATGTATTCAAGTAAGAACGTTGTCGTCGGACGTAACCGACTGCGTAATACTCGCTCACAGTACACAGAAGTTATTATTATTTTGGGAAATTCTAGAATCTTTCTATTACGTAGGGGAAGGGGTTGGTGTGACCAACATTTTTCGGCCCGATCTTAAGAGAAGGTCACCCTGTCTATCAAATTCGGGTGACCAGCCATCTACATTTAAAATTTAGTGACTCTTATTCCAAAATGCGGGATATACACATTTTTTTTCGATTTGCGGGGGCGGGAGTGGATATTTAAAAGGACTGCCCAGCCATCTCAATTTGGTACCTCGAGTTCTAAATATGTGGGAGATATAGGGCGGGGGTGGTCCTGGGCTTTGGAAAATACAGCCATTTTCGATTTTTTAAGGCGGGGTGTCTGTGGAGCGTGGCCGGGATATCAAGGTCGCAATATTTTGGGGAGGTCACCAGCAATCTACATACCAAGGTGTCTCTAGCTGTACAATTGTGTGAATTATACACATGTTACCGCTTTGAGGCATGGCCGGAAAATTTTTTTGTTGTGTTCCGAGAACCTTACCTTTGATATATACTACAATATATTTGGAGCCTCTAGCTCTAAAACTGTGGGAGATATAGCCATATCCGATTTGTTAGGGCGGGGGCGATGGGGGGAAATCAAGGCAACGCATTTTTTGGAGGAGATCACCAGCAATCTACATACCAAATTTGGTATCTAATATTGTGGGAAATATTCAACTTTAATCGATTTGCGATTTGGGGTGTATCGACATGTTATCGAATTACCAGCCTCCCAGTGGGCGTGGCACAAAAATCTTAACACTTTGTCTGAAGCAGATAACAAGTAAATATTCCAAGTTTCAAGTCTCTATCTTCAATAGCGCCGAAAAATGTTACATGACGGACATTGCACAAAACCAATATACTAGTTTCACTTCGTAATCGAGTATAATAAAGAAATAAATCAAAAATAACTGCTCAAAATATAAAAACAAAGTGTTCAAAAAAAGAAACACGCATAAACTCAATTAACACCGGCAACATTTCAATGAACCATTCGCGTTCGCATACCTTGATGACATCATAGTAAACTGGAGGAATCAGAGGAATCCCTCGAACAAATGAAGAAGCTATGAGAAGTATGTACAAAACTACTCAAAGCCAATCTCAAAGCTAACTTGGGACATGTTGTGAGCGTAAAGGGAATAAAGATGGAGCCAGATAACGTGGCACCAAATCCAGAATTAACATAACACGAAGTGAATTCAAATTACTGGCGGAAACATTAAAGCTAGCCGAAGATCTAGACGCAGCAGAACGCCAAGACGGGAAACAAAGCCCAAATAACCCATTCCGTGCAAACACACACACCCGAGGAGCATAAGCAGAACAACCTCTAACAAAAGCTTCTGATGTGCAGTACCAGGTCCTCGACCATAACTTTGTAACAACCCACCACGTTCGGTGTGCTTAACAGACGGAACACGAACAATAGAATGTTGCAAAAGACCCCAGACAATAGCTCAAAGCATCTGGAGCCAAGAGATCACAGACGCGCAATACACACATCTAATCTGCGGTGGACGAAAAGTGATGGCAAGGATATGGGTCGGGAAACATTACATGGTACCATTGATAGACTCCGGAGCAACGCATGGCAGCTGAAACCCACAATAGGTAAGACCATTAGGAAGAACCATTACGAATAACCAGACTAGCGGATGGGAGTGCATAGCAATCTACAAAAATGTAACATTTGCAAAAGATACCTTCACACTAACATGCATGATACCACTATAGGTAGCAAACAAACTATTTGTAGGTACGGATTTCTTGGCATATACGCACAGAAGGATTTCTCTATTAATACCACTGCAGAAGGCTACCAAACAACAATATGCGCTAAAAAATTAAAATTCTATGAAGAGCAAATAACAGTTTTCCAGCGCATAAAAGATCAACATCAAACCCCATCGTTTCTAGATGAACGATGACCGGAGAGACGTCTTTCAAACAGAGATATTATCCACAAAACCCAACACAGCAAGCGATTATTACCACATATTTCGAAGAACTGCTAACACAAGACCTAATTGAATCGTCATATAACCCCAATAGTACTGATGAGCAAGAAAAATAATGAGTGGAGAATGTGCATTGATTGCCGGAAACTCAACGCTACGTCAGAAAAAGATGCACGGTACATTGGATCAGAAGCACGGTACATTGGATCACTCGACCTTAGGTCAGGCTACTGGCAGATCCTAATAAGAATATATATTATTGGTCGTAGATGTACTTATGAACAGTATATTCAAGTGGTCTAACGATACCAAGCAAGAGCTTTTTATTGCGTAGACACAGGCAAAATGCCATACAACTCCCACCCAACCGTCCGAGAGACGGACCGCATAATGTGCGGTGACGAAGGTCGCCAAAAAATATGACTAACATTTTAAGATTAAAAAATGAAGAAGCATTATTTCTTACAATGAAAAGATTATTATAACTAGAACGGTTATGAATAGCATAGTTAATATAAAACTTTTGAACGGAAAGCGGTAAAAAATTCCTAGTATTTCTGCTCGGAACCGCAAAATTTGGCTAATTTGGCTGACTAATTCGGTACAATCAATTTCCCTATTGATTAGTTTGTGTAAGAAGATTACACCAAGCATGGTTCTACGGTTAGGTTAAGAGAAGGAAGATTTATTAGTAATTGTCTACTAAGGTAAGAGGGCAAGCGAGAATTAGCGTTCTAGTGAAGACCCTCGAGGGCAAAAATAAGAAATTTTTTTTGTACAGATTCAATTCTATCCTGATGAACCGTGTATTGGGGACACCATATACAAGATTCATGTTCGTACATTGGACGAACAAGTGAAGTAAATCCATCAGCACCCGAGACTGATTTATCACAGAAGGAAGGCCATTTACGAGCAATGCGAATAGCAACGGACCAAGGTGACTTCCTTGAGGTACTCCGGAAGTAACTTGAACTGGCTTTGAAACAAGACCTATAAAGTAGACTTTTTGGGTTCTTAAAATGAAATAGTTAGAGATTCAAAAAATTTGGTTATTTGGAAATCCCAGATGAAGATTGTGCAGCAAAAGCGAATGATAAACAGAGTCAAACGCCTTACCAAAATCAGTGTAAGAAACATCTGTTTGCATTTTATTTTGGATTTAATAACAAAAGACGTGAATTCCAATAAGTTAGTGGTAATAGATTTCAAATCCGTTTCATAAACTCGTACAGGGAGGCTGAAGTTATAGATTAATAAAGATGTTATAGTTGAGAAGTTATTAACATCTCAAAAATCTTAGAAATATCTGACAACTTAGATATACCTCTATACTTCTGAACATTGGACTTGTTTCCTCTTTTAAGCAGAGCAATAATAAATGATTCTTTCCAAATATTAAGAAAAGATCTTTACTCCACGAACAATTTAAATAGGCTTTAAGAGAGACCTTCGGCACAGTACCTAAGCAAGCAGCCTGGTACTCCATCAAGTGCGGTGAAAATTCGGTCTTGATGACCCTTAGATCATTTAGAAGTGGACCTTTTGCGATCAAAGGCCCAAAAATGCAACTAGAAACATTTACATGATAAGGATATTTAACAAACTTGGATGAATTTTCTGATATCTAGGATATATAACAAACTTGAGAGATAATTCTGAGATCTATAAGTCGTTTGAAAAAATTTAGAAAATAAATCGGCAATAGCCTAATCTGAGTCAGCTGTCATTTGTTAAAAAAATACAGTTGCTAGTAGTGTTGAAGATCTGCGTCTCGCATTAAGGAAATTATGAAACCGTTTAGGATCCCACTGGAACTGTATACTACAACTTTTCAGGTAATCCTTATAACATTGGTTATTTAGGACAGGGAAATTAGATCGAGTAATTAGATATCGAGAGTCATCCAAGGAAGAGCTAGATTGTTTGGGAAGTTCATCATTGATTTTTTTTTTTTTTTGTAAGTTGGTTAATTCCCATATAAACCAAACATGTTTGTTAGACCTAATTAAATTGCAAACCGGGACATATGTATGAAACAGATGGCGTAAAAGGGAATACAAAATCGCGATTGCACTATTCATCTCCCTACACATTTAAAGCAGAGACCAATCAGCCTGGGATAAGGGGTAAGTTAGTTTGGCAAAGTCGGTTTTCCGAAATAGGCGAGTTCGCTGTCGAGGTTTAGCACTCTAAAGTAGGGTGATACGGATCCTCAGGATATATATAAAAAATAAAATCAAGCATTTTATATGGCGAATTTGGCATAGCATTAATTTGATACAATGACATCCCACATAAATTATCGAAAAAATTATTTTGGGTTGTGGAAGTCAAAATGCTAGAATCAGGACTAGAAATCCAAGTAGTGCCAGCAATATTGAAGTCACCGAGAACTACAAGAAAACACAATCGGAAAGCATAGCGGTGACAAAGTGTTATCTGAAGAAGGAGGAATATAGGAACAAGTTACAAAAAGGTAGACCGTTAATACACAATTTGTCAACAACAATTTCTATACCTATACTACAGTCTATAATTACTATCTCCGAAACTAAAACAGTATCAACAGCAATAATTACACCACCACCACGACGAGAAATGCGATATTTTCTATAAATAAAAAATTTGTTAGATATTATTTCAGCATTTAGGATGTCAGGCCTTAACCATTTTTTAGAGAAGGCAATGACATTAAAAGGAAAAGATGAACTATTACTAAGTTTACTACAAAGACCTATTACATTCAGATAGCAAAGATAGAGGGAGGATGTTAGTTTTTTGTGGTAATAGAGACCGCAAGAGGTTGCTTTTTTTTTTTTTATTATTAAGTGGTCCGACCAGAATTCTTTACAATAAATTTTGCTGAAATGTTAAGCGGATGTAGTAGGCAATTGTGTAAGGACTGAAAATTCATGAGGGCCAATGGACAGTCTAAAAGTGGCCCACTTACGCATTGGAGATTCGTTCAAAATCTTCATAGCTTGTAAAGTAGTGGCTTCGGCCAGGATGTGGAACGCAGTTCGGCCAACTCCGCGACACACACACCCCCCCCCCCTCATTCTTCCCGTAGGGCGATCGTTACGGATCGGTCGCAGTGAATGGAGATTTTGTATGCCTGGCCCTCCGCTACGATGATCGTGCGGCTTTGCGCGGATAGGCTCCCCCACTGTCAGCGGGATCATGTGATCGCCCGGCCGCAAGGTACATCTAGCCGGATGCCACACATAGGCGACTGGCGCCTTCGCCTCGGCCGAGGTCGGTTCGGCCGCCGGTTTCGATTTATTTTTGGCTACGTGGGCGATCAACCCGTTGATGTTGGCTTCGCGGTGCGCCGCCCCGCAGAACATTGCGTCTACCTCATCCCAGATCTCTGCGCCCGACAGGTTCAAGTCATCGGACCTAGGGTCTTCTCCTACGTACCCTTTCTCAGCCAGCACTTCTCGGTGGGGTTGTGCTCAGGTTCCTCTCCGGGACCGACATCTATTCCGTGTAAGCACGAGGGCCGTCGCCGGGCCGGAATATCATTGGGGCATTCAGGTTCTGTTCTATCTCGCACTCTTGGACCGTCCAACTTTCCATGGTTACCTGCGAATAGTTAATGTTTTTTTTTTTTATTAGAACATTACTAAAGCAGGGCGTGTTCGTTAAGTCCACGCCTGTCGACGCAGTTATCGAATTAGTGTAATAAGTTAAAAAACGATTAGTCTCTTGTTAATGGATTTCAGCTCCAGGTGCTGGCCCTGTTGTTGCCGGTTCGTCTATTCGGATGTCGTCCCGGCGGTTTTCGTCTTCGGTTTCGACGTCCCGATAGAAGGGTATCAGTTGCGCAATGCGCGCGACTCGCCATTTTCGGTTGCCTTCTATCGCTTAGCGCACTATGTTAGGCGAGATAAAGATAAAGATAAAGCGCACTAATGTCGCCTCTTCAGTAGCTCCGCTTTCTCTTGAGGGGCTTATTGGGTATTTGCCGATCCTGGAGTGACCTCATCGTACAATGTCGCAGGAAGGCATGGTTCTCTGCCCTACATTAAGAATGCTGGCGAATACCCGGTTGAGTCCGCGATAGTTGAGTTGATGGCGAACGATATTTCGGGTAGAAGTTCGGCAAACGAATTTTGGTGACCTTCGATGAGTTGAGCGATCATGGTTTTTACTGTCCGGTTAGTTCGTTCGGTCGCACACGAACTTGCGCGGTATTCCAAACCTACTCAAAATTCTTACCTTAAATGATCTTTGCAGATGAGCGGCAAGAGAACCAGTTCCACTTGGTAATCATGGAAGACGAGGAGGATTGAGCTACCATGATTGGAACGGGGTAAACGGCCTATGAAATCCTCGCAGAGTATTGCCAATGATTCCGTTACCTGTCTCGTGAACATCTGACCAGCCGGTTTGAATTGTTCAGTCTTGGACCGTTGGCACCTCTCATAACACTTGACGTATTTAGCGGCGTTCCTGAACATGCCTTGCCAGTAGTATCACTGAGCGAGCCTTGTTATCGTTTTCCCGATCCCCTGATGCCCTGCCGACGGCGCGGCGTGGCACTCCTGCAGGACCCTCTTCCGGTGGTTGCTGGCGACGCACAGTTTCCGCGAGATGTAATCGTTGGTGCCCAAAATGTCAAGAGACTTGCCCGTTCTCTATTCTGTAATCCGAGTATTTGCGGGGGTCTTGGTCGATCCGCTCCGTCATGTCGGCGATCCATTCGCAACGGGATGTTTCCTCCCCGTCCTGTTGCAAAGTTTCTGCCGGCTGGCTAGACAATGCGTCGGTGACGATATTGAGGTTCCCGCGACGATAGTGGACGTCAAACTGAAATCCTGGCAATTCGAGGGCCCATCGCGCGATCCTACCCGAGGAATTTTCGATGGAGTTCATCCACTTCAAGGCCATGTGGTCGGTGATCACAGCAAATCGATAGCCTTTTAGGTAACATCTGAACTTCTGGATGGACCAAACTATCGCGAGACACTCCTTTTCCGTTGCCGAGTAGTTGATTTCCGTCTTCATCAATTCACGGCTTGCGTACGCGATGACGCGTTCTCCGCCGTTGACAGACTGTGTCAGCACAGCTCCAAGCCAGTGGTCGGTGGCGTCCGTTTGCAACACGAACTTTTTGGCGAAGTCCGGGAAGCGAACACTGGGGCCGTCGTTAGCTCCTCCTTCAGCTGGTACAACGCCGCTCCCCATGACCATGCCTTGCCTTTCTTAAGGAGAGCCGTCATCGGTTGAACCGATGCGAAGTTGGGCACAAAACACCTATACCACGATGCCATCCCTAAACACTCCAATAGCCAATACTTTCACGGGGTCGGTTTTTACGTCCTCCTCACTCACCACGGTGTCCAGGGCTCTTTAGAACGTTGCACAGGCGGAGTGAAGCCCAAAACGGCATCACCTTCCATTGAAATAAACCCATCCCCGGTACTGTATACACCGTATACGCTTTGCTGTTTTCCGTCATTGGGATCTTCCAATATCCATGTTTTAAGTCTGGGGTTGAGATGAATCTGGCATATCGTAACTGTTCCAATATGTGGCTTATGCGTGGTACCGGATACGCGTCTGGTATCGAGTGGGCATTGAGCTGTCGATAATCCACGCGCAGCGCCATGCGCTGTCTTTTTCTTCACGAGGACGGTGGGCGCGCTGTACGGGCTTCGGGACGGTTCGATGGCCCCTATTCTAATCAATTCCTCCACATGGACATCTATGATCTTCTGCATGGCTGGGTTTTTGGGGATATATCGTTGCTTCACGGGCTTGTCGTTCCTCATGATTGTCCTTCTTCACGGCTCCATGCGATACACCCTCCAATCCGTTGAACAGCACCTTTTCTGACTTCAGGAACTCTCGTAGCTGCGGCTCTAGATCCACCGGCACCCGCATCTCGCGCCCTTCCCACTACGCAGCTTTCGCCCTTCGTAGTGTGAAGCTTGCTTATGGATTATCGCTGATGCAGCCATTCTGACATGTCTACAATTGCGTCACCGTTTAGAGCTGTCCAACAAATTAATTATTGCTAATCCAAATTGTTTTTATGCGCTCCGTGCGACTTTTGTAATTAAAAAAATTGTAATCTGAACTTAATACTACATAATAAATTAAAACTATAAAAATAATTATTGCGCTCCTTGCGTCTTTTATGTGCTTATTTTAATTATAATTTGTATTTCTTAATTTAGTGTGGCGCAGCCAACTCCGCGTTACAAGTTTTGAAGTCATTATCCAAAGCGCAGAAACCGTCGAATATCCTTGGAGATTCGTTCAAAAGCATTATCTAAAGCGGAGAAACCGTCGGACAGCTTTTAAAACCAGCCAAAAATATAGCCAAAACCCCTCTTAGTCTGCGCCATGAATCCAATCATGTCCCTTTTAACATCCCTACAAAATTGACAAGTCCACTTTAAAATTTTGAGGCCAACGCAGTTTTCGTGCGACATATTGTCACACAGCCAGTAGGAAACAAAACCTATCTTAACGTTTGCACGCAGTTGGCAATCTTTTTTAAAACACACAAACATTATTTACGAGTTTAACTGAGGGTTAATCAAAAGTCAAAATGTAAAATAATGAACAAATATAACTGCTCAAAAAATATAAACAAAGTGTTACAAAACATAAACACACAAGCGTCAACACCAACAACAAAATTAATGTAAGTGCGGAGAGAGTAATTAGACTGTTTTAGAGCGCGAACTGCAAAAGTCAACCAATATGCTTGCTCTGCAATTTTGTTGTGTTGTTGTATTTAGATACAATTAATACAAATTTATTTCAGAATTCCATCTATGTGTTTCACACAACCGATTGAATCACACAGGCACAATACTATTTTTATGCCAATATAAGAGATATTATACAATTTTATTGATACAAATTTATTTAAAAGATTGCGTCCATTGTGAATGCGACTGCGAAACGAGACACAACAAACAATACACAGCTTTTACTGTATCTGGCAGAGGTGTTGTACAAAGGAACATCATGCCATTCGGGCTAACAACACCACCGGCAACATTTCAACGAACATTCGCGTTCGCATACCTTGATGACATCATAGTAAACGGGCGGAGGCAGAGGGACATGAAGAAGATTAAAGAAGTATGTATAAAACTACTCAAGGCCAATCTCAAAGTTAACTTGGGACATATTGTGAGCGAAAAGGCGAAAGATAACGTGGCACTAATTCAGGAACTACCACCCCCAGGGAACACAAAAGAGGTACACAGTTTCTTGGCAGTAGCTTCTTGGTATCGGAGATTTGTGCCAAGTTTTACAGAATAAGCACAAGAACTTCAGGAATTGGCTAAAAACGGCCAGAATTTGAAATGGACTGAACGAAAATTTCACATATACCCCAGTTCTGGCATGGCCACAACTTTACGCAACCGCTGTAGACTGCAAATGAAGAGTAGTCCTCCAAATACGGCATGCATTTATCACTTCATTGTAATCAATTGGCATTAAAATGGTTAAATTCGATAGACATTAGGGATACAACCATTTTCATTCGAAATTAGGTACCGGCGAGGCAAACTAAATGCATTGGCGGATGCATTATGAAAACTACCCACAGAAGAAATAAACTGAACATAAATAGAAGGGGAGTGGGTGACTAACAAAATACAAGTCACAGAGTACCTGAAGAAATTCCCTAACTTCACAATTGAAATCGGACGACCATCACTGACCACAAACTAAGAAGACACACAAGTATTTACCGTAAATCACACCATCACAACCGCAGGTCAGCTGGGAATCAGAAAACGAGCCACAGAGTTATCGGCCAATACTACTGACCACAAATGCAACAAGACATAAACGTGCTACATAAACATGCTATCAAAAGTTGTAGACTGCCCTGTAGATTGCCCGGATCAACACATGGAAACAAGACACTGATAATAACTAAATATTCATCGACAAATTTTCAAATTGGGTAGAAATAGGTACGTAGCAATAAACCACAGCTGAAAATTTCTTGAAAGTTTTCGGCAAGAGATACTAGCGCGGGGCGGAATACTAAAAATATTGTAACGGGGTAACGGTAACGGGGTGAAGTTCACAGGAAGAAAAGCAAGAATGACAATGAAGCAACTAGGCGTACAACGATAGTTTTCGGCACCATGCACACTTCAAGAGAAGCCAACAGAACGAGCAAACAGTGCAGTTAAAACAATGATTGCACAATTCACAGGACAGAAACCCAGCAAATGGGATAAACACCTAGCAGAACTAATGCTCGCATTTAACAGCAGCCCTTCAGAAAACACACGTTACAGTACTGTTTACATACACCTAGGACGAAAGCTCTGACTTCCTGAAGACTTCTTCGAAGGGGGCCCCGATGGGATCAGGCATTCAAGTCAAAAGTCTACAAGATCGATTGAGCAGAATGCAAGAAACACGCGAACTGGCAAAAGAAGGTCTGGAACGCGCATCGAAAACGCAAACACGCAACAACAACCTACCAAATCTGAGACAACACACACATTCAATCAAAGGCGACAAATAAATTCAATGCCAAGCTACCACCAAAAGTCATGGGCCCTTACCGAGTCACAAAGTTTATATCGTCGGCCATCGTCAAGGTAACGGAACTAAGCTTACATAAAACATCACTTGCACATATCAGCAACATTTGACCTCACATTTAATCATCCGCAAAAAACAACACAGTAATCAACTACATAAATCAATCCACGACCCCATCAAAGAATAATAATCATACTAACACAAGCACGGTAACAAGCCCACAATGAGCAGCAAGGAAGTCGAAGACCTCAAAATCGAATGACAAATACACTTAGACGAAACAGAAAAAAGAGCACACGCGTAGACATCATAGTCAATGGGAGTGAGAATGAAAAGAAAACTACTTTGAATGATATGCAAAGGACGGACACAAAATCGGAAACCAAACAATAGCGGGTATCCAAAAGCAAATCCTAAACTGGAAAAGGTAAACGGCTCTGAAATTTAAACACGAAGACATAAAGACACAAATACCATGGGACATCCACATAATGCGTTAAGGCGCCGAACGCATCAACATTATTTGACGTGAGTATGTTACACTCACAATGGCACTTGTTGATTGCAATTTGACTTCTGTGCGAATTTATAGTTTTACCGCGGACCGTCTTGTTCTCTAGAGACGAAGTGGTACTTATATCAGCCACCTTATGCTGTTAACGGAATTTTACTCCTCGTGAATAATCGTGGACTCCATGTGAAAATTCTTGTTTTTTTAAGTTATACATCCCTTCAGTTCTCTGTACCGCACGGAGTTGTCCTTTCATCGAGTCCTGAATTTTTGAACTTCCTCTTGCTCACCCCTGCAACCGTTCTCCGAGACAATGTCTTTTTAGATCATGCAGCACCCGTACCGACCCACGCCGATATCAGCATCGGCATTAACCAACACCCAACTGACCACCAGTCATCAACACCGATCCTCTCTAGCGAATCGAGCCTCGCTAACGGATGCGATGCCCAGCAGCTAGATCCTAAGCTATATTCTAGTGCAACGAAACACACCTTGAGAATCTTGTAATTAAAACATATATCATCAAAATCTAATCCAACTTGTTTATAAAAGGGTAAAATTTTTATAACCTGAACCCATTGAAAATACTCATACTAAACTCATTGAGAATAGCTAAATGGTTTTGTGTAAATGAATATATATGGCAGAAAGAGGCAAATCCGATCCCATAAAGTATATATAGAGTATATATATTATGGGTCAGCATCACGAATATATGAACGCATCATTCTTCGAAACTATAAAAGCACGAGAATTAAACTTTTTGAATATACACTCGTTCATGGAACGCGCAGATCAAATTGATTTCAAATGATTGATAGTCCACACAGTTTCCCTATAAGCGGTGAAAATCTACAGCAACCTCTAATTTTGTAAGCTTGTTTCGTGGCTTACACTAGGTAACAAAATCCAATTTTTTTTTTTTTTTTTTTTTAGTTTATCAAACCTAGTTTTTCTTATAATTATGGGGTCCCTTATAACGAAAAACCACTTTCAAAATTTTTCTATTGTATTATTATTTATTTTTTTAATTTTCAAAATATGGTATTTTTATACTCGTTCACGAAGTGAAACTAGTATATTGGTTTTGTGCAATGTCCGTCATGCTGTCCGTCTGACCATCTGTCCGACTGTCCGTCTGTCCGTATGAACGCAATATTTTTCGATGCTATTGACTTGAAACTTGGCATATAAATTAAGTTATTTCTGGGTTGGTGATATCAGATGCGCGGCTGGCGGAGCTAGGACTATTGCACGTACTGAATATCCAAGTATTTGTAATGCGCGGTGTTGCGCATAAATGAGAAGACTCGGGATATAGCGGCGATATGACCGGCGCGTTTTATTATCCAAATTCGACTAAAGACTAAGAATATTGTTTCTTATAACTAAAGCTAGCCCTATGCCCTAAAAGTCCTGACTCCGCGCGTCGTGCATGGTGTCACATAACGGCTGCTGCCCGCAACATTGTCGCGGACTGAGGCTTGCACATTCTTGTGTTGTTGTGCAATATCCGCATGTGTCGCTGACCTTGCACAATTACCATGCCTGTTATGCGTGATCAGTTTGGCAACTTCTTTGTTGCTGGGCGATCGGGTTAACTCCTCCCCTGCTTAAGTGAAGGACGTCCTCGGACTTCTTAAAACCATCGATAATAACTTGAAGGTCATGTTGGCGTTGAACCCGTTGGTGCCTCTGGTAGAGCCTACATAAAGTGTAACAAGTGACCAAGAAGATAATCACGGCCACTCCGGATATTATAGGCCACTTTATGAGTTCCTCTTCTATTTGGTCGATGTAGCGCAAGTTTTCCATACTTAACTTCTGTAAGTACGGCAAGCTCAGTATTTCCTGGTGGCCAGTTATATTAAGGAGCGTTGATGCTGCTGGGCGCGGTGATTTCTGGACGTAGGTCCTTAAGTTCCGGTATACGGAGTCATTCACCCTCACTTCGTCATCAAAAGTAAGAAGGAATGTTCCAGTTACCAGTTGATCGTTGATCGTAGCTGTTTCATCGTTGATGATGATGACACCGTCGTCGATGATTGTTAATGGCTCCAGGTGGCTGGGGCGAGTTGTACAATGTGCGGTGCCACCCGAGTGAAGTTGTTGTGCGCACGTCGTGTAGGCAACTTTCTGCAGAATGTCGTTGTAAGGGCAGTACTACAGTTTCCAATAGGCATTACTTGGTTACCGCAATGAGCTATGATGTTATCTTCGGCTGAATTAAGAATTATGCCATTGTGCTGAGCGGGATGCAATATTATTTTTTTACAGGCTAAACTAGGCGTAGGATATTAAATTATAAGATGTAAAAAAATTATTATTTAATAAAACTTTAATTTGGGCTACTTCCATTAAATCAGTAATTGTAATATTTGTAGAATGTTCATTAATTAAATTTTCCAAATCATTGGAGTCTAAAATCGCGGGGTTAATTTTTCCAATTTTTGTGAGTGTAACCGATAACATCAAAGTTTCGAGTTCGGAAATAATTATTCTGTTTCTTGAGAGTAATGTTTCGTATAAATGTTCTGTGTTTATTTCTTTTGCTTTTGTGTTTTTTACTAAAAGGTTTACTGCATTTGTTAGTTCATTTATTTTTTCCTGTGTCTTCGTGTTAATGGTTATTTGCCTATTTTCTGATTCCATGAGGTTTTTTTGTGTAAACTTCACTTCACTTGGGTTCCGGCTACAATCTTTAAAGCGGTGCCTAACAAATTCATACTTCTAGCATGTCTATCGTGTCTTGTCCCATTCAATCTTTTCACTTGGAGCTATTGTGCCTTAAGAACCTCATCTATAATCACTAAGTCAAGTTTCGGGGAGGATGAGTGAATTATATAGATCGGGCGTTTGTCGGTAACCGAGTGAACAGTTGTGTTGTATTCAATAGATGTTTGGAGAATCGTCTCAACTGTGTCAGTGATCTTCCTTTGGGCTGTTAGACATCTCGCGATATCACCTAGAGTGCTGTGGAATCTTTCTATCTGACCATTTGACGTACTATGGAGTGGTGGGGCGTTTATAATTTGAACGTCATATTGGTTGCTTAAAAGTGTTTTTATTGTCTCTGATTTTATAGAAGGTTCATTGTCACAATATATTGTCTTGGTATTTCGGTAAAAATTTATAAGTTGGAGAGTTGCTGATTGTATGTCTGTTATTGTCTTTGAAGCAATGGGTTGGACAATCGCGAAATTTGAAAACTTATTTTTGGAGGTAAGAAAATAATTCTTGTTAGTTGAATACACGTCAATATGTAGCATTTCGCCAACATATGAGGGAATAGGTGTTTCACCAAGTACCTGTTTCTGAGGGTGGCGATCGTATTTTGCTGTTTGGCAAATTTTGCAATTCGAAATAATCTCGAAGGTCAGTTTGGTCATGTTCGGAAAAAACAAGAAAAAAGTTAGATTCGAGGTCAGCTCCTTTAAATAAGGACACAAAAATTTACCGCCTACGCCCACCCCTGCCGTCTGCCGCCCGCGCAAGGTGCGAAAGCCTATATCTGCCACATTTTACGATCTAGTCACCAAATTTCAAACGTAGATGGCTGGTCACCCCTTTTAAAGCGCGGTAAGAAAATTTCCTGGCCACTCCCTTCAACTCCCGCCACCGCAAATCGCGAAAGGCTATATCTCCCACAATTTTGGAGCTAGAGTCACAAAATTTGGCAAACAGTATTTGGATGACCTTCTCTTAAGATCGAGCCGAAAAATGTTGGCCACACTCACCCCCGCCCCTACGAAATATAAAAATTCTATATTTTTCCAAAATAACAATAATTACTTCCGTGTACTGTGAACGAGTATTACGCAGTCGGTTACGTCTGACTGCAACGTTCTTACTTGTTTTAGATTTATTTTATAGGTAAGTTTGCGTTATTGATCATTACCCGAGAATGTCGTAACCGATTTTAAAAAGTTTAACGATTACTGAAAGCTAATAAATATATATATTAATCGCACTTTTAAGTTTAAATCATTGGTACGTTTGAATTAAGAAAAGTATAATGTTTTTGCAGTATTCTTTCCGCTTTTTATATCTTAAAATTCGGGGAAAAGTCGAAAAAAAAATATATTTTATTCGTCTCCCACGTATTTTTATAGTTACATTAATTGGGCGTCGTTTAATATGTTAATCAATCTTCTACGTAATTCGGACTTTAATGACTTGTTAAAGTCGTCAGAATTAATTTGTTGGCTGTTGGCTTTTACAATCATATATTAATTAAGATATCACTCAATAAAATTAGTGCAGAAACGAGCAATTTATATGATGTTCCACTCACAGAAGGAACGATTTTCGGTGCTATTGACCAAGATAAGGCCCACAATCTATGATAAATGGTCATAAAACAAATGAAATGATATATATCAACAACTGTTTATTTATAACAGTATTTACTATTTGTTTCTTAAGTTATTACTTGTGACTTGAATTTTCAAGTATGGTACGGTATTAAAAACACATTCAGATGTAACCCACACATAATCGCCCATCATGTTGTGATTCCACAATCCCTAATAACTTCGCTCCATATATTTTAATTGTTAGTGAAATCGTTCTCCGTATTCACCGCCGAGCCCACCTAAATTGTACGGAAAAAGGTCAAAATGGGAATGCAGGAAATGGATTTTTAGTGACATGTTTGCTCAAATTTTTACAAGTTTTGTATCAAATCGTAGACTTAATTTGACTTTGATTCCAAAATAATCCGCACTTCTGTTATTGTCCAAAAAGTGTACAGTGACTTGTCGGAATGAGTTCCAGCGTGCTTTTTCGTCTGATGCCAAAATAGTGTAAAATACCCAATTTTCCAATAGCTTTCGAATCTTTGGGCCGTCGAATATCCCTTTTTTAATTTTTGCCATTGAAAGAAGTGGGAAAAAGTTTTCAAATACTCCAGTGCTTCCCGTTCCGTATCCAATACTTTTACAAAGTTTTTGATCAGTTCTAGCTTGATGTTCAATGGTGGCAATATTATGTAATCGACGTTCACTAGAGGCGCATTTTGAATATTATTATATCCCAAAGGATATGCTTCTAGTTTTGGCCAATTCTTCCTTGAGTAATGTTCATGGCGAGCTCGACTATCACAGATACTTAGAAAGCAGTAATTCTTTGTATAACCACCTTTCTATCTGGATAACATAGCTATAACTTTTAAGTCGCAGCAGACCTGCCATTGATGCTCCTTATACTTAATGCATTCAAACAGTTTAGCCATTGTTCCAAACGATTCCTTCATATTAAGAGCATGGGCGATCGGGATGGAGGGTTTTTGTTTTCCATTGTGAAGTAAATCAGCCTTTAAACTATCCTTGCTGCTGTCCACAAATAACCTCCAATCCTTCGGGTTAAATGTTTCGCAAATTTCAGAAAATAGTCCGAAAATGTCATGGCAAATGCACATACCGTCCTTCATCGAGTAATACTGAGAGAAAGACAGATGTCGGTGTCGATAAAAAGTTCCGTTGACGTTTTCCTTCAAAACATTTCGCTCTGAAAAGTCAGAGCCTGTAGCTATTATTTCGTATGATGAAGACGAACCCATTAAAAATGGGTAAATCAGGGTATAAAGGTTTTGTGGAAATGTATGTAACAGGCCCAAAGAGGCATCTCCGACCCCATAAAGTATATTTATTCTTGATCAGCATCACCAGCCGCGTCGACTTGTCCGCCTGTCCGTCTGACCATTTGTCCGTCTGTGTGAACGCGTCGATTTCGACTAAAAATACTAGAAAGCTGAACTTCGACTTTTTATTTTTATACTCGTTCACGAAGTGAAATGCTGTCCGTCCGGATGATCGCGATATTTTTCGGTGATATTAACGATAGAGACTTGAAATTTGGAATATATACTTGTAGTTATCTACTTCAGACAAAGTGTTGAGATGTTTGTGCCACGCCCTCTGGGAGGCTGGCAAATCGATAACATGTCGATACACCACAAATCGCAAATCGATTAAAGTTGAATATTTCCCACAATATTAAAGTAAGAGTCACAATCAGTCAAATTTGGTATGTAGATAGCTGGTGAACCTCCAAAAATTGCGGCCCTAATTTCGCGGCCACGCCCACTAAAATGCCCCTCCCCACCGCGCCGCCTTAAAAGAATCGTAGATGGCTATATCTCCCACAGTTGTAAAACTAGAGTCACCAAATTTTGAATATATGTTACTGGTGAGGCCCCGCAAACTTAAAAAAAAAAATTTTTCCGGCCACGCCCCCTTCCGCCTCCGCAATCGCTAAAATCGATATATTTGCAGGCTCAAATCGGTAACATGTGTATAATTTACACAATTTTAAAGCTAGAGACACCAAACTTGGTATGTAGATTTCTGGTGACCTTCCCGGCCACGCCCACTAGAGCGCCCCCCAGATACACTGCCTTATAAATCGGAAATGGCTATATAGTCCAAAGTTTTAGAAGTAGAGGCACCAAATTTTAAAGGTAGATTAGTGGTCAACTCCTTTAAATAGGATACAAAAATTGCCCGCCCACGCCCAGCCGCGCCCTCTCCCGGTCCCGCAAAGCGCGAAAGCCTATATCTCCCACAATTTTGGGGCACAAACTTTAAACGTAGATGGCTGGTCACCCCCTTTAAAGATTCGTAAAAAAATTTCCGAGCCACGCCCACTCCCGCCCCCGCAAATCGCGAAAAGCTACATCTCCCACAATTTTGGAGCTAGAGTCACAAAATTTGGCAGACAGTGTTTGGGTGACCTTCTCTTAAGATCGAGTCGAAAACTGTTGGCCACGCCGGTTACGTCCGACTGCAACGTTCTTACTTGCTCATTTTAATTTTATTTTGAATCATTAAGGACATATCTCGTTTTCTTATTATCGATAATTATCGGTTTTTTGACTCCGTTTTTTTGAACTAATCTTAGAAACCATAAAAGCTAGAGCAACCAGATTTGATTCAAAATATTTGCGTGAACCATACGCGTATTTTGGATTGTGGATGCCTCCACCAATTCGCCCCATATATGAAAAAATGTGAAATAAAAACGCAATGCAAATACTACAAACTTCGGCTTGGTTTGTCAATAGATTTCAATGCTCTTGTTTATAAGCTATACACGAATTTAGTTTCAATAGTGGAGGCCAAGCGCAGCAGCTGTTCATAGCGTGCAGCCTGCGAATACATGTGTGTGTGTGATTCTGTGTATGTACGTATAAATGCAAGGGGACTGAAATGTAAGAAAACACAGTGTTTAGGGTATCCCCTAGTTGGGCGCTACCGACTGGAGCCTTCTCACTTGTTTTAAAATGAATTGGTTTTATAATATATAATGTATAATATAATAATAATAATACTCCTTGTGTTGTTTTTTTTCGACTAATGTGCTTGGTACGAAGTGTAAATAAAAGTTGGTGCCCAAGCTTCTTTCCAATTTTTGGGTTCAATTCCAAAGAATTTATTATATAAACTTTGCAACCTCACGGTGAATTTTATTTTGGAGTTGGAATTGGCTAGGTAAATACTACTATATATGTAGGAGAACGAATTGGGGTTGTACCGGCACGAATATTTGCACACAATCTTACTCATTTTATATGGTATATTTTCGACTTAGCTCGTATTTCGATGAATGTTAAAACTAGACTAGCACCGGTTATTCTGGTAGGCAGCTTTATACCAACACTCCAAATTGGTTAGAAAGCGATAACATGTAATTATTACCTGTGGTCAAAATTAAATTCCTTGTTATTTGTTTGGTTAAAATTCTCTCAGGTAGGACTTTCGGTCGAAAACATGGTCAGCCAACTTTCCCAGGTAATACTCCCTATTTGACGCTTAAAAAGTGTACTGGTACACTAATGTGCAGACCGATACCTGCAACAGGTAGTGTTGCGACTCGTGTTATATTTAAATTTGATTTGAATTTCAACTGCCAAATCTGAAGTGCGTTACAGCTTGGTGGTTCTGAACCCATGATCAGACTCGCTACCTTACTTTAACTTACTTAACACTTTCCTACTTTAACATTTCTGTTACACATCAATTATTAATCGATAGAATAAGGAGAAAATATTTTTTGTATCGAAATTGTGTGCAGTGGGGGAGTTGCATTGGAAAACTGGCGGTCACGACACTGTTTAATAAGCGCAAAGCAAACTACTCTTGTTTAAAACAAATTTGAAAGAAATAAATTTGTGGAGAAGTGGGCACTTCTATTAACGTATAGTTGGATCGCGTGCTTGGCACGCAACAGGTAGTTTCCCAGCACATCAGTAACAGTAGAAGTTAAGGGTAGGGACTGATTCTCCGGTCACCAGCCGATACTAGTAGATGGGAGACTATCCATCGCTAGAGTAAAGTAGGCCATTAATATGAGCGAATTTGAAAAATGCGACATGAAGCAGGTTTTTTATCTCAGCCGTCTCTCCATCGATTTAAATGATTAATATCTTAAACGACGCCCAATAATTACAGCTATATAAATAAATGTGTGATGAACAAACTATATTTTTTTTCGACTATTCCCCGAATCGTTAATTAAAAATATCGTGAAAAATATCGCACAAAAAACATAATTTTCCTAATTCGAAAATATATCCTTGCCACACCAATGATTTAAATTTAAACGTGTGTAGGACTGATTAATAGATATAATCATTAGCTTTCAGTACTTGTTAAGTTTTTCGGTTGTCGGTTTGCGATATTATCGAGTAATGATAAATAATGCAAGCCCACCTGTGAAAAAAAGTTTAAAAAAATATTTTGAAAATTAAGTTAAAAGTCTCACCATAGAAACATTTTTCAAGTGTTTTTCGTCATATGGGGCTCCATATGTATTAGAAAAAGTAGGTTTGACCAAACTGGCAAGCAAAAAGTTGAATTTTGTTACCTAGTGTTATTAGTTTTAAGTTTCCACTGCCGGTAGGCCGTTACAGTGCGTGGGAATACCATGATCCGTTGCTCAACATTGGCTGCATCTCAACGAAGAGTCACCCTTTCAAGGGTCATTTTCTAAAGTGTCAGCATTCGGTCAAAATTTTGTTCGGTGCTGTACTGGACCGCGGGGGTTGATTATGGAGTAAGCTTTTTTTGATGTTTATTATATTTAAATTATTTTTATAAACATTCTCTCGGCTGTTGAACCGTTGTTATACCATCGTTAATGTCAAATATAAAACGGCGTAATGTAAGTGCTGGCTGGGGCTGGGACTGTTGATCCCATATTCTATAATGCATAATATTTTCGATTGATGACCGTAGTCACTAGTAGTAGTGAATTATTTCGAGGTATTCTGGCAAGATTTCATACCTATTTTTTAACAACTGCTGCTGAAGAACGTAAAGCTCGTTGATTTCCGAGTCCAATGGTGATGTAATTCCGGAAGTTGCTTTAATTGATGTGGAAAGGTTGGTACGTTGGCCAATGTTGCCAAATCGTACACATGTTGTGCTGATTGTGCAGTCAGTATTAATATGACTCGACTCACTGTGCCCTCGGCATGCATCAACTTATACAATTGAATGGAATATAGAAACGGACATCAATTGATCTATTTGTTCCTCTTGTTGATTTGAAGATATATGTTAATTGCGTTGTAAATACCACGAATGCCTGAAAATTATAATCTTCAGAGCTCTTTACTCTTTGCTCGCTATATAAAGCCATTTGTCTTTCCAGCAGTTTTATTGGCCTTTCGTTGGTAGCTCTGTCGCTCTTCATCACATTGATTGTTGAGTCGAGAACTTCTCTCTGATTCTTTTGTAGCTGTCGTAGGAAATCTTCATTCATACCTGAATGACATGAATAGCCAAGTTATGTGGTTTCGGCGGAAAATGAATTCATGTTTTGCCAGTATGAGTTTAGGTCGTAGTTAATTACCATGGTAATTTAACATTCAGATAGCGTCATATTAGCGGTGCCTAGTTTTAAAAAAAAGTTTCCGGTTTTCCATCAAAGTGAATCACTGTAATTGACATTGCTAGTGGCGGCATGCATAGCAATATCAGCTGTGTGGATGTGACGCAATGTACAATTATTTCCTTCCTTTGTTTGGGCGGCTCATTGTTTTCGTCGCTTGTGTCCGTGGTGTTTTCAATGAAACGACCTATTCAGAAAGTCGTGGTGTAAACTCCAGAGGCAGTTTTAACATCTACGTTTAATTCTATGTTTAACAATTATTATAATCCGTCCCATGGACCATTAAATCACTGGCATGTCGTCTTCCTTTATGAAAGCCAGTAGGCCTTCTTCAGACATAAAAGGGCCACTGGATTGTTTGAGATGGGTCGAGAATTAGCTATGGTCTCAATTTCGATTATCACTGTGTCCAGGTTTTTTAAGATGAGAAAAATCGTGTTTGTGTTGTAGACCAACAGTTTTTTCGCTCCCTTCAACTCCCGCCACCGCAAATCGCGAAAGGCTATATCTCACACAATTTTGGAGCTAGAGTCACAAAATTTGGCAAACAGTGTTTGGATGACCTTCTCTTAAGATCGAGCCGAAAAATGTTGGCCACACTCACCCCCGCCCCTACGAAATATAAAAATTCTATATTTTTCCAAAATAACAATAATTACTTCCGTGTACTGTGAACGACTATTACGCAGTCGGTTACGTCTGACTGCAACGGTCTTACTTGTTTTAGATTTATTTTATAGGGAAGTTTGCGTTATTGATCATTACCCGAGAATGTCGTAACCGATTTTAAAAAGTTTAACGATTACTGAAAGCTAATAAATATATATATTAATCGCACTTTTAAGTTTAAATCATTGGTACGTCTGAATTAAGAAAAGTATAATGTTTTTGCAGTATTCTTTCCGCTTTTTATATCTTAAAATTCGGGGAAAAGTCGAAAAAAATATATATTTTATTCGTCTCCCACGTATTTTTATAGTTACATTAATTGGGCGTCGTTTAATATGTTAATCAATCTTCTACGTAATTCGGACTTTAATGACTTGTTAAAGTCGTCAGAATTAATTTGTTGGCTGTTGGCTTTTACAATCATATATTAATTAAGATATCACTCAATAAAATTAGTGCAGAAACGAGCAATTTATATGATGTTCCACTCACAGAAGGAACGATTTTCGGTGCTATTGACCAAGATAAGGCCCACAATCTATGATAAATGGTCATAAAACAAATGAAATGATATATATCAACAACTGTTTATTTATAACAGTATTTACTATTTGTTTCTTAAGTTATTACTTGTGACTTGAATTTTCAAGTATATTAAAAATTTCTGCGTACGGTATTAAAAACACATTCAGATGTAACCCACACATAATCGCCCATCATGTTGTGATTCCACAATCCCTAATAACTTCGCTCCATATATTTTAATTGTTAGTGAAATCGTTCTCCGTATTCACCGCCGAGCCCACCTAAATTGTACGGAAAAAGGTCAAAATGGGAATGCAGGAAATGGATTTTTAGTGACATGTTTGCTCAAATTTTTACAAGTTTTGTATCAAATCGTAGACTTAATTTGACTTTGATTCCAAAATAATCCGCACTTCTGTTATTGTCCAAAAAGTGTACAGTGACTTGTCGGAATGAGTTCCAGCGTGCTTTTTCGTCTGATGCCAAAATAGTGTAAAATACCCAATTTTCCAATAGCTTTCGAATCTTTGGGCCGTCGAATATCCCTTTTTTAATTTTTGCCATTGAAAGAAGTGGGAAAAAGTTTTCAAATACTCCAGTGCTTCCCGTTCCGTATCCAATACTTTTACAAAGTTTTTGATCAGTTCTAGCTTGATGTTCAATGGTGGCAATATTATGTAATCGACGTTCACTAGAGGCGCATTTTGAATATTATTATATCCCAAAGGATATGCTTCTAGTTTTGGCCAATTCTTCCTTGAGTAATGTTCATGGCGAGCTCGACTATCACAGATACTTAGAAAGCAGTAATTCTTTGTATAACCACCTTTCTATCTGGATAACATAGCTATAACTTTTAAGTCGCAGCAGACCTGCCATTGATGCTCCTTATACTTAATGCATTCAAACAGTTTAGCCATTGTTCCAAACGATTCCTTCATATTAAGAGCATGGGCGATCGGGATGGAGAGTTTTTGTTTTCCATTGTGAAGTAAATCAACCTTTAAACTATCCTTGCTGCTGTCCACAAATAACCTCCAATCCTTCGGGTTAAATGTTTCGCAAATTTCAGAAAATAGTCCGAAAATGTTATGGCAAATGCACATACCGTCCTTCATCGAGTAATACTGAGAGAAAGACAGATGTCGGTGTCGATAAAAAGTTCCGTTGACGTTTTCCTTCAAAACATTTCGCTCTGAAAAGTCAGAGCCTGTAGCTATTATTTCGTATGATGAAGACGAACCCATTAAAAATGGGTAAATCAGGGTATAAAGGTTTTGTGGAAATGTATGTAACAGGCCCCAAGAGGCATCTCCGACCCCATAAAGTTTATTTATTCTTGATCAGCATCACCAGCCGCGTCGACTTGTCCGCCTGTCCGTCTGACCATTTGTCCGTCTGTGTGAACGCGTCGATTTCGACTAAAAATACTAGAAAGCTGAACTTCGACTTTTTATTTTTATACTCGTTCACGAAGTGAAATGCTGTCCGTCCGGATGATCGCGATATTTTTCGGTGATATTAACGATAGAGACTTGAAATTTGGAATATATACTTGTAGTTATCTACTTCAGACAAAGTGTTGAGATTTTTGTGCCACGCCCTCTGGGAGGCTGGCAAATCGATAACATGTCGATACACCACAAATCGCAAATCATTAAAGTTGAATATTTCCCACAATATTAAAGTAAGAGTCACAATCAGTCAAATTTGGTATGTAGATAGCTGGTGAACCTCCAAAAATTGCGGCCTTTTTAGTTGCGCAAACTTAAAAAAAAAAAATTTCCGGCACGCCCCCTTCCGCCTCCGCAATCGCTAAAATCGATATATTTGCAGGCTCAAATCGGTAACATGTGTATAATTTACACAATTTTAAAGCTAGAGACACCAAACTTGGTATGTAGATTTCTGGTGACCTTCCCGGCCACGCCCACTAGAACGCCCCCCAGACACACTGCCTTATAAATCGGAAATGGCTATATCGCCCAAAGTTTTAGAAGTAGAGGCACCAAATTTTAAAGGTAGATTAGTGGTCAACTCCTTTAAATAGGATACAAAAATTGCCCGCCCACGCCCGGCCGCGCCCTCTCCCGGCCCCGCAAAGCGCGAAAGCCTATATCTCCCACAATTTTGAGGCACAAACTTTTAAACGTAGATGGCTGGTCACCCCCTTTAAAGATTCGTAAAACAAATTTCCGAGCCACGCCCACTCCCGCCCCCGCAAATCGCGAAAAGCTACATCTCCCACAATTTTGGAGCTAGAGTCACAAAATTTGGCAGACAGTGTTTGGGTGACCTTCTCTTAAGATCGAGTCGAAAACTGTTGGCCACGCCGGTTACGTCCGACTGCAACGTTCTTACTTGCTCATTTTAATTTTATTTTGAATCATTAAGGACATATCTCGTTTTCTTATTATCGATAATTATCGGTTTTTTGACTCCGTTTTTTTGAACTAATCTTAGAAACCATAAAAGCTAGAGCAACCAGATTTGATTCAAAATATTTGCGTGAACCATACGCGTATTTTGGATTGTGGATGCCTCCACCAATTCGCCCCATATATGAAAAAATGTGAAATAAAAACGCAATGCAAATACTACAAACTTCGGCTTGGTTTGTCAATAGATTTCAATGCTCTTGTTTATAAGCTATACACGAATTTAGTTTCAATAGTGGAGGCCAAGCGCAGCAGCTGTTCATAGCGTGCAGCCTGCGAATACATGTGTGTGTGTGTGATTCTGTGTATGTACGTATAAATGCAAGGGGACTGAAATGTAAGAAAACACAGTGTTTAGGGTATCCCCTAGTTGGGCGCTACCGACTGGAGCCTTCTCACTTGTTTTAAAATGAATTGGTTTTATAATATATAATGTATAATATAATAATAATAATACTCCTTGTGTTGTTTTTTTTTTCGACAAATGTGCTTGGTACGAAGTGTAAATAAAAGTTGGTGCCCAAGCTTCTTTCCAATTTTTGGGTTCAATTTCAATTCAACCTCACGGTGAATTTTATTTTGGAGTTGGAATTGGCTAGGTAAATACTACTATATATGTAGGAGAACGAATTGGGGTTGTACCGGCACGAATATTTGCGCACAATCTTACTCATTTTATATGGTATATTTTCGACTTAGCTCGTATTTCGATGAATGTTAAAACTAGACTAGCACCGGTTATTCTGGTAGGCAGCTTTATACCAATACTCCAAATTGGTTAGAAAGCGATAACATGTAATTATTACCTGTGGTCAAAATTAAATTCCTTGTTATTTATTTGGTTAAAATTCTCTCAGGTAGGACTTTCGGTCGAAAACATGGTCAGCCAACTTTCCCAGGTAATACTCCCTATTTGACGCTTAAAAAGTGTACTGGTACACTAATGTGCAGACCGATACCTGCAACAGGTAGTGTTGCGACTCGTGTTATATTTAAATTTGATTTGAATTTCAACTGCCAAATCTGAAGTGCGTTACAGCTTGGTGGTTCTGAACCCATGATCAGACTCGCTACCTTACTTTAACTTACTTAACACTTTCCTACTTTAACATTTCTGTTACACATCAATTATTAATCGATAGAATAAGGAGAAAATATTTTTTGTATCGAAATTGTGTGCAGTGGGGGAGTTGCATTGGAAAACTGGCGGTCACGACACTGTTTAATAAGCGCAAAGCAAACTACTCTTGTTTAAAACAAATTTGAAAGAAATAAATTTGTGGAGAAGTGGGCACTTCTATTAACGTATAGTTGGATCGCGTGCTTGGCACGCAACAGGTAGTTTCCCAGCACATCAGTAACAGTAGAAGTTAAGGGTAGGGACTGATTCTCCGGTCACCAGCCGATACTAGTAGATGGGAGACTATCCATCGCTAGAGTAAAGTAGGCCATTAATATGAGCGAATTTGAAAAATGCGACATGAAGCAGGTTTTTTATCTCAGCCGTCTCTCCATCGATTTAAATGATTAATATCTTAAACGACGCCCAATAATTACAGCTATATAAATAAATGTGTGATGAACAAACTATATTTTTTTTCGACTATTCCCCGAATCGTTAATTAAAAATATCGTGAAAAATATCGCACAAAAAACATAATTTTCCTAATTCGAAAATATATCCTTGCCACACCAATGATTTAAATTTAAACGTGTGTAGGACTGATTAATAGATATAATCATTAGCTTTCAGTACTTGTTAAGTTTTTCGGTTGTCGGTTTGCGATATTATCGAGTAATGATAAATAATGCAAGCCCACCTGTGAAAAAAAGCTTTAAAAAATATTTTGAAAATTAAGTTAAAAGTCTCACCATAGAAACATTTTTCAAGTGTTTTTCGTCATATGGGGCTCCATATGTATTAGAAAATGTAGGTTTGACCAAACTGGCAAGCAAAAAGTTGAATTTTGTTACCTAGTGTTATTAGTTTTAAGTTTCCACTGCCGGTCGGCCGTTACAGTGCGTGGGAATACCATGATCCGTTGCTCAACATTGGCTGCATCCCAACGCAGAGTGACCCTTTCAAGGGTCATTTTCTAAAGTGTCAGCATTCGGTCAAAATATTGTTCGGTGCTGTACTGGACCGCGAGGGTTGTTTATGAAGTAAGCTTTTTTTGATGTTTATTATATTTAAATTATTTTTATGAACATTCTCTCGGCTGTTGAACCGTTGTTATACCATCGTTAATGTCAAATATAAAACGGCGTAATGTAAGTGCTGGCTATGGTGTACATGTGTCTTCTGGGGCTGGGACTGTTGATCCCATATTCTATAATGCATGATATTTTCGATTGATGACCGCAGTCACTAGTAGTAGTGAATTATGTCGAGGTATTCTGGCAAGATTTCATACCTATTTTTTAACAACTGCTGCTGAAGAACGTAAAGCTCGTTGATTTCCGAGTCCAATGGTGATGTAATTCCGGAAGTTGCTTTTATTGATGTGGAAAGGTTGGTACGTTGGCCAATGTTGCCAAATCGTACACATGTTGTGCTGATTGTGCAGTCAGTATTAATATGACTCGAGTCACTGTGCCCTCAGCATGCATCAACTTATATAATTGAATGGAATATAGAAACGGACATCAATTGATCTATTTGTTCCTCTTGTTGATTTGAAGATATATGTTAATTGCGTTGTAAATACCACGAATGCCTGAAAATTATAATCTTCAGAGCTCTTTACTCTTTGCTCGCTATATAAAGCCATTTGTCTTTCCAGCAGTTTTATTGGCCTTTCGTTGGTAGCTCTGTCGCTCTTCATCACATTGATTGTTGAGTCGAGAACTTCTCTCTGATTCTTTTGTAGCTGTCGTAGGAAATCTTCATTCATACCTTTACATTTCCTTTGCATAGTAAGAATCGAGAACACCAGATAAACCACTCGCCATATTACCAATGATATCGAGTGGTGAACGCGGCTGCCGTGACTTTTCCAGTATTTTGTTTTCTACTTGTAGTTCTTAAAAAATTTGCTTAAAGTGTTTGTACACTATATCACATACTGGTCGGTTGCTTAACTAAGGACATGAATAGCCAAGTTATGTGGTTTCGGCGGAAAATGAATTCATGTTTTGCCAGTATGAGTTTAGGTCGCAGTTAATTACCATGGTAATTTAACATTCAGATAGCGTCATATTAGTGGTGCCTAGTTTTAAAAAAAAGTTTCCGGTTTTCCATCAAAGTGAATCACTGTAATTGACATTGCTAGTGGCGGCATGCATAGCAATATCAGCAGTGTGGATGTGACGCAATGTACAATTATTTCCTTCCTTTGTTTGGGCGGCTCATTGTTTTCGTCGCTTGTGTCCGTGGTGTTTTCAATGAAACGACCTATTCAGAAAGTCGTGGTGTAAACTCCAGAGGCAGTTTTAACATCTACGTTTAATTCTATGTTTAACAATTATTATAATCCGTCCCATGGACCATTAAATCACTGGCATGTCGTCTTCCTTTATGAAAGCCAGTAGGCCTTCTTCAGACATAAAAGGGCCACTGGATTGTTTGAGATGGGTCGAGAATTAACTATGGCCTCAATTTCGATTATCACTGTGTCCAGGTTTTTTAAGATGAGAAAAATCGTGTTTGTGTTGTAGACCAACAGTTTTTTCGCTGATTTCACGCATTTAATGTTCACTTGCCTTTTGCTGTAGTGCTCAAAGATTTGAGGCGCAGCCTTGTTTGAGTAGATGGCATTTTTCATATCCTTCCTGATTATTTGCCCCAATGAAATTTGTTGCATTGTCTGGCACTTCCCACGACGATACAGGAAGCGGCGAAGATCTTCCAGAATTGAACGTGTAGTTAGATAGCTAACTAGTTCCAGATGCACTCCCTTTGTAGCAAAGCAGCAGAATACTGCCATATATGCCTTATCTGGCCTTTTTCCTTGAATCGTATGGGTGATCTGGAGTGGTGCAGAGTAATCTACGCCAGTGCTAAGGCATGGTTTTTATGAAATTACTAGACGAATTTCTGCCGTGCGATGGCTCTTAATGATTGGACGCTGCAATGCATGTTATCCTCATGTAGCCCTGTAAGCATTTGTATAATCGGATGTTAGTATGTTAGCGAGATTGGATGTGTGCCCTAATCTGCCTCCCATGCGTATGAGGCCAATGATTTCCAATTGTTGTGTTAATGAAATCTTTTTCTACACTGAGCCCATTAAAAATGGGTAAAAAGGGTATAATGGTTTTGTGCAAATGCATGTAACAGACAGAAGGAGGCAATTTAGATCCCATAAAGTATATAAGTTAATTCCCGCAACGTTATTTTTTAATAAAAATAAAAAAACCTTTATGGAAATGTGTCTCGTTTATTAGAGTTATAAAATGGAACAGAAACTCAAATCAAATCTATACCTACACAAAACCTAAGCTTGGCAACGGCAACAATGCAACGGTAGCGTAGCAGCGGCAGCGAGTGGCGTAATCGCTACGTTCTAGGGAATTTGGTTTTGGAGACGGAAAGATTGCAGACGCTGTGTTGGCAGTTTTGGCTATGTTGCATCGGATACTGTCGGTCGTTTATCGGTTTAACAACCTCTTAGTTAACTCCTCCCCCTTTAGTTGACGATTGTCTAAAAGCTATCTTCAAAAATAGGGGACCCTTATTTGCTGAGCGTTGAAATCGGATGGCGTAGTCCTTTGTCGTCGCTTGGAGGATTACCTTCTGCTTTCTTCGTAAGTGTAGTCCCAGAAAAATTAAAAAGACCAGAAAGAACAAAATAATCAGTGTACCCTTAGTCATTGCGGAGTCTATCTTCAGGTGTTGTAGCTGCTTTGTTATCGCATATGGCTATGTTTACAACAGTTTTACAATTTTTTTTGTTTTTGGTATATTTCTTTATTAAACAGGAATATTTAATTTGCTTCTAAGTGCATTATTGAATTCTTTTTACAATTGGCTTCAAAAGTATATTCTGATCATTTGTTTTCTCAAAGTTGAATAGTTTGACAATGTAAAGGCGTATTGATTTGTCGTGCAAAACAGATACGTCTGAAAATTCTAGCATTTCTTCTATTGAGAGCGGTGGCATATTACTTTTATTGAAAAGATTAACAATTTCGTCTAACTCGTTTTCATTCAAGAGTAACGAGTTGCCCACAGAATGGCATATCTGACGTTGGTTAATTCCTCTTTAATCGGTCTGACCACTAATCTACCTTCAAAATTTGGTGACTCTAGCTCTAATACCTTGGAAGATATAGCTATTTCCGATTTTTAAGGCGGAGTGTCTGGGGGGTGTTCTAGTAGGCGTGGCCGGGATATCAAGGTCTTAATCTTTTGGGGAGGTCACCAGCAATCTACATACAAGTTTGGTGTCTCTAGCTTTAAAATTGTGTTAGTTATACACGTGTTACCGCTTTGAGCTTGTAAATATATCGATTTTAGCAATTACGGAGGCGGAAGGGGGCGTGGCCAGAAAATTTTTTCTGTGATACTTGGGGTACCTTATATATTCAAAATTTGGTGACTCTAGTTTTACAACTGTGGGAGATATAGCCATCTACGATTTTTTTTAAGGCTGCGCGGTGGGGAGGGGCATTCTAGTGGGCATGGCCGCGAAATTAGGGCCGCAATTTTTGGAGGTTCACCAGCAATCTACATACCAAATTTGACTGATTGTGACTCTTACTTTAATATTGTAGGAAATATTCAACTTTAATCGATTTGCGATTTGTGGTGTATCGACATGTTATCGATTTGCCAGCCTCCCAGAGGGCGTGACACAAAAATCTTAACACTTTGTCTGAAGTAGATAACTACAAGTATATATTCCAAATTTCAAGTCTCTATCTTCAATAGCATCGAAAAATATTGCGTTCATACGGACAGACGAACAGACGGACGGCCAGCATGACGGACATTGCACAAAACCAATATACTAGTTTCACTTCGTGAACGAGTATAAAAATGTATATTAAAATAAATGAAAATATGTGGCTGTGGCTTATTGGCTGCGCCCACGAACAACTAGATCGATGCAATCGTATACGAGAATAGATTAGCGACGACTAACTACGACGGAAAGCTAGCTTAATATCCAAGCCTGCAACAATGCTTGCAGAGCGACAAACAAGATGAGAGAGAGCGTTGCCGAAGCCGACCTTACATGTTATTGTTATATTATTTACAAAGCTATCAAATGACCAATTTTAAATAATAAGTATTCATTACGTTAGGTTATTCGAGATTAAGAATTTGATTTATGGTGAATTTTCTGCTGCTGATCCGAACACTATCGTTTCCTACAATAGAATCAAACGATGTAAGTGTGGGCAATATGAAAAATTTTACGTTTGTTTCTGTGTGATTAAATAAATTGGCGACTTTGTGGTGTGTAATACGTACACTTCCACGTATAGTGACTGCTCTGAAAGTTTTTTTATTTCCAATTGGATTGGAGACAAACTTGGGGTGGATGTAGTTCCTGTTTGAACCTGTATCTATTAGTATCTTGAGTGTTTGGCCGCTCCTCATTTTACACTCGAAATATGATAATGAGGAGTCTGTTATTCTAAAAAATTCTGTGTCGAATAGTCTACGGTTTTTTTTGTCGGTTTCTTCATTTTCGTCTGTGTCACCCGACAATTCGTTGGCAACATCAAACATAATTGATTGATTGTTGCTGTGCTCTCGAGCGAATGAAGGTGGGAGCCAAAAGAAGAGTGCGGTTTGAGCATGAACAGAGTGAAGTCGCATCGGAAGCGTTCGACGAATAATATTATTTCTGGCATAAAAATGTACTGTACGATTAACAACCAATATTGAAGTATTTTTTAAATGTATTACAATTAAAAATCGAATAGAGTTTTATTTTCCATCATAAGCCGCTATATCCCAACACGCCCAACCGCTACAAAACCAGCCCTTGACAAGTCAGAAGTGGGATTACTACAAAAAGTGAAAAAAGTCAGACGGACAATGAATTGCGATGTATTTATGTGTATGAAATAGTGACAATTAAAGTGGCTACGATTGTTTGAACATTGACGGGAAAAACATATCAGACTAAAAAAACACTACAAGAAAAGTACAAGCGAGCGGGTTTGTCAACGTCAGGAAATAGAGACCAATTAAGGCAACGATTACACGAAATAGTGATGATGAATATGCTAGTTTGGAAACGTAGAATCGTTCAATGCAAGATAAAATTAACGAGCTGGAAAATACGGTACGAGAATTGCAAGAAAAATCATTTTTTGAACCTTCTAGAAACTCATTGTACTCGCCGGTTACGGTCTATCGCGCGTCGGCAGGATTAACCGTCGCGCCAGCACAAGTAACGGAGTGTCCGCGTATTTCACCATCGCTAATGTTCGAGCGTCAGAAAAATCCAACGACCAACACACAACATGTTGAATGTTCAATCGGTACGCTGCAAGACCCGATCGCGAATTCACATATGTATTTGCCTAACGTAAATGTAGCAACGTTGGAACGTTTCAGCAACATGTTTGTTCACATATGTACGCGCCTAATGTAAATGTAGCAACGTCTCAGCTGCATGGGCAAAACGAATTGACAAATGTTGCAACGTCTCGGCAACATGTTGTTGGTTCACATATGTGCGCACCTTACGTAAATGTAGCAACGTCTCAGCTGCATGGGCAAAACGAATTCACAAATGTTGCAGCATGTTTTCAATTCACATATGCCTCATATCCAGCCTAACGTAAATGTATCCAAGCTTCAAATGCACGATCAAGAACATTTTATAAATGTTGCATTGCATCAGCAACGTGTTATTAATTCAAATATGTATGTTCCCAATGGTAATACCACGAATGTAAATACAAACGTTCACGCTCAAGATAATTCGGGTAGAGTTAAATCGCATATGGACAATTTTCCATATAAAATGTATAATAACAACGGTAGTAACAGCGTATATGCAAATAACACGAACAATTGGCATCCGTATGGCAATGTAAAGGAAATTGTCGCACTGCTACCAGAATTCAGTCCGTCGTCCGATAAATCCTTAGATCCGCGACAATTCGTTAAACGTATTGAATCCCTTCGTAACGCATATCAATGGGATGATCGAGCAGTAATATTCAGTGTGAGGCAGAAAATGCAAGGACCGGCGAAATATTGGGTCGATTCAAACGAATGTGTCTTCCAATCCTGAACCGAATTTGTTGAGAAATTTTTGAGTGACTTCCCATGCATCGAAATCGCAGCTGATATCCACGTTAAAATGTCCAAAAGCACGGAGAGCAGTTAACGAATCACCCCAAGAGTATTATTAGAAGATGCTGGCAATGGGTAAAAAGGGTGAGTTATCATATTCGGCAATTGCAACACATATAATAAACGGAATTAATGATTACTTTTTGAAAAGAAAGATATCAAATCATTACGTATCCTGTAACCATTTATTATGCGATATATTACCGTACAGCGCCCACAACGAAATTAAACATACCCCGACCATAGTTAGGAAGAGAGAAAATATCATGTCCCCCAGACAACGTTCAGATATCTTAACGACAAAGCGGAAAAATGATGAAAAGGGGGAAAATATGATAAAATGTTATAACTGTCGGGCACTATGTAAATGTCCAGAGCCGCAACGGAAATCACGATGTACGGTCTGCAATCGTACTACGCATGACGCTGTAAATTGCCCGGAAAGACAGAAATCAGGCTCACAGATAAACAAAATTGACGAGAAGCTAAAAGAGGACATTTGTAAAGTCATTTCGATTAATGGCAACGAAACAAACGCATTTGTAGACCCCGGTAGTTCTAGAACTCTTATTAGAACAACGTTCGCCAATCGAGTAGGTGTCTCGCAACGCTGCGCGGTGACTCTAAACGGATTTGGCGGATTTGGTGGAAAATTCTTTTGCAATCAAAATCTTGATCCAAAATTAGTCATTGATGAGAACAATTATGACGCTGAAATGCTTTTAGTAGATGACGGGCTTATTTCAGAAAACGTTTTATTGGGCAACGATATTCTGTGTCGAAACGATAATAAATTAATAATTATGGGTAACAAATGTTTCGTGGAAAATATATTGAAAACGGGCGCAGATGAAAATCTACAAGATGTAGAAAATTAAATAATAGAAAAAGCTTTTACGCGAAACGCAGCCTGCTTTGCAAACAAGAATAGTGACCTCGGAAAGTGTTCATTAGCAAAAATGGACATAACATCGAATGTTCCAATATCTACAAAACCATATCGAGTAACTTTCGCCCAAAGACGTATCATAGCTGATATGATATCGGAATTATTAGAATGTGACATTATCCGACCGTCCGATTCGCCATACGCATCCGGGATTGTCATGATTAATAAAAAGAATGGAGAATATCGGATGTGTGTCGATTATCGCCGATTAAATACAATCACGACCAAAATACCGTTCCCTATGCCAAATTTAGAAGATCAGTTCGCCCAATTGTGTGGTAACGAATATTTCAACAAGTTAGATCTTCGCATGGGCTACTATCAAATTGAAATTATTGAACCATCAAAGAAATACACAGCCTTCGTTAGTCCAGATGGGCATTATGAATTTAACAGAATGCCATTTGGCTTGGTCAACGCTCCGTCTGTGTTCCAATGTGTAATGAATAAAGTAATTAGTCAAATGAATCGCGGAGAGGTTCTGGCATACTTGGACGATGTAATAATACCGAGTAGAACAATTAACGAGGGAGTTGAACGTCTAGAGAGAATGTTTGGAATATTGAAGGAAAGCGGATTAAAACTACGTTTCGATAAATGTAGGTTTCTTTAAAAGGAAATTAACTTCCTGGGGCATATTGTAAACAAGAATGGTATAACGCCGGGAGAAGATAAAATTAGTGCCATTAGAAATTTTAATATGCCCACGAATGTAACCGAAGTCAGGCGTTTCCTAGGGCTCACTGGGTGTTTTAAATAATTTGTCAAGGACTATTACATGATTTCAAGGCCATTGACGCGATTGCTTCGTAAATCAGAAACACCCTTTGCATTAACAGAGGTGCACCATCAGGCTGTCAAGAAACTCCTAGACAAATTATGTTGCGTACCAGTGCTTGCATTGTATGATTTCAAAGCACATCATGAAGTTCACACCGACGCTTGTGCAATCGGACTGGCAGGAGTTCTATTGCAATCTCAGGACAAAACCAACTGGAAGCCCGTTTGTTATTTCAGCCGCCATTGTAATGATACTGAGAGCCGTTATCACAGCTACGAGTTGGAAATATTGGCTGTGGTCGAAACATTGAAAAGGTTCAGAACTTACGTACTCGGAAAACCATTTCGTCTCATCACGGATTGCTCCGCTATTGCAAAAGTTAATTCAAATAAGGAGCTCATACCCAAAATAGCAAGATGGTGGTTTAATATACTTGACTATGACTGCGAAATTGTTCATCGAGAAGCTACTAAAATGGCTCATGTCGATGCTATGAGCCGGGCATCGGATTCGACGCCAACGAAGTCCTTAGAAGAGATAGTTCAAGCTATTACTAGAGATGCCGACGACTGGCTTCTGACGATGAAAGTACAAGATCCAAAACTGCTAGAAATTTTTAGTGTTCTGCGAGGGCTACAAGCTAATGAGAAAAACAAGCAGATACGACAAGACTACGTGATAAATAATCATTGATTGTATCATAAAATAGATGACTCAACGCGATTTGTGATGCCAAATGCGGTCAGGTGGCGAATTGTAAAGTTATGTCATGACGATGCCGGACATTTTGGTTTGGATAAAACCCTTTCTCGGACACAAGAACGTTTCTGGTTTCCTAGAATACGGAAATACGTAAAAGAATATATCGCGTCCTGTATTCAATGCTGTTATTTTAAATCCAAGGGAGAAAAACCAGAAGGAAGTTTGCACTATGACGATATTGAGCCTATTCCATTTCGAAAGCTGCATGTGGATCATTTGGGGCCATTCATTAGGAGTAAACGCGGAAATACCCATATATTTGCGATTTCCGACTCATTCAGCAAATTCCTAATTGTCAAGCCGGTAAAGAATATAAAAACGCGGCCCGTCCTAAATACATTAAACGAAATATCAAGTTATTTCGGCCTGCCAAAATGTATCGTATCGGACCGAGGAACAGCATTCACCTCTAAACAGTTTGAAGAGTACTGTCAGCGGAATCAAGTCCAACATATCAAAAATGCTGTTCGTACACCCCGTGCAAACGGACAAGTTGAACGTGCCAATCAGACGATCCTAAACTTTATACGTACGACCCACGAATCGCCCAAAGATTGGGATGTGACACTACGAAGTTTGCAATGGACTGTGAATTCGCAACGCAACGACACGTCTGGATTTAGTCCGAACGAGCTTGTCTTTGATTTTAAGATCACCGATATTATCCAGAATCATCTGACTGCCGCCATACACGATGATCTTTTCGAACATGCGATTTACGATGAGTCTATCAAAAAACACTGTGACGCTGCAACGAACATCGCCTGTGAACGTGCCAAATGGAAGAAGAGATTCGACGGTAAACATGCTAACCCCGTTCTTTATTCCATAGGTGACCTGGTTTTAGTGCAGAATGAGCCAGCAGCCACTGGTGAATCCCGAAAACTGGAGCCTCTGTATCGGGGGCTGTATCAAGTAACCAAGACGTTAGGCAATGATCGCTATGTTATTAAAGACATCCCTGGTATGCAGATAACATCACGTAAATACTGTTCTGTATATGCTGCGGACAAGATGAAACCGTGGTGCTCCAACATCCCTGAATTGGATATGGAATCTGATGACGACGATAATCGAATCGGGGATGATTTGGAGTCAGGATTGGCCGAGTTGTCACCCGACAATTCATTGGGAACATCAAACATGATTGATGTTGCTGTGCTCTCGAGCGAATGAAGTTGGGAGCCAAAAGAAGAGTGCGGTGTGAGCATGAACAGAGTGAAGTCGCATCGGAAGTGTTCGACGAATAATATTATTTCTGACGTAAATATGTACTGTACGATTAACAACCAATATTGAAGTATTTTTTAAATGTATTATAATTAAAAATCGAATAGAGTTTTATTTTCCATCATAAGCCGCTATATTCCAACACGCCTAACCCCTACAAAACCATTCCTTGACATCTGTTTGTTCATTATATTCGTCCAAAGTGTATTGATACCCCTCTAGGGTCTCGTAATTTAGCATAGCTTGTTTGTATTCTGTTGGTGTAGTGTCGTTTCCGACCTGACCTTCCTCACCTGCCGGTATATTAAATGTTTTCTGTTTTTTATCTACTTAAGCCATGGGAGTAGGAGGTCTATTGCCCATTTCAAATTGTGACCATTCTGGATCGGATGCTTTGGTCAACCTCCATTGGCTCTGGCCTTGGTTATGGCTTGACAGCCATCGGACGTAGTAGGGTTGTCAGTTGGGGTTTCTGGTGTTGGAAATTTAACCACGGAGTGGCAGACATTTTATGCTCGAAACATGCAAAGTTTGGTTGTGTGGGATTGGGTGGGAATGGTTGTCTAAAACCAGAATATTTATTGTTCTGATTCATATTAGTCGCGTATTGTGGTATAGTCGGTGGAAGCGTCCTTTGGTGTGAGACTGGAGGAGGTTGTCGGTAATTAGGGTTATAGTTTGGTAGTATTGTGCGTGGTGCTGGTACCGGTCTTTGTTCGGAAATCCTGAAACTTAAATTTTGGCTTTTATTATTGGCGTATGCCGTTCTATACTTTTGGTTATCCAATCTTAGACACAAATGTATAAAGCGGATCTTGTTTATTATCAGTGACAAGTACTTGTAGACGACTTGGTAGAAATCTGTCACCGTTTGGTGACTACTTTGAACTAATGTCGTCTTCTGATATTCTAGTGTACTTATATCCCGTTAGTCTGCGAAGTGGTGAGTGAGGCACGTTGATATTAAATCCCAATTCAAGGGCACATTGTACGAACCTAGCGCTTCGTTTGCATACCCTGTAATCTTGACCCGAATTGTGTGTAAAATGGCAAAATATTTGTGAGAGCCTTTTTAGCGTCATCGGAGTATATTTCTAAAATTCTTTCTATACCTTTTCTCCAGAAATTAAATCCTACTGGATCGCCAGTAAATTCTTTTATACGCTTCACAGTATCTGGTACTCTGTCTAAGCCATTAAAGTATCCATGGAAGTTGGGATTTATAGTTTGCGTTTTGGTATACGCGAACTCTACTGGTTTAGATTGAAGACTTTCCAAAAGCACAGGTAATTATTGATTCAATATTTCCCCTATAAAATTCTTTATTGATTGTTGAGTTTTTTCGTGCATGTTTTCGTATCGATTTGCTGTCCAACTTGTGTTTAGAACTGGTTAGTACAAATTAGACATTTGGATGTTTTAATTTGCAATTGCAATGACAATACTATTGAAATGGAATTTAGAATTTAGTACGCCTCAAATAAGAAGAATAATGCTCACATTTTTTATACTCGTTCACGAAGTGAAACTAGTATATTGGTTTTGTGCAATGTCCGTCATGCTGTCCGTCCGTCTGTCCGTATGAACGAAATATTTTTCAACACTATCGAAGATAGAGACTTGAAACTTGGCATATATACTTTTAGTTATGTGCGTCAGACACAGTGTTAAGATTTTTGTGCCACGCCCACTGGGAGGCTGTCAAATCGATAACATGTCGATACACCTTAAATCGCAAATCGATTAAAGTTGAATATTTCCCACAATATTAAAGTTAGAGTCACCAAATTTGGAATGTAGATAGCTGGTGATCTCCTCCACTAGAACGCCCCCAGCGCCCCCGCCCTAAAAAATCGGAAATGGCTATATCTCCCACAGTTTTAGAGCTAGAGTCACCAAATTTAGAATATATATTACTGGTAAGGTCCCCCAAACATCACAGATACAATTTTCCGGCCACGCCCTCATCCGCCTCCGTAATCGCTAAAATCGATATATTTGCAGGCTCAAAACGGTAACATGTGTATAATTTACACAATTTTGAAGCTAGAGACACCAAACTTGGTGTGTAGATTTCTGGTGACCTCCTCAAAAGATTGAGACCTTGATATTCTGGCCCCGCCCACTGCAACGCCCCCCAGCGCCCCCGCCCTAAAAAATCGAAAAAAACTATATCTTCCAAAGTTTTAGAGCTAGATTCGCCAAATTTCAAAGGTAGACTCGTGGTCCTTTTAATAAGGGTACAAAAATTTACCACCCACGCCAACCCCTGCTCTCTCCCTCCACCGCAAAGTGCGAAAGCCTATATCTCCCACATTTTGCGATCTAGAATCACAAAATTTTAAACGTAGATGGCTGGTCACCCCCTCTAACGATTCGTAAAAAAATTTCCCGGCCACGCCCTCTCCCGCTTCCGCACATCGCGAAAAGCTATATCTCCCACAATTTTGGAACTAGAGTCATCAAATTTTAAACGTAGATGGCCGGTCGACCCTTTTAAAGCTCGGTATGTTTCTTGGCCACGCCCACTTCCTCCTATTCCCGCCCCCGTAAATCGTGAAAAGCTATATCTCCCACAATTTTTTAGCTAGAGTCACAAAATTTGGCAGACAGTGTTAAGATCGACCCCCGCCCCTACGAAATATAAAAATTCTATATTTTTCCAAAATAACATTAATTGCTTCCGTGTACTGTGAACGAGTATTACGCAGTCGGTTATGTCCGACTGCAACGTTCTTACTTGTTATCAAATGGAAATGTGTGTTGAATGTGTTTCAAATGCGTTTCAGATATGTTTAACATGTGTTTAAAATATGTTTCAAGTGTGAGATATGTTAAGTTTAGTTAAAACTAGGGTTAATTCTTTTTTTTTTTTTTTTTTTGAATAGTGCAAGGCACAAGTGGCTTCTGTTGTTCTTGGGATTTTTTTTTATTTTATTAATTTTATTTAAATTTCTCATTTTTTTTATTTGTGTATAAAAATGTACTTTTATAACGAGTAGCTGGTTTGGCTCTTCTACCCTGGAGGGCCCTTTAAAGAATTCGCAGTGTTGGCAAAAATGATACTGTCTTTTGTTAGGAACAAATTCCTTCCAAATCTAGTTTGGATGTAGTGATTTACCATTTTACGGCTTTTTATGTAGTCACTTTGGCACTATTCGTATTCACTTTTTCATTTGTATTTCTTTATTTTGTGATTTCAAGCTTTTTGTTACTTTTCTTATAAATGTAATTATTCGTTAGCTTACAGTAAAAATGATGTGGCCGCCTTTCCCAATGGGGCGGAGGTACTCCTCTTTGCGTTGGCTACTGGGGCTCCGCTGTCCATACATTTTCTTGGAAAGTGCTCTGCGAACCGATCGTACAGGACTTGTGGTCCACCGATGGCAGTTCTACAAACTGCTGCAGCAAATATGCAGCGATTAATTTAATGATCGCGAGTTCCTTGGATGTGATAGTCGCACTTTTTATTTGGACAATAACGCGAAATTGTACTCGGACTCATAAGCGAATTGTTCGATTTGCTCGGGCGCCAGTTAATTCCCGCAAGATTAATTTTATATAAAAATTAAAAACCTTTATGGAAATATGTCTCGTATATTAGAGGTGTAAAATGGAACTGAAACTCAAATCAAATCTATACCTACACAAAACCTAAGCTTGGCAACGGCGACAATGCAACGGTAGCGTAACAGCGGCAGCGAGTGTCATGATCGCTAAGTTCTAGGGAATTTGGTTTTGGAGACGGAAAGGTTGCAGACGCTGTGTTGGCAGTTTTGGCTATGTTGCATCGGATACTGTCGGTCGTTGATCGGGTTAACAACCTCTTAGTTAAGTTATATATTCTTGATCAGAACGACAGGCTATCTGTCCGTCTGTATGAACGCAGCGATCTCGGAATCTACAAAAGCTAGACACTCAAACTAAACGACTATAGATTCTGTAACACAATACACAATACGAGATTATCATTTTTTGTCGTCTCACTAATATCGATAAAAATCGATTGTAATATTTAATTCTTTCTTTGTTTTCTTAGCATATCACATAGCTAGAGCCACAGAATTTGGTTCGGAAAGTGCGCATGAACCATACGCAGCTTAAGAATATTTCAGATTTTGGATACCTCCGCCACTCGCCCCATTTATAAAAAAAAACTCAAAACTCAAATACTACAGACTTGGGCTTTGGTTGGTACATAGATGTGAATACTCTTATTATGTAGTAAAAATTGCATTAAGATCATACTCTTAGGTTAAAAGTTACATAGATTATGGGTTCCACTTAAGACCCCGGAGGGCAAAAAACAGAAATTGTTTACGTACAGCTTCAATTTTATCCTGATCAACCTTGTATTAGGGACGACCATATTTTAATTGTGGAGTGTTTAATTAGAGCTATATACAAATATATGTATTATCAAGTAATATAAAAAATTAATTTATTTAAATTCTCTGTCTTAAGGCTAGTAAATTTCTACAACTCAATCTCTGGGACACATTTAAATATAACATAGGGGTAGGTTCCGGTCGACGCAACAAAACTGAAAAACGTTTTTCGGCAGCCAAAGTCAACGCAGTGCATAAATAACATATTTCCATGGGCAGGATTTTTCTTGTGGGAAGGGGTTACAAAACAAATATTTTTTAATATGGGAATTTTAAGGTTGCCACATAGTTTTTACAAACTTCCAACTATATATTTTGTTTGAGGAGCGAATAGCCAATTGAAAAGCCACACTGCAAATTTTGTCTTGTTTTCAAATGTATGCTCGTTTTTTTTTTTTTTTTTTTTTTTTGGGATGAGGAGGAGAAATGCATTATGCATCTCTCGATCTGCCGTCGCAGAGAGGTATGTAGGACTCTCGCCGACTAAAACCCCCCTCACATGGGCCTATCTCCACTTCGGAATTGCTTTCGCATTACTTCGAAGTGAAGCCCCTCACGCGCTATGCGCTCTCATCGTTAACCCTGCGTCCAGGATTCCTCTTTTGTCCGTTTCTTTATCTTGCGTACAAATCCTGCTTTTTTCAACGCAGGATTTCGCCTACAAAGCTCGCCACAAGCTTACAGTTTTCTTCGCAGTTTATCATTTTGTTTATGATGTTCTCGGGCGTTAAAACTCCAATTTTAATAGCTAGTTCACTACGTTTTTGAGACCATCGTTCTCTGTGAAAGATAGTAGATAGTGCTCTACACTATCATTTTCGGTGTCAGCATACACGCAACTTCTATATTCGCTTTTTCCGATTGAGTACAGGAAAGAGCTAAAGTAGCCATGTGCAGTTATCATCTGTGTGACGTAGTAGTCCACGTTTCCGTGTTTCCCCTCTACCCATTTTTGTATGTGAGGAATGAGTCTAGCGGTCCATCTTCCAGTGCGTTCATGGACCGTTAGACTCACGTTACGCATCTAAGTGTTTATATTGTCTTTCCACAAGTGGTTTACCATTAAGAAAAAGGGGTTGTTGAGCTATTGAGCTTTTTCAATAACTTTAGGAATTTGTTAAATGTATAACACAATTTAGGTTTTCTTTTAACAAATTATAATATAAGTTTATTTAAAGTTTTATAAAGTTTGTTTCTGATTAAGGCAGGCGGACCCGAATTGGTACGTGCAAGCTTCAAACGACGAATTTTGTATTTTACAACGTTAAGCGAAATGCAGGTGGCCAATGCGAACCAAATGCACGAAACGAACGATTCGAACTAATAGCTCACTGCGCAGCAGCGATTACAAAGCCTAGACCGAAAGTCAAGGCAAAAGGTTATGACAAAGATATGAGATCGCAGTTTAAATAAAATGGGCTTAAGAGTGGCTTAAGCAGTTGCTTCGCAGAGCAACGAAAAGTAGTGTGATGTTCTGAGTGAACAATTCAAAAATTACTCCAGCTGTTTGGGCTGCGTAGCCAAACATTCTCCCCCCGTTGGAAGACATGGGCTATCAACCAAGTCCTTGATAGGAAGCAGGCACAGCTTCTTTACGGCTCTCTTCATCGCTCCTGTTGAGGTGTGCAAAATAGCTACGCGAGGGACTCCATCCTTTCTCAAGATGATCTCCGTAACTCTGGCAAGTGGCCACCTGAGGGGTGGCAGATTTTCGTCCTTGACGAGAACGACATCGTTGACGCATAGACCCGGCTTGGAAGTACGCCATTTGGAGCGCTGCTGCAGAAGAGTCAGATACTCCTCTCGCCAACGAGTCCAGAACACCTGTCGCAAGTATGTTACGCGCTGCAGCCATCCAGACGATTGAACTGAAGACGCGTTAAGTCAGGCTCAATGAACAATGAGTTGGGCACACCAGTTAGGAAGTGAGCTGGAGTGAGCACATCTAGGACAGCAGGATTTTCTGAAAGTGGAAGCAATGGCCTGGAATTAATAATCGAAGATATGCTGCAGACAAGGGTGCGTAGTTCTTCGAAACTCAGAGCACAGGAACCAATAACGCGATAAAAGTGATGTTTCGCTGTCTTGACTGCGGCTTCCCAGAAGCCTCCAAAATGTGGTGGTCGAGGGGGAATGAATTTCCAACCAATGGTAGCGGCCAAGCGGCTGAGAAATAGTCGCTTTACCTCAAGTAGCTCGTTCTTAGCACCAACAAAATTCGTTGCGTTGTCCGACCAGATCTGGAGTGGTTTGCCGCGAGTGGAGATGAATCTCTTTAACGCGTTCAAGAACGAAACCGTAGATAAATCCTTTACCAACTCCAGATGTAATGCCTTTGTTGCGAAACAAACGAAGACGCTCATATAACATTTGACTGGAGCCTTATTCCGAACATCTGGTGTGTAGAAAAATGGTCCGCAATAATCAACACCTGTGACTTCAAACGCTCGGCAGCCATTCAAGCGTTCTTTGGGAAGATCAGCCATGATGTGCTCTACTAAACGAGGCTTGGTCCGAAAGCATCTGACACATTTTCCAACCACTCTGGATGCAGTCTTCCTTCCGCCAATCGGCCAATACTGCAGACGAATATGAGCAAGAAGTGCCCGTGGACCAGCGTGTAAGTTCCGTTCATGAAAGTTTAAAATGAGCGAATTAGTAATTGGATGCTGCCTTGGAAGAATTATTGGATGACGTGCTTTGAAGTCCAGCGCGGAGTTTTTTAAACGACCATCAACTCTGAGAAGGCCAAGATCATCCAAGAATGGGTTCAGAGACGCGATGCAGCTGGATGGCTTGACAGCTCTATTTGCTTTTAGCGCTTTAATGTCTTCTGCTAAATATGCGCTTTGGACGAAAACTTAAGAGTAAGAGACGACTACCATGTTGCAAGCACTGTTAATCCAGGGTGTCTGACTCTATGTATGAATTTATAGACATATGCGAATATACGCTGCATTGTATTAAAAGAGTTGGCGTATTTACGTATATGTCGACTAAGGGAGATGCAACAAGAAGGACGCTTTTCCTTAATTCGAGCTTTGGTTTTTCTGGGAGACAAAAAGCCGGCCAGTCCAATACAGAAAGTACAGTACAGAAAGGAACTGAGGGCCATTAAACCAGAGTGACGAGTTATATAGTTCATGCGGTGTAGCTCCTCTAGAGAGTATGTCCGCCGGATTGAGGGAAGTGGGAACGTGGCGCCACTCCATGCCTTGGGTTAGCTCTTGAATAGCAAAAACTCGATTAACTACAACAACGTTTAAATTCGATGGTTCTGTAACACATCCATTACCGGTCCTAGAAGTACAAGTGGGTCGTATAAACGGGCTATAGTTGAGAGAATCGATCCCTTAGATGGCTTTGATCTTGGCTGAATGAAAGAGAAGGAGAACAACAGTTGATCCGAGGCTGAATCCCAAGCGAGTCCGAGAGTTTTAGTTATGTCGCTCCCATCATCAAACTTAAGAAAAGATTCCCTAACTTTCTTTGCTATACCATGCAGTACCGAAGAATGGCTAGATCACCATTTCCGCAGCTTAAAACCGCCGTTCGCCAAAACGCCAGACGTCTGTTTTAAAATTTTGATTGCCTCTTGAATCGAATCCCCACAAGAAATGAGATCGTCCACATAGAAATCGCGCCTTAAGATCCGAGATCCAATGGGAAACGCATTTTCTTCATCCATGGACAGTTGATGCATGGCACGAATAGATAGAAACGATGCTGGTTTTGTAACGCGTACATTTTTCCTATGTCCCCTGTTAAGGCAACAGGAAACGTACGAAAGCGAAGAAGGATATGAAATAATGAGCTTTGAATGACAGGTCCAGCCAATTACAGTTCATTTAATGAATATCCTGATGAAGTGGCTGCGGAACCGTCAAACACGACTCTCAACTTTGTCGTAGAACTGTCCTCTTTAAACACACAATGGTGCGGCAGAAAATAAAATAAAAAAGGCCAGAGATTCGTTAAGTGTCGCGTTAGAAAAAAAACTGGGCCAGTTTTTATCTTATTGAAGATCTGCAGGGAAGGGAAGTAGATACTTATCATGCAATGGACATCAGAATCTGAATCCCGATTATCTTCCGTCTAGCAAGATCAGATTATCTGATGTGTAAAGCTCATCGTTAGTTTTTGTAACTAGTTGAATTTTAACATTTATCGCAGCTCAAATTGCGCTATAAATTATACTTGCAATAAACAGGCAAAGCAGATGTTGATGCCTTGGATAATGCTGTAAGTTTTTCTCTAAGTCTATAATAGTGGAATTATTCCAGAACTTACAATGTAAAGCGCAGCCACCTTAAAGGTTCCAATCTAACAACTTTCGTAAAGCTCTGGAAACGATCCCTATAAAAGGCCCCACAATTCAGTTTTCGTTCTCTCTTATTCTGCCAAACGATCCACCCATTAGACTCACCTATACATGGAGCACTTTAGCCGCACGCGGGTTTTTGTCTCTACGGTGGATCATAAATATAAATCTATAAGACCTACACTGTGGCCTCGAGAGAGTTCGAATTATTTTCCTCTTTGGGTAAGATGCAGATACGCCCAAAAACCTTCGCAGCGCCTCTAACTTGGCCATTTTTTTTTTAAATACCTACTTCCAGATTGGGAAGCATTGCGCGCTGCGCACTGCAAAACCCAGCTTTGCCCACACTATCGCCGTCACTAGCTTCTGCTATCCAAGGCAATTCTTACGGCCAGTTTAAGTGTGGGCATTAATTTTTTTTTCGGACATAGTCTCCAAAAGCTGCAATAAGAAGAGCATATTTACTGCGTTCTATATTCCCCGGAGGAAGCTTGAAGAGAAGCTGGAACCGAATGCGTATTTCAACGCTTGCGCCGGCAGCTGAATAAAGTTCAGCCTCTTAATCGCACGCCAAATGCTCTAGTGTTAATATATGTGTGCCAATACTAAAAGTGTGTGTATATCGTCTTAACGAACTTAAAACGAATAAGTTCAGCTTTCTAGCTTCAGTAGTCTCTGAAATCGACGCATTTATACAGACAGACGGACAGACAGACGCACATGGCTAGATGGCCTCGGTTAGTAATGGTGATTAAAAATATATACACTTTATGGGGTCGGAGATTCCTCCTTCTGCCTCTTATATATATTTGCACAACACCATTATACTGTAGGAGTCCTTTGTAAAGAGGTTGTCCTTTTAATTAATGAGGCTTTAGCGTCTTAGCGCTTTGACGTTGGTTTGTTGAATGTTCATTGTTAGAAAACTTATGCTACTTGTTAGCTGAAAAATATAAGTACATAAGTGAGGGGAGAGACTTATGTATATGCATAGCGAATAAAATTACTCTACTGAGTATGAATTATACTGATTCTGTATGTCCGAGGTCCGATTGTGAGGGGTGTGTATGTGAGGGGTAAAATTGTGAATGAGTTAAGTGGTGTGTGTTGTCCGGGTTTCCAGTCCCCAGTTTTATGGAACTATACTGGAAGTATTCTTTTTAGGATACGAGCTCTGACCAGAGGATGATACCACGGAGTAGGGCATCGCTGTACCTCAAGCAGTGGTATAGCACGTGCTCCGGGTCCTCATTTGAGTATGGGCAAGTTGGACATTCTGGGCTATATAAACTTGTGTGGGATATTCCGATACCCGCCATGGCCCGTGAGAAATTGAGTAAGATGAAAATTTATTTCTCCTCTTGTTCGTCCAATCCACATCTCGATGTTTGGAATTAACCGGTGAGTCCATCATTCTTTGGCGGTCATGTCCCACCTCACTTGCCATCTAACCATCGATACCTGCCTCTCTGCTCTTCGGCCTCTATATTATATATATATATATAAGGCGCGAGCTGTGTATATCGCTTCCATCTCCATTGCCAGTATATCTACTGGAACCATTCCTAAAAAAACAAGTGCTGGGTCGTCAGACACAGAGCGGAATCCAGATATGACTCGCAGTGCGCTAAGCCTGTAAGGCGCAATTATCTTTTCCTTTTAACACTATTGGCAACAACAGTGGCCCATACGGGCGCCGCATAAAGCTGGATGGAAGCAACTACGATTGTTGCTATTGCGGTGTTTGCAGCCACCTCTATTTCCCTGACCCCTTTTGCCACTACAGCAAGTGCTATGTCGTCGGCAAAACCAATTAGATTGCATCCATTTGGTAGCTGCGTTCTAATCCTCATTATTCATCATCGTACATAATGTTCCACAGCAGTGTTCCAAAAACCGATCGCTGTGGTACTCCAGCTGACACCTTGTACCTCTTTGCTCCCTTGTCCGTCTCGTACTTCAGCACTCTATCCGAGAGAGCTATATAGATTATATGCAAAAGGAAGGTTGGTGTTGCTATCTGGAAAAGAGATTCTCGGATGCGCGTCCAGTTCGCTGAATTGAAGGCATTGCGGATGGCCAGAGTGAAAACCGGGCTCCTTAGTGCCCTAAGGCGCCCAGTGAATGCAGCTAAATACATAATGGTGTGAGGCGTTTCAAGTTTTCCCCGTAGCCAAAAAAATCGTGAAAAATACCGTATAAGTAATCATAGTTTTCTTTATTTAAAAATATATAATTGCAGAACCAATGATTTAAATGTGCAAATGTGTGTGACTGACTAATAAATATATTTATTTTCAAAATCGGTGATATAATTACCTCTGAAAAAAGCTAAAGAAAATACCGGTTTATTTAAAAATTTTAAAAAAAAAAGTATCACCACAGAAATATTTTTAAAGTGGATTTTCATCTCTATGTATCAGGATAGCTATGTTTGGTATGTCGACAGAGTGATTGAAGATGGAATAGTAGAACCATCCATATTAGAGCATAACTGCCCACCTTTCTTAGTTCCTAAGATGTCACTCCCAAATTCGACAGAGAAAAGATGGCTCTTAGTGGTAGAACATCGCCAAGTCAATAAAAAGCTCTTGGCGGCCCCTTTCCTAGAATAGAAGATATATTTTTGATCAATTAGGTCTTTTGGGGAGGACACCAGCAATCTACATACAGACTACAACTTTAATATTGTGGGAAAAATTCAACTTTTATCGATTTGCGATATGAGGTGTATCGATATGTTATCGATTTGCCAACGTCTCGATGGGGGTGGCATAAAAATCTTAACACTTTGAAGTAGATAACCAATGTACTTTTTTCACTTCGTGAACAAGTATAAATACTAGATTTTAAAAATTTAAAAAAAAGGCTCACTGTAGACAAATTTTCAAAGTGGTTTTTCGTCATATATATGTATCAGAAAAAGAAGGGTTAGTAAACAATACAATTTGGCTATTACCTAGTGTAGTTGCTATCGTTTCTAACTCTGTTGTTTCTACGGAAACGATTGCCCTCGATTGCCTTGGAGGCAATATCAATCACGGCCTTAATGGCGTTCACCGTAGACCGGGCCCTCCAAAATCCATACTGAGATTCTGAAAGAGGCTTCTTTTCTTGGACTACCGCCAGAAGTCGATTGTAGAGTATTTCCTCTAGCATCTTTCCTACTGTGTCCTGACGGCTCCCGTATTGGCTTGTTTCCTTAGGGCAGTAGGATAAGCCGCTGCAGCTTCCAGCTTTTAGGGAAAGCTCCTTCCCGGAGGCAATAATTATATGCGTTCACGAAAACGCCAGGTCTGGATGCTATCGAGAGTATAAGACCCGTCTGGTCGCAGTGTCTTCCTATCATCTGTCTGCATGCCGCCATCACTTCTTCCCTGGTTATTCATTGGCTTACCTCAAGTTCGAATGTGGACTTGGTCTCCTCTATTTGCGGATGCTGGGGAAACAGCGCCACAACAATCCTGCGGAGCATGGTGGGGTATGTTACTGACAGCGTTACTTGGCACATTAACTTCTTGGTGACAGCCTTGTAGTCTATCCCCCACGGGTTGATATCAGCCTTCTCGCATATGATATGTATATGTATATGTAGTCGACACCTGGCCCATCCTACCTTCAGTGATCCATTTGAAAGGACCTTTCGGGCGTTTTCCGCGGTCAGCCTAATGGTAGCAGTTTGTGTCTGGCCATAGCTGGTTGCAGGTTGATGTCCTCCGGTACAATCTTTGATAGCGCAAACTGGCTTTGATGCGCTTCGTAGATGTCTTCTCTTGTCGTGATCTCATCCAAGTCCTTACACTCGAACGTGACCCGATGGGTAAGTGCACGTACCTCCGCTTGATCGCCAAGAGATATGCCAACTTTTGACTTTTGTGACTTTTTCCACTGTTGGGTGACTGCTGTGGTCGGCATCGCCAGTTCGCGCTCACTGCCGAAAGGGTCATCTTTGGTTTACGCCTGGTGGGGGTTTTTTCCCCACGGCTCCTTTGCAACGGTTAGTGCGAGGAGTTCGGGCTCCTATGGGTTGCTTCCTTTTCGGATCCACCGCGGCTTGGAATTTCGGTGAGGTCTGCAAGGATTGGTGTGTCCTGATCACCGCCTTTGCTCCTTCATCGTGCAACTGAATAGTCACCACCTCATACAGCTCTAATGCTCTCAATTGCATCACTAGGCTGGTGGATGGAACTTCTTTTCTCAACATCCAGCATCTCCACAAGGTGCGAAATTTCATGCCCAAGGTCGTGTAGCGCCATGCTACCCTGCACATCCTAGAGCGGTTCCGGCCATACGTCTGTCGTTTGGGTCGTGCCTGGCCGCTCGCCGGCCGGTGACCTTACCATTCTACTGCTCTTAGCGAATGCCTTCTCCATCTCCTTCTCTACAGTTTGGGCTATATCAAAATTGTTCATTCTGTTAGGTCCCAACTCTAAGCCGCTATCTTAGTTCAATATATAGTCGCGTTCTGATTCCATGGTTATCTATGCAAGCAGGGAGGCCATGCAAGGGTTGACTCGCGCCTTTATGGGTCGTTTGCCATCCTAAGGCCTTACTGATCTCAGCCTTTGTCATCTTCTCGTATTGGTTAAACGCCGCACCGGCGTGTCGCGCCTATCCAGGGGATACCTGGCATATTGCCGGAGGTTACGAGTTGCATTTCCTGCTCTGAAAAGGAATCGTAATTTATTAGACGTCGTTTAATAAATTTATATTAATCATTGAAATCAATAGTGAGACGGTTACGATATTACCATTTCAGCAAAGCTACTCTATAGTGCATTTTCAAATTCTGCATATAATTCGTCGATTAAACAGGCGCCGATCGGGAGTATTACATGATTATTGTTTTTGTTGTTTGGACGTAGATGTACTAAGAGATAATTAGGGAATAAAGGGTTGTTTGCAAGGTGGTTATACAAAGTATTTGTGCTTTGTCTGTCTACTGAATAGTCGAGCTCGTCATCAGCATTACTCAAGGAAGGATTGGGCAACACGAGAAACACATATTTTGAGAAGTCAGAATAATCAAAATGCTCCTCTAGTGAACGTGGATGACATAATATTGCAACCATTGCACATCAGGCTTGGACTGATCAAATACTTTATAAAAGCATGGGATACGGAAGGTGAAGTTCTAGATTATGAAAAAAGTGTTTCCCACTGCTATCAATGGCAAAAATTAAAGTAGGTGTATTCGTTTGTCCAAAGATTTAAATGAGGAATTTTACTCTATTTTAATGAAAAGGTAGTCTGGAACTTATTCCGACAAGTCACTGCACATTTGATGGGCAATAACAAAAGTGAGGATTATTTCGGAGTCGTCAAAAAATGTATATAAAATTATGAACAAGTTGGCGTCAACATGTCACTAAAAATCAATTTCTTGCATTCCCACATGGATATACTTTAAAATTTAAATAACATGTAATAACATAAGAAACAAATAGTAAATCATGTTATTAATAAACATTTGTTGCTATATATAATTTCTCATTGTTTTATAACCATTTTCCTGTAGATTGGGAACCTTATCTCGGTCAAAAGCACCAAAAATCATATCTTCTGTGAGTATAATATCATTTATATTCGTTGTTTATGCATTAATATTAATGATCGATATCTTAATTGATGATCCTTTAATATATTTTTGTAATTATAAAGTCAAATAGCCAACAAATTAAATCGGGGCGGCATTCATGAAACTTAAGTCTACATTTCGTAGGCAAAAACGTGTCTAGCTTTCAAATGTTGTTATTTCGCCGTCGCTTCATCGATTTAAAGGATTAATATCTTAAACGGCGCCCAGTGAATGCAGCTAAATACATAATGGTGTGAGGAGTTTCAAGTTTTCCCCGTAGCCAAAAAATCGTGAAAAATACCGTATAAGTAATCACAGTTTTCTTAATTTAAAAATATATAGTTGCAGAACCAATGATTTAAATGTACAAATGTGTATGACTGACTAATAAATATATTTATTTTCAAAATCGGTGATATAATTCCCGAGTAATGATCAATAATGCAGAATCACCTCTGAAAAAATCTAAAGAAAATACCGGTTTATTTAAAAAATTGAAAAAAAAGTATCACCACAGAAATATTTTTAAAGTGGATTTTCATCTATATGTATCAGGATAGCTATGTTTGGTATGTCGACAGAGTGATTGAAGATGGAATAGTAGAACCATCCATATTAGAGAATAACTGCCCACCTTTCTTAGCTCCTAAGATGTCACTCCCAAATTCGACAGAGAAAAGATGGCGCTTAGTGGTAAAACATCGCCAACTCAATAAAAAGCTCTTGGCGGCCCCTTTCCTAGAATAGAAGATATTCTTGATCAATTAGGTCTTTTGGGGAGGACACCAGCAATCTACATACAGACTACAACTTTAATATTGTGGGAAAAATTCAACTTTTATCGATTTGCGATATGAGGTGTATCGATATGTTATCGACTTGCCAACGTCTCGATGGGGATGGCATAAAAATCTTAACACTTTGAAGTAGATAACTACAGTACATACCTAAAATTTCAATTCTTTATTTTCAATAGCGCCGAAAAAAGTTGGGTTCATCCGGACAGTGCACAAAACCAATGTACTTTTTTCACTTCGTGAACAAGTATAAATACTAGATTTTAAAAATTTAAAAAAAAGGCTCACTGTAGACAAATTTTCAAAGTGGTTTTTCGTCATATAGGGCCCCATATGTATCAGAAAAAGAAGGGTTAGTAAACAATACAATTTGGCTATTACCTAGTGTAGTTGCTATCGTTTCTAACTCTGTTGTTTCTACGGAAACGATTGCCCTCGATTGCCTTGGAGGCAATATCAATCACGGCCTTAATGGCGTTCACCGTAGACCGGGCCCTCCAAAATCCATACTGAGATTCTGAAAGAGGCTTCTTTTCTTGGACTACCGCCAGAAGTCGATTGTAGAGTATTTCCTCTAGCATCTTTCCTACTGTGTCCTGACGGCTCCCGTATTGGCTTGTTTCCTTAGGGCAGTAGGATAAGCCGCTGCAGCTTCCAGCTTTTGGGAACTCCTTGAAGGGAAAGCTCCTTCCCGGAGGCAATAATTATATGCGTTCACGAAAACGCCAGGTCTGGATGCTATCGCGAGTATAAGGCCCGTCTGGTCGCAGTGTCTTCCTATCATCTGTCTGCATGCCGCCATCACTTCTTCCCTGGTTATTCGTTGGCTTACCTCAAGTTCGAATGTGGACTTGGTCTCCTCTATTTGCGGATGCTGGGGAAACAGCGCCACAACAATCATGCGGAGCATGGTGGGGTATGTTACTGACAGCGTTACTTGGCACATTAACTTCTTGGTGCCAGCCTTGTAGTCTATCCCCCACGGGTTGATATCAGCCTTCTCGCATATGATATGTATATGTATATGTAGTCGACACCTGGCCCATCCTACCTTCAGTGATCCATTTGAAAGGACCTTTCGGGCGTTTTCCGCGGTCAGCCTAATGGTAGCAGTTTGTGTCTGGCCATAGCTGGTTGCAGGTTGATGTCCTCCGGTACAATCTTTGATAGCGCAAACTGGCTTTGATGCGCTTCGTAGATGTCTTCTCTTGTCGTGATCTCATCCAAGTCCTTACACTCGAACGTGACCCGATGGGTAAGTGCACGTACCTCCGCTTGATCGCCAAGAGATATGCCAACTTTTGACTTTTGTAACTTTTTCCACTGTTGGGTGACTGCTGTAGTCGGCATCGCCAGTTCGCGCTCACTGCCGAAAGGGTCATCTTTGGCTCCTCATCCCACGGCTCCTTTGCAACGGTTAGTGCGAGGAGTTCGGGCTCCTATGGGTTGCTTCCTTTTCGGATCCACCGCGGCTTGGAATTTCGGTGAGGTCTGCAAGGATTGGTGTGTCCTGATCACCGCCTTTGCTCCTTCATCGTGCAACTGAATAGTCACCACCTCATACAGCTCTAATGCTCTCAATTGCATCACTGGGCTGGTGGATGGAACTCCTTTTCCTAACATCCAGCATCTCCACAAGGTGCGAAATTTCATGCCCAAGGTCGTGTAGCGCCATGCTACCCTGCACATCCTAGAGCGGTTCCGGCCATACGTCTGTCGTTTGGGTCGTGCCTGGCCGCTCGCCGGCCGGTGACCTTACCATTCTATTGCTCTTAGCGAATGCCTTCTCCATCTCCTTCTCTACAGTTTGGGGTATATCAAAATTGTTCATTCTATTAGGTCCCAACTCTAAGCCGCTATCTTAGTTCAATATATAGTCGCGTTCTGATTCCATGGTTATCTATGCAAGCAGGGAGGCCATGCAAGGGTTGACTCGCGCCTTTATGGGGTCGTTTGCCATCCTAAGGCCTTACTGATCTCAGCCTTTGTCATCTTCTCGTATTGGTTAAACGCCGCACCGGCGTGTCGCGCCTATCCAGGGGATACCTGGCATATTGCCGGAGGTTACGAGTTGCATTTCCTGCTCTGAAAAGGAATCGTAATTTATTAGACGTCGTTTAATAAATTTATATTAATCATTGAAATCAATAGTGAGACGGTTACGATATTACCATTTCAGCAAAGCTACTCTATAGTGCATTTTCAAATTCTGCATATAATTCGTCGATTAAACAGGCGCCGATCGGGAGTATTACATGATTATTGCAAGGTGGTTATACAAAGTATTTGTGCTTTGTCTGTCTACTGAATAGTCGAGCTCGTCATCAGCATTACTCAAGGAAGGATTGGCCAACACGAGAAACACATATTTTGAGAAGTCAGAATGATCAAAATGCTCCTCTAGTGAACGTGGATGACATAATATTGCAACCATTGCACATCAGGCTTGGACTGATCAAATACTTTATAAAAGCATGGGATACGGAAGGTGAAGTTCTAGATTATGAAAAAAGTGTTTTCCCACTGCTATCAATGGCAAAAATTAAAGTAGGTGTATTCGTTTGTCCAAAGATTTAAATGAGGAATTTTACTCTATTTTAATGAAAAGGTAGTTTGGAACTTATTCCGACAAGTCACTGCACATTTGATGGGCAATAACAAAAGTGAGGATTATTTCGGAGTCGTCAAAAAATGTATATAAAATTATGAACAAGTTGGCGTCAACATGTCACTAAAAATCAATTTCTTGCATTCCCACATGGATATACTTTAAAATTTAAATAACATGTAATAACATAAGAAACAAATAGTAAATCATGTTATTAATAAACATTTGTTGCTATATATAATTTCTCATTGTTTTATAACCATTTTCCTGTAGATTGGGAACCTTATCTCGGTCAAAAGCACCAAAAATCATATCTTCTGTGAGTATAATATCATTTATATTCGTTGTTTATGCATTAATATTAATGATCGATATCTTAATTGATGATCCTTTAATATATTTTTGTAATTATAAAGTCAAATAGCCAACAAATTAAATCGGGGCGGCATTCATGAAACTTAAGTCTACATTTCGTAGGCAAAAACGTGTCTAGCTTTCAAATGTTGTTATTTCGCCGTCGCTTCATCGATTTAAAGGATTAATATCTTAAACGGCGCCCAGTGAATGCAACAAATACATACTGGTGTGAGGAGTTTCAAGTTTTCCCCGTAGCCAAAAAATCGTGAAAAATACCGTATAAGTAATCACAGTTTTCTTAATTTAAAAATATATAGTTGCAGAACCAATGATTTAAATGTACAAATGTGTATGACTGACTAATAAATATATTTATTTTCAAAATCGGTGATATAATTCCCGAGTAATGATCAATAATGCAGAATCACCTCTGAAAAAATCTAAAGAAAATACCGGTTTATTTAAAAAATTGAAAAAAAAAGTATCACCACAGAAATATTTTTAAAGTGGATTTTCATCTATATGTATCACCAATGTACCAATGTACTTTTTTCACTTCGTGAACAAGTATAAATACTAGATTTTAAAAATTTAAAAAAAAGGCTCACTGTAGACAAATTTTTAAAGTGGTTTTTCGTCATATAGGGCCCCATATGTATCAGAAAAAGAAGGGTTAGTAAACAATACAATTTGGCTATTACCTAGTGTAGTTGCTATCGTTTCTAACTCTGTTGTTTCTACGGAAACGATTGCCCTCGATTGCCTTGGAGGCAATATCAATCACGGCCTTAATGGCGTTCACCGTAGACCGGGCCCTCCAAAATCCATACTGAGATTCTGAAAGAGGCTTCTTTTCTTGGACTACCGCCAGAAGTCGATTGTAGAGTATTTCCTCTAGCATCTTTCCTACTGTGTCCTGACGGCTCCCGTATTGGCTTGTTTCCTTAGGGCAGTAGGATAAGCCGCTGCAGCTTCCAGCTTTTAGGGAAAGCTCCTTCCCGGAGGCAATAATTATATGCGTTCACGAAAACGCCAGGTCTGGATGCTATCGCGAGTATAAGGCCCGTCTGGTCGCAGTGTCTTCCTATCATCTGTCTGCATGCCGCCATCACTTCTTCCCTGGTTATTCGTTGGCTTACCTCAAGTTCGAATGTGGACTTGGTCTCCTCTATTTGCGGATGCTGGGGAAACAGCGCCACAACAATCATGCGGAGCATGGTGGGGTATGTTACTGACAGCGTTACTTGGCACATTAACTTCTTGGTGCCAGCCTTGTAGTCTATCCCCCACGGGTTGATATCAGCCTTCTCGCATATGATATGTATATGTATATGTAGTCGACACCTGGCCCATCCTACCTTCAGTGATCCATTTGAAAGGACCTTTCGGGCGTTTTCCGCGGTCAGCCTAATGGTAGCAGTTTGTGTCTGGCCATAGCTGGTTGCAGGTTGATGTCCTCCGGTACAATCTTTGATAGCGCAAACTGGCTTTGATGCGCTTCGTAGATGTCTTCTCTTGTCGTGATCTCATCCAAGTCCTTACACTCGAACGTGACCCGATGGGTAAGTGCACGTACCTCCGCTTGATCGCCAAGAGATATGCCAACTTTTGACTTTTGTAACTTTTTCCACTGTTGGGTGACTGCTGTGGTCGGCATCGCCAGTTCGCGCTCACTGCCGAAAGGGTCATCTTTGGTTTACGCCTGGTGGGGGTTTTTTCCCCACGGCTCCTTTGCAACGGTTAGTGCGAGGAGTTCGGGCTTCTATGGGTTGCTTCCTTTTCGGATCCACCGCGGCTTGGAATTTCGGTGAGGTCTGCAAGGATTGGTGTGTCCTGATCACCGCCTTTGCTCCTTCATCGTGCAACTGAATAGTCACCACCTCATACAGCTCTAATGCTCTCAATTGCATCACTGGGCTGGTGGATGGAACTCCTTTTCCCAACATCCAGCATCTCCACAAGGTGCGAAATTTCATGCCCAAGGTCGTGTAGCGCCATGCTACCCTGCACATCATAGAGCGGTTCCGGCCATACTTCTGTCGTTTGGGTCGTGCCTGGCCGCTCGCCGGCCGGTGACCTTACCATTCTACTGCTCTTAGCGAATGCCTTCCATGCAAGGGTTGACTCGCGCCTTTATGGGGTCGTTTGCCATCCTAAGGCCTTACTGATCTCAGCCTTTGTCATCTTCTCGTATTGGTTAAACGCCGCACCGGCGTGTCGCGCCTATCCAGGGGATACCTGGCATATTGCCGGAGGTTACGAGTCGCATTTCCTGCTCTGAAAAGGAATCGTAATTTATTAGACGTCGTTTAATAAATTTATATTAATCATTGAAATCAATAGTGAGACGGTTACGATATTACCATTTCAGCAAAGCTACTCTATAGTGCATTTTCAAATTCTGCATATAATTCGTCGATTAAACAGGCGCCGATCGGGAGTATTACATGATTATTGCAAGGTGGTTATACAAAGTATTTGTGCTTTGTCTGTCTACTGAATAGTCGAGCTCGTCATCAGCATTACTCAAGGAAGGATTGGCCAACACGAGAAACACATATTTTGAGAAGTCAGAATGATCAAAATGCTCCTCTAGTGAACGTGGATGACATAATATTGCAACCATTGCACATCAGGCTTGGACTGATCAAATACTTTATAAAAGCATGGGATGCGGAAGGTGAAGTTCTAGATTATGAAAAAAGTGTTTTCCCACTGCTATAAATGGCAAAAATTAAAGTACGTGTATTCGTTTGTCCAAAGATTTAAATGAGGAATTTTACTCTATTTTAATGAAAAGGTAGTTTGGAACTTATTCCGACAAGTCACTGCACATTTGATGGGCAATAACAAAAGTGAGGATTATTTCGGAGTCGTCGAAAAATGTATATAAAATTATGAACAAGTTGGCGTCAACATGTCACTAAAAATCAATTTCTTGCATTCCCACATGGATATACTTTAAAATTTAAATAACATGTAATAACATAAGAAACAAATAGTAAATCATGTTATTAATAAACATTTGTTGCTATATATAATTTCTCATTGTTTTATAACCATTTTGCTGTAGATTGGGAACCTTATCTCGGTCAAAAGCACCAAAAATCATATCTTCTGTGAGTATAATATCATTTATATTCGTTGTTTATGCATTAATTTTAATGATCGATATCTTAATTGATGATCCTTTAATATATTTTTGTAATTATAAAGTCAAATAGCCAACAAATTAAATCGGGGCGGCATTCATGAAACTTAAGTCTACATTTCGTAGGCAAAAACGTGTCTAGCTTTCAAATGTTGTTATTTCGCCGTCGCTTCATCGATTTAAAGGATTAATATCTTAAACGGCGCCCAGTGAATGCAACAAATACATACTGGTGTGAGGAGTTTCAAGTTTTCCCCGTAGCCAAAAAATCGTGAAAAATACCGTATAAGTAATCACAGTTTTCTTAATTTAAAAATATATAGTTGCAGAACCAATGATTTAAATGTACAAATGTGTATGACTGACTAATAAATATATTTATTTTCAGAATCGGTGATATAATTACCTCTGAAAAAAGGTAAAGAAAATACCGGCTTATTTAAAAAATTGAAAAAAAAGTATCACCACAGAAATATTTTTAAAGTGGATTTTCATCTATATGTATCAGGATAGCTATGTTTGGTATGTCGACAGAGTGATTGAAGATGGAATAGTAGAACCATCCATATTAGAGAATACCTGCCCACCTTTCTTAGCTCCTAAGATGTCACTCCCAAATTCGACAGAGAAAAGATGGCGCTTAGTGGTAGAACATCGCCAACTCAATAAAAAGCTCTTGGCGGCCCCTTTCCTAGAATAGAAGATATTCTTGATCAATTAGGTTGAGCAAATCTTTTGGGGAGGACACCAGCAATCTACATACAGACTACAACTTTAATATTGTGGGAAAAATTCAACTTTTATCGATTTGCGATATGAGGTGTATCGATATGTTATCGACTTGCCAACGTCTCGATGGGGGTGGCATAAAAATCTTAACACTTTGAAGTAGATAACTACATAAAATTTCAATTCTTTATTTTCAATAGCGCCGAAAAAAGTTGGGTTCATCCGGACAGTGCACAAAACCAATGTACTTTTTTCACTTCGTGAACAAGTATAAATACTAGATTTTAAAAATTTAAAAAAAGGGCTCACTGTAGACAAATTTTCAAAGTGGTTTTTCGTCATATAGGGCCCCATATGTATCAGAAAAAGAAGGGTTAGTAAACAATACAATTTGGCTATTACCTAGTGTAGTTGCTATCGTTTCTAACTCTGTTGTTTCTACGGAAACGATTGCCCTCGATTGCCTTGGAGGCAATATCAATCACGGCCTTAATGGCGTTCACCGTAGACCGGGCCCTCCAAAATCCATACTGAGATTCTGAAAGAGGCTTCTTTTCTTGGACTACCGCCAGAAGTCGATTGTAGAGTATTTCCTCTAGCATCTTTCCTACTGTGTCCTGACGGCTCCCGTATTGGCTTGTTTCCTTAGGGCAGTAGGATAAGCCGCTGCAGCTTCCAGCTTTTAGGGAAAGCTCCTTCCCGGAGGCAATAATTATATGCGTTCACGAAAACGCCAGGTCTGGATGCTATCGCGAGTATAAGGCCCGTCTGGTCGCAGTGTCTTCCTATCATCTGTCTGCATGCCGCCATCACTTCTTCCCTGGTTATTCGTTGGCTTACCTCAAGTTCAAATGTGGACTTGGTCTCCTCTATTTGCGGATGCTGGGGAAACAGCGCCACAACAATCCTGCGGAGCATGGTGGGGTATGTTACTGACAGCGTTACTTGGCACATTAACTTCTTGGTGCCAGCCTTGTAGTCTATCCCCCACGGGTTGATATCAGCCTTCTCGCATATGATATGTATATGTATATGTAGTCGACACCTGGTCCATCCTACCTTCAGTGATCCATTTGAAAGGACCTTTCGGGCGTTTTCCGCGGTCAGCCTAATGGTAGCAGTTTGTGTCTGGCCATAGCTGGTTGCAGGTTGATGTCCTCCGGTACAATCTTTGATAGCGCAAACTGGCTTTGATGCGCTTCGTAGATGTCTTCTCTTGTCGTGATCTCATCCAAGTCCTTACACTCGAACGTGACCCGATGGGTAAGTGCACGTACCTCCGCTTGATCGCCAAGAGATATGCCAACTTTTGACTTTTGTAACTTTTTCCACTGTTGGGTGACTGCTGTGGTCGGCATCGCCAGTTCGCGCTCACTGCCGAAAGGGTCATCTTTGGTTTACGCCTGGTGGGGGTTTTTTCCCCACGGCTCCTTTGCAACGGTTAGTGCGAGGAGTTCGGGCTCCTATGGGTTGCTTCCTTTTCGGATCCACCGCGGCTTGGAATTTCGGTGAGGTCTGCAAGGATTGGTGTGTCCTGATCACCGCCTTTGCTCCTTCATCGTGCAACTGAATAGTCACCACCTCATACAGCTCTAATGCTCTCAATTGCATCACTGGGCTGGTGGATGGAACTCCTTTTCCCAACATCCAGCATCTCCACAAGGTGCGAAATTTCATGCCCAAGGTCGTGTAGCGCCATGCTACCCTGCACATCCTAGAGCGGTTCCGGCCATACTTCTGTCGTTTGGGTCGTGCCTGGCCGCTCGCCGGCCGGTGACCTTACCATTCTACTGCTCTTAGCGAATGCCTTCCATGCAAGGGTTGACTCGCGCCTTTATGGGGTCGTTTGCCATCCTAAGGCCTTACTGATCTCAGCCTTTGTCATCTTCTCGTATTGGTTAAACACCTGGCATATTGCCGGAGGTTACGAGTTGCATTTCCTGCTCTGAAAAGGAATCGTAATTTATTAGACGTCGTTTAATAAATTTATATTAATCATTGAAATCAATAGTGAGACGGTTACGATATTACCATTTCAGCTACTCTATAGTGCATTTTCAAATTCTGCATATAATTCGTCGATTAAACAGGCGCCGATCGGGAGTATTACATGATTATTGCAAGGTGGTTATACAAAGTATTTGTGCTTTGTCTGTCTACTGAATAGTCGAGCTCGTCATCAGCATTACTCAAGGAAGGATTGGCCAACACGAGAAACACATATTTTGAGAAGTCAGAATGATCAAAATGCTCCTCTAGTGAACGTGGATGACATAATATTGCAACCATTGCACATCAGGCTTGGACTGATCAAATACTTTATAAAAGCATGGGATACGGAAGGTGAAGTTCTAGATTATGAAAAAAGTGTTTTCCCACTGCTATAAATGGCAAAAATTAAAGTACGTGTATTCGTTTGTCCAAAGATTTAAATGAGGAATTTTACTCTATTTTAATGAAAAGGTAGTTTGGAACTTATTCCGACAAGTCACTGCACATTTGATGGGCAATAACAAAAGTGAGGATTATTTCGGAGTCGTCGAAAAATGTATATAAAATTATGAACAAGTTGGCGTCAACATGTCACTAAAAATCAATTTCTTGCATTCCCACATGGATATACTTTAAAATTTAAATAACATGTAATAACATAAGAAACAAATAGTAAATCATGTTATTAATAAACATTTGTTGCTATATATAATTTCTCATTGTTTTATAACCATTTTGCTGTAGATTGGGAACCTTATCTCGGTCAAAAGCACCAAAAATCATATCTTCTGTGAGTATAATATCATTTATATTCGTTGTTTATGCATTAATTTTAATGATCGATATCTTAATTGATGATCCTTTAATATATTTTTGTAATTATAAAGTCAAATAGCCAACAAATTGAATCGGGGCGGCATTCATGAAACTTAAGTCTACATTTCGTAGGCAAAAACGTGTCTAGCTTTCAAATGTTGTTATTTCGCCGTCGCTTCATCGATTTAAAGGATTAATATCTTAAACGGCGCCCAGTGAATGCAACAAATACATACTGGTGTGAGGAGTTTCAAGTTTTCCCCGTAGCCAAAAAATCGTGAAAAATACCGTATAAGTAATCACAGTTTTCTTAATTTAAAAATATATAGTTGCAGAACCAATGATTTAAATGTACAAATGTGTATGACTAACTAATAAAAATATTTATTTTCAAAATCGGTGATATAATTACCTCTGAAAAAAGCTAAAGAAAATACCGGTTTATTTAAAAAATTGAAAAAAAGTATCACCACAGAAATATTTTTAAAGTGGATTTTCATCTATATGTATCAGGATAGCTATGTTTGGTATGTCGACAGAGTGATTGAAGATGGAATAGTAGAACCATCCATATTAGAGAATACCTGCCCACCTTTCTTAGCTCCTAAGATGTCACTCCCAAATTCGACAGAGAAAAGATGGCGCTTAGTGGTAGAACATCGCCAACTCAATAAAAAGCTCTTGGCGGCCCCTTTCCTAGAATAGAAGATATTCTTGATCAATTAGGTTGAGCAAATCTTTTGGGGAGGACACCAGCAATCTACATACAGACTACAACTTTAATATTGTGGGAAAAATTCAACTTTTATCGATTTGCGATATGAGGTGTATCGATATGTTATCGACTTGCCAACGTCTCGATGGGGGTGGCATAAAAATCTTAACACTTTGAAGTAGATAACTACATAAAATTTCAATTCTTTATTTTCAATAGCGCCGAAAAAAGTTGGGTTCAATCGGACAGTGCACAAAACCAATGTACTTTTTTCACTTCGTGAACAAGTATAAATACTAGATTTTAAAAATTTAAAAAAAAGGCTCACTGTAGACAAATTTTCAAAGTGGTTTTTCGTCATATAGGGCCCCATATGTATCAGAAAAAGAAGGGTTAGTAAACAATACAATTTGGCTATCACCTAGTGTAGTTGCTATCGTTTCTAACTCTGTTGTTTCTACGGAAACGATTGCCCTCGATTGCCTTGGAGGCAATATCAATCACGGCCTTAATGGCGTTCACCGTAGACCGGGCCCTCCAAAATCCATACTGAGATTCTGAAAGAGGCTTCTTTTCTTGGACTACCGCCAGAAGTCGATTGTAGAGTATTTCCTCTAGCATCTTTCCTACTGTGTCCTGACGGCTCCCGTATTGGCTTGTTTCCTTAGGGCAGTAGGATAAGCCGCTGCAGCTTCCAGCTTTTAGGGAAAGCTCCTTCCCGGAGGCAATAATTATATGCGTTCACGAAAACGCCAGGTCTGGATGCTATCGCGAGTATAAGGCCCGTCTGGTCGCAGTGTCTTCCTATCATCTGTCTGCATGCCGCCATCACTTCTTCCCTGGTTATTCGTTGGCTTACCTCAAGTTCGAATGTGGACTTGGTCTCCTCTATTTGCGGATGCTGGGGAAACAGCGCCACAACAATCATGCGGAGCATGGTGGGGTATGTTACTGACAGCGTTACTTGGCACATTAACTTGTTGGTGACAGCCTTGTAGTCTATCCCCCACGGGTTGATATCAGCCTTCTCGCATATGATATGTATATGTATATGTAGTCGACACCTGGCCCATCCTTCCTTCAGTGATCCATTTGAAAGGACCTTTCGGGCGTTTTCCGCGGTCAGCCTAATGGTAGCAGTTTGTGTCTGGCCATAGCTGGTTGCAGGTTGATGTCCTCCGGTACAATCTTTGATAGCGCAAACTGGCTTTGATGCGCTTCGTAGATGTCTTCTCTTGTCGTGATCTCATCCAAGTCCTTACACTCGAACGTGACCCGATGGGTAAGTGCACGTACCTCCGCTTGATCGCCAAGAGATATGCCAACTTTTGACTTTTGTGACTTTTTCCACTGTTGGGTGACTGCTGTGGTCGGCATCGCCAGTTCGCGTTCACTGCCGAAAGGGTCATCTTTGGTTTACGCCTGGTGGGGGTTTTTTCCCCACGGCTCCTTTGCAACGGTTAGTGCGAGGAGTTCGGGCTCCTATGGGTTGCTTCCTTTTCGGATCCACCGCGGCTTGGAATTTCGGTGAGGTCTGCAAGGATTGGTGTGTCCTGATCACCGCCTTTGCTCCTTCATCGTGCAACTGAATAGTCACCACCTCATACAGCTCTAATGCTCTCAATTGCATCACTGGGCTGGTGGATGGAACTCCTTTTCCCAACATCCAGCATCTCCACAAGGTGCGAAATTTCATGCCCAAGGTCGTGTAGCGCCATGCTACCCTGCACATCCTAGAGCGGTTCCGCCATACGTCTGTCGTTTGGGTCGTGCCTGGCCGCTCGCCGGCCGGTGACCTTACCATTCTACTGCTCTTAGCGAATGCCTTCTCCATCTCCTTCTCTACAGTTTGGGGTATATCAAAATTGTTCATTCTATTACATTTTCAAATTCTGCATATAATTCGTCGATTAAACAGGCGCCGATCGGGAGTATTACATGATTATTGTAGGGTGGTTATACAAATTATTTGTGCTTTGTCTGTCTACTGAATAGTCGAGCTCGTCATCATCATTACTCAAGGAAAGATTGGCCAACACGAGAAACACATATTTTGAGAAGTCAGAATGATCAAAATGCTCCTCTAGTGAACGTGGATGACATAATATTGCAACCATTGCACATCAGGCTTGGACTGATCAAATACTTTATAAAAGCATGGGATACGGAAGGTGAAGTTCTAGATTATGAAAAAAGTGTTTTCCCACTGCTATCAATGGCAAAAATTAAAGTAGGTGTATTCGTTTGTCCAAAGATTTAAATGAGGAATTTTACTCTATTTTAATGAAAAGGTAGTCTGGAACTTATTCCGACAAGTCACTGCACATTTGATGGGCAATAACAAAAGTGAGGATTATTTCGGAGTCGTCAAAAAATGTATATAAAATTATGAACAAGTTGGCGTCAACATGTCACTAAAAATCAATTTCTTGCATTCCCACATGGATATACTTTAAAATTTAAATAACATGTAATAACATAAGAAACAAATAGTAAATCAAGTTATTAATAAACATTTGTTGCTATATATAATTTCTCATTGTTTTATAACCATTTTGCTGTAGATTGGGAACCTTATCTCGGTCAAAAGCACCAAAAATCATATCTTCTGTGAGTATAATATCATTTATATTCGTTGTTTATGCATTAATTTTAATGATCGATATCTTAATTGATGATCCTTTAATATATTTTTGTAATTATAAAGTCAAATAGCCAACAAATTAAATCGGGGCGGCATTCATGAAACTTAAGTCTACATTTCGTAGGCAAAAACGTGTCTAGCTTTCAAATGTTGTTATTTCGCCGTCGCTTCATCGATTTAAAGGATTAATATCTTAAACGGCGCCCAGTGAATGCAACAAATACATACTGGTGTGAGGAGTTTCAAGTTTTCCCCGTAGCCAAAAAATCGTGAAAAATACCGTATAAGTAATCACAGTTTTCTTAATTTAAAAATATATAGTTGCAGAACCAATGATTTAAATGTACAAATGTGTATGACTGACTAATAAATATATTTATTTTCAGAATCGGTGATATAATTACCTCTGAAAAAAGGTAAAGAAAATACCGGCTTATTTAAAAAATTGAAAAAAAAGTATCACCACAGAAATATTTTTAAAGTGGATTTTCATCTATATGTATCAGGATAGCTAGGTTTGGTATGTCGACAGAGTGATTGAAGATGGAATAGTAGAACCATCCATATTAGAGAATACCTGCCCACCTTTCTTAGCTCCTAAGATGTCAATCCCAAATTCGACAGAGAAAAGATGGCGCTTAGTGGTAGAACATCGCCAACTCAATAAAAAGCTCTTGGCGGCCCCTTTCCTAGAATAGAAGATATTCTTGATCAATTAGGTTGAGCAAATCTTTTGGGGAGGACACCAGCAATCTACATACAGACTACAACTTTAATATTGTGGGAAAAATTCAACTTTTATCGATTTGCGATATGAGGTGTATCGATATGTTATCGACTTGCCAACGTCTCGATGGGGGTGGCATAAAAATCTTAACACTTTGAAGTTGATGACTACATAAAATTTCAATTCTTTATTTTCAATAGCGCCGAAAAAAGTTGGGTTCATCCGGACAGTGCACAAAACCAATGTACTTTTTTCACTTCGTGAACAAGTATAAATAATAGATTTTAAAAATTTAAAAAAAAGGCTCACTGTAGACAAATTTTCAAAGTGGTTTTTCGTCATATAGGGCCCCATATGTATCAGAAAAAGAAGGGTTAGTAAACAATACAATTTGGCTATTACCTAGTGTAGTTGCTATCGTTTCTAACTCTGTTGTTTCTACGGAAACGATTGCCCTCGATTGCCTTGGAGGCAATATCATTCACGGCCTTAATGGCCTTCACCGTAGACCGGGCCCTCCAAAATCCATACTGAGATTCTGAAAGAGGCTTCTTTTCTTGGACTACCGCTAGAAGTCGATTTTAGAGTATTTCCTCTAGCATCTTTCCTACTGTGTCCTGACGGCTCCCGTATTGGCTTGTTTCCTTAGGGCAGTAGGATAAGCCGCTGCAGCTTCCAGCTTTTAGGGAAAGCTCCTTCCCGGAGGCAATAATTATATGCGTTCACGAAAACGCCAGGTCTGGATGCTATCGCGAGTATAAGGCCCGTCTGGTCGCAGTGTCTTCCTATCATCTGTCTGCATGCCGCCATCACTTCTTCCCTGGTTATTCGTTGGCTTACCTCAAGTTCGAATGTGGACTTGGTCTCCTCTATTTGCGGATGCTGGGGAAACAGCGCCACAACAATCATGCGGAGCATGGTGGGGTATGTTACTGACCGCGTTACTTGGCACATTAACTTGTTGGTGACAGCCTTGTAGTCTATCCCCCACGGGTTGATATCAGCCTTCTCGCATATGATATGTATATGTATATGTAGTCGACACCTGGCCCATCCTTCCTTCAGTGATCCATTTGAAAGGACCTTTCGGGCGTTTTCCGCGGTCAGCCTAATGGTAGCAGTTGTGTCTGGCCATAGCTGGTTGCAGGTTGATGTCCTCCGGTACAATCTTTGATAGCGCAAACTGGCTTTGATGCGCTTCGTAGATGTCTTCTCTTGTCGTGATCTCATCCAAGTCCTTACACTCGAACGTGACCCGATGGGTAAGTGCACGTACCTCCGCTTGATCGCCAAAAGATATGCCAACTTTTGACTTTTGTGACTTTTTCCACTGTTGGGTGACTGCTGTGGTCGGCATCGCCAGTTCGCGCTCACTGCCGAAAGGGTCATCTTTGGTTTACGCCTGGTGGGGGTTTTTTCCCCACGGCTCCTTTGCAACGGTTAGTGCGAGGAGTTCGGGCTCCTATGGGTTGCTTCCTTTTCGGATCCACCGCGGCTTGGAATTTCGGTGAGGTCTGCAAGGATTGGTGTGTCCTGATCACCGCCTTTGCTCTTTCATCGTGCAACTGAATAGTCACCACCTCATACAGCTCTAATGCTCTCAATTGCATCACTAGGCTGGTGGATGGAACTCCTTTTCCCAACATCCAGCATCTCCACAAGGTGCGAAATTTCATGCCCAAGGTCGTGTAGCGCCATGCTACCCTGCACATCCTAGAGCGGTTCCGCCATACGTCTGTCGTTTGGGTCGTGCCTGGCCGCTCGCCGGCCGGTGACCTTACCATTCTACTGCTCTTAGCGAATGCCTTCTCCATCTCCTTCTCTACAGTTTGGGGTATATCAAAATTGTTCATTCTATTACATTTTCAAATTCTGCATATAATTCGTCGATTAAACAGGCGCCGATCGGGAGTATTACATGATTATTGTAGGGTGGTTATACAAATTATTTGTGCTTTGTCTGTCTACTGAATAGTCGAGCTCGTCATCATCATTACTCAAGGAAAGATTGGCCAACACGAGAAACACATATTTTGAGAAGTCAGAATGATCAAAATGCTCCTCTAGTGAACGTGGATGACATAATATTGCAACCATTGCACATCAGGCTTGGACTGATCAAATACTTTATAAAAGCATGGGATACGGAAGGTGAAGTTCTAGATTATGAAAAAAGTGTTTTCCTACTGCTATCAATGGCAAAAATTAAAGTAGGTGTATTCGTTTGTCCAAAGATTTAAATGAGGAATTTTACTCTATTTTAATGAAAAGGTAGTCTGGAACTTATTCCGACAAGTCACTGCACATTTGATGGGCAATAACAAAAGTGAGGATTATTTCGGAGTCGTCAAAAAATGTATATAAAATTATGAACAAGTTGGCGTCAACATGTCACTAAAAATCAATTTCTTGCATTCCCACATGGATATACTTTAAAATTTAAATAACATGTAATAACATAAGAAACAAATAGTAAATCAAGTTATTAATAAACATTTGTTGCTATATATAATTTCTCATTGTTTTATAACCATTTTGCTGTAGATTGGGAACCTTATCTCGGTCAAAAGCACCAAAAATCATATCTTCTGTGAGTATAATATCATTTATATTCGTTGTTTATGCATTAATTTTAATGATCGATATCTTAATTGATGATCCTTTAATATATTTTTGTAATTATAAAGTCAAATAGCCAACAAATTAAATCGGGGCGGCATTCATGAAACTTAAGTCTACATTTCGTAGGCAAAAACGTGTCTAGCTTTCAAATGTTGTTATTTCGCCGTCGCTTCATCGATTTAAAGGATTAATATCTTAAACGGCGCCCAGTGAATGCAACAAATACATACTGGTGTGAGGAGTTTCAAGTTTTCCCCGTAGCCAAAAAATCGTGAAAAATACCGTATAAGTAATCACAGTTTTCTTAATTTAAAAATATATAGTTGCAGAACCAATGATTTAAATGTACAAATGTGTATGACTGACTAATAAATATATTTATTTTCAGAATCGGTGATATAATTACCTCTGAAAAAAGGTAAAGAAAATACCGGCTTATTTAAAAAATTGAAAAAAAAGTATCACCACAGAAATATTTTTAAAGTGGATTTTCATCTATATGTATCAGGATAGCTAGGTTTGGTATGTCGACAGAGTGATTGAAGATGGAATAGTAGAACCATCCATATTAGAGAATACCTGCCCACCTTTCTTAGCTCCTAAGATGTCAATCCCAAATTCGACAGAGAAAAGATGGCGCTTAGTGGTAGAACATCGCCAACTCAATAAAAAAGCTCTTGGCGGCCCCTTTCCTAGAATAGAAGATATTCTTGATCAATTAGGTTGAGCAAATCTTTTGGGGAGGACACCAGCAATCTACATACAGACTACAACTTTAATATTGTGGGAAAAATTCAACTTTTATCGATTTGCGATATGAGGTGTATCGATATGTTATCGACTTGCCAACGTCTCGATGGGGGTGGCATAAAAATCTTAACACTTTGAAGTTGATGACTACATAAAATTTCAATTCTTTATTTTCAATAGCGCCGAAAAAAGTTGGGTTCATCCGGACAGTGCACAAAACCAATGTACTTTTTTCACTTCGTGAACAAGTATAAATACTAGATTTTAAAAATTTAAAAAAAAGGCTCACTGTAGACAAATTTTCAAAGTGGTTTTTCGTCATATAGGGCCCCATATGTATCTGAAAAAGAAGGGTTAGTAAACAATACAATTTGGCTATTACCTAGTGTAGTTGCTATCGTTTCTAACTCTGTTGTTTCTACGGAAACGATTGCCCTCGATTGCCTTGGAGGCAATATCAATCACGGCCTTAATGGCGTTCACCGTAGACCGGGCCCTCCAAAATCCATACTGAGATTCTGAAAGAGGCTTCTTTTCTTGGACTACCGCCAGAAGTCGATTGTAGAGTATTTCCTCTAGCATCTTTCCTACTGTGTCCTGACGGCTCCCGTATTGGCTTGTTTCCTTAGGGCAGTAGGATAAGCCGCTGCAGCTTCCAGCTTTTAGGGAAAGCTCCTTCCCGGAGGCAATAATTATATGCGTTCACGAAAACGCCAGGTCTGGATGCTATCGCGAGTATAAGGCCCGTCTGGTCGCAGTGTCTTCCTATCATCTGTCTGCATGCCGCCATCACTTCTTCCCTGGTTATTCGTTGGCTTACCTCAAGTTCAAATGTGGACTTGGTCTCCTCTATTTGCGGATGCTGGGGAAACAGCGCCTCAACAATCCTGCGGAGCATGGTGGGGTATGTTACTGACAGCGTTACTTGGCACATTAACTTCGTGGTGCCAGCCTTGTAGTCTATCCCCCACGGGTTGATATCAGCCTTCTCGCATATGATATGTATATGTATATGTAGTCGACACCTGGCCCATCCTACCTTCAGTGATCCATTTGAAAGGACCTTTCGGGCGTTTTCCGCGGTCAGCCTAATGGTAGCAGTTTGTGTCTGGCCATAGCTGGTTGCAGGTTGATGTCCTCCGGTACAATCTTTGATAGCGTAAACTGGCTTTGATGCGCTTCGTAGATGTCTTCTCTTGTCGTGATCTCATCCAAGTCCTTACACTCGAACGTGACCCGATGGGTAAGTGCACGTACCTCCGCTTGATCGCCAAGAGATATGCCAACTTTTGACTTTTGTAACTTTTTCCACTGTTGGGTGACTGCTGTGGTCGGCATCGCCAGTTCGCGCTCACTGCCGAAAGGGTCATCTTTGGTTTACGCCTGGTGGGGGTTTTTTCCCCACGGCTCCTTTGCAACGGTTAGTGCGAGGAGTTCGGGCTCCTATGGGTTGCTTCCTTTTCGGATCCACCGCGGCTTGGAATTTCGGTGAGGTCTGCAAGGATTGGTGTGTCCTGATCACCGCCTTTGCTCCTTCATCGTGCAACTGAATAGTCACCACCTCATACAGCTCTAATGCTCTCAATTGCATCACTGGGCTGGTGGATGGAACTCCTTTTCCCAACATCCAGCATCTCCACAAGGTGCGAAATTTCATGCCCAAGGTCGTGTAGCGCCATGCTACCCTGCAGATTCTAGAGCGGTTCCGGCCATACGTCTGTCGTTTGGGTCGTGCCTGGCCGCTCGCCGGCCGGTGACCTTACCATTCTACTGCTCTTAGCGAATGCCTTCTCCATCTCCTTCTCTACAGTTTGGGGTATATCAAAATTTTTCATTCTATTAGGTCCCAACTCTAAGCCGCTATCTTAGTTCAATATATAGTCGCGTTCTGATTCCGTGGTTATCTATGCAAGCAGGGAGGCCATGCAAGGGTTGACTCGCGCCTTTATGGGTCGTTTGCCATCCTAAGGCCTTACTGATCTCAGCCTTTGTCATCTTCTCGTATTGGTTAAACGCCGCACCGGCGTGTCGCGCCTATCCAGGGGATACCTGGCATATTGCCGGAGGTTACGAGTTGCATTTCCTGCTCTGAAAAGGAATCGTAATTTATTAGACGTCGTTTAATAAATTTATATTAATCATTGAAATCAATAGTGAGACGGTTACGATATTACCATTTCAGCAAAGCTACTCTATAGTGCATTTTCAAATTCTGCATATAATTCGTCGATTAAACAGGCGCCGATCGGGAGTATTACATGATTATTGCAAGGTGGTTATACAAATTATTTGTGCTTTGTCTGTCTACTGAATAGTCGAGCTCGTCATCATCATTACTCAAGGAAAGATTGGCCAACACGAGAAACACATATTTTGAGAAGTCAGAATGATCAAAATGCTCCTCTAGTGAACGTGGATGACATAATATTGCAACCATTGCACATCAGGCTTGGACTGATCAAATACTTTATAAAAGCATGGGATACGGAAGGTGAAGTTCTAGATTATGAAAAAAGTGTTTTCCCACTGCTATCAATGGCAAAAATTAAAGTAGGTGTATTCGTTTGTCCAAAGATTTAAATGAGGAATTTTACTCTATTTTAATGAAAAGGTAGTCTGGAACTTATTCCGACAAGTCACTGCACATTTGATGGACAATAACAAAAGTGAGGATTATTTCGGAGTCGTCAAAAAATGTATATAAAATTATGAACAAGTTGGCGTCAACATGTCACTAAAAATCAATTTCTTGCATTCCCACATGGATATACTTTAAAATTTAAATAACATGTAATAACATAAGAAACAAATAGTAAATCAAGTTATTAATAAACATTTGTTGCTATATATAATTTCTCATTGTTTTATAACCATTTTGCTGTAGATTGGGAACCTTATCTCGGTCAAAAGCACCAAAAATCATATCTTCTGTGAGTATAATATCATTTATATTCGTTGTTTATGCATTAATTTTAATGATCGATATCTTAATTGATGATCCTTTAATATATTTTTGTAATTATAAAGTCAAATAGCCAACAAATTAAATCGGGGCGGCATTCATGAAACTTAAGTCTACATTTCGTAGGCAAAAACGTGTCTAGCTTTCAAATGTTGTTATTTCGCCGTCGCTTCATCGATTTAAAGGATTAATATCTTAAACGGCGCCCAGTGAATGCAACAAATACATACTGGTGTGAGGAGTTTCAAGTTTTCCCCGTAGCCAAAAAATCGTGAAAAATACCGTATAAGTAATCACAGTTTTCTTAATTTAAAAATATATAGTTGCAGAACCAATGATTTAAATGTACAAATGTGTATGACTGACTAATAAATATATTTATTTTCAGAATCGGTGATATAATTACCTCTGAAAAAAGGTAAAGAAAATACCGGCTTATTTAAAAAATTGAAAAAAAGTATCACCACAGAAATATTTTTAAAGTGGATTTTCATCTATATGTATCAGGATAGCTATGTTTGGTATATCGACAGAGTGATTGAAGATGGAATAGTAGAACCATCCATATTAGAGAATACCTACCCACCTTTCTTAGCTCCTAAGATGTCACTCCCAAATTCGACAGAGAAAAGATGGCGCTTAGTGGTAGAACATCGCCAACTCAATAAAAAGCTCTTGGCGGCCCCTTTCCTAGAATAGAAGATATTCTTGATCAATTAGGTTGAGCAAATCTTTTGGGGAGGACACCAGCAATCTACATACAGACTACAACTTTAATACTGTGGGAAAAATTCAACTTTTATCGATTTGCGATATGAGGTGTATCGATATGTTATCGACTTGCCAACGTCTCGATGGGGGTGGCACAAAAATCTTAACACTTTGAAGTAGATAACTACATAAAATTTCAATTCTTTATTTACAATAGCGCCGAAAAAAGTTGGGTTCATCCGGACAGTGCACAAAACCAATGTACTTTTTTCACTTCGTGAACAAGTATAAATAATAGATTTTAAAAATTTAAAAAAAAGGCTCACTGTAGACAAATTTTCAAAGTGGTTTTTCGTCATATAGGGCCCCATATGTATCAGAAAAAGAAGGGTTAGTAAACAATACAATTTGGCTATTACCTAGTGTAGTTGCTATCGTTTCTAACTCTGTTGTTTCTACGGAAACGATTGCCCTCGATTGCCTTGGAGGCAATATCATTCACGGCCTTAATGGCCTTCACCGTAGACCGGGCCCTCCAAAATCCATACTGATATTCTGAAAGAGGCTTCTTTTCTTGGACTACCGCCAGAAGTCGATTTTAGAGTATTTCCTCTAGCATCTTTCCTACTGTGTCCTGACGGCTCCCGTATTGGCTTGTTTCCTTAGGGCAGTAGGATAAGCTGCTGCAGCTTCCAGCTTTTAGGGAAAGCTCCTTCCCGGAGGCAATAATTATATGCGTTCACGAAAACGCCAGGTCTGGACGCTATCGCGAGTATAAGGCCCGTCTGGTCGCAGTGTCTTCCTATCATCTGTCTGCATGCCGCCATCACTTCTTCCCTGGTTATTCGTTGGCTTACCTCAAGTTCGAATGTGGACTTGGTCTCCTCTATTTGCGGATGCTGGGGAAACAGCGCCACAACAATCCTGCGGAGCATGGTGGGGTATGTTACTGACAGCGTTACTTGGCACATTAACTTCTTGGTGACAGCCTTGTAGTCTATCCCCCACGGGTTGATATCAGCCTTCTCGCATATGATATGTATATGTATATGTAGTCGACACCTGGCCCATCCTACCTTCAATGATCCCTTTGAAAGGACCTTTCGGGCGTTTTCCGCGGTCAGCCTAATGGTAGCAGTTTGTGTCTGGCCATAGCTGGTTGCAGGTTGATGTCCTCCGGTACAATCTTTGATAGCGCAAACTGGCTTTGATGCGCTTCGTAGATGTCTTCTCTTGTCGTGATCTCATCCAAGTCCTTACACTCGAACGTGACCCGATGGGTAAGTGCACGTACCTCCGCTTGATCGCCAAGAGATATGCCAACTTTTGACTTTTGTGACTTTTTCCACTGTTGGGTGACTGCTGTGGTCGGCATCGCCAGTTCGCGCTCACTGCCGAAAGGGTCATCTTTGGTTTACGCCTGGTGGGGGTTTTTCCCCACGGCTCCTTTGCAACGGTTAGTGCGAGGAGTTCGGGCTCCTATGGGTTGCTTCCTTTTCGGATCCACCGCGGCTTGGAATTTCGGTGAGGTCTGCAAGGATTGGTGTGTCCTGATCACCGCCTTTGCTCCTTCATCGTGCAACTGAATAGTCACCACCTCATACAGCTCTAATGCTCTCAATTGCATCACTAGGCTGGTGGATGGAACTCCTTTTCCCAACATCCAGCATCTCCACAAGGTGCGAAATTTCATGCCCAAGGTCGTGTAGCGCCATGCTACCCTGCACATCCTAGAGCGGTTCCGCCATACGTCTGTCGTTTGGGTCGTGCCTGGCCGCTCGCCGGCCGGTGACCTTACCATTCTACTGCTCTTAGCGAATGCCTTCTCCATCTCCTTCTCTACAGTTTGGGGTATATCAAAATTGTTCATTCTATTAGGTCTCAACTCTAAGCCGCTATCTTAGTTCAATATATAGTCGCGTTCTGATTCCATGGTTATCTATGCAAGCAGGGAGGCCATGCAAGGGTTGACTCGCGCCTTTATGGGGTCGTTTGCCATCCTAAGGCCTTACTGATCACAGCCTTTGTCATCTTCTCGTATTGGTTAAACGCCGCACCGGCGTGTCGCGCCTATCCAGGAGATACCTGGCATATTGCCGGAGGTTACGAGTTGCATTTCCTGCTCTGAAAAGGAATCGTAATTTATTAGACGTCGTTTAATAAATTTATATTAATCATTGAAATCAATAGTGAGACGGTTACGATATTACCATTTCAGCAAAGCTACTCTATAGTGCATTTTCAAATTCTGCATATAATTCGTCGATTAAACAGGCGCCGATCGGGAGTATTACATGATTATTGCAAGGTGGTTATACAAAGTATTTGTACTTTGTCTGTCTACCGAATAGTCGAGCTCGTCAACAGCATTACTCAAGGAAGGATTGGCCAACACGAGAATCACATATTTTGAGAAGTGCTCCTCTAGTGAACGTGGATGACATAATATTGCAACCATTGCACATCAGGCTTGGACTGATCAAATACTTTATAAAAGCATGGGATACGGAAGGTGAAGTTCTAGATTATGAAAAAAGTGTTTTCCTACTGCTATCAATGGCAAAAATTAAAGTAGGTGTATTCGTTTGTCCAAAGATTTAAATGAGGAATTTTACTCTATTTTAATGAAAAGGTAGTCTGGAACTTATTCCGACAAGTCACTGCACATTTGATGGGCAATAACAAAAGTGAGGATTATTTCGGAGTCGTCAAAAAATGTATATAAAATTATGAACAAGTTGGCGTCAACATGTCACTAAAAATCAATTTCTTGCATTCCCACATGGATATACTTTAAAATTTAAATAACATGTAATAACATAAGAAACAAATATTAAATCAAGTTATTAATAAACATTTGTTGCTATATATAATTTCTCATTGTTTTATAACCATTTTGCTGTAGATTGGGAACCTTATCTCGGTCAAAAGCACCAAAAATCATATCTTCTGTGAGTATAATATCATTTATATTCGTTGTTTATGCATTAATTTTAATGATCGATATCTTAATTGATGATCCTTTAATATATTTTTGTAATTATAAAGTCAAATAGCCAACAAATTAAATCGGGGCGGCATTCATGAAACTTAAGTCTACATTTCGTAGGCAAAAACGTGTCTAGCTTTCAAATGTTGTTATTTCGCCGTCGCTTCATCGATTTAAAGGATTAATATCTTAAACGGCGCCCAGTGAATGCAACAAATACATACTGGTGTGAGGAGTTTCAAGTTTTCCCCGTAGCCAAAAAATCGTGAAAAATACCGTATAAGTAATCACAGTTTTCTTAATTTAAAAATATATAGTTGCAGAACCAATGATTTAAATGTACAAATGTGTATGACTGACTAATAAATATATTTATTTTCAGAATCGGTGATATAATTACCTCTGAAAAAAGGTAAAGAAAATACCGGCTTATTTAAAAAATTGAAAAAAAAGTATCACCACAGAAATATTTTTAAAGTGGATTTTCATCTATATGTATCAGGATAGCTATGTTTGGTATGTCGACAGAGTGATTGAAGATGGAATAGTAGAACCATCCACATTAGAGAATACCTACCCACCTTTCTTAGCTCCTAAGATGTCACTCCCAAATTCGACAGAGAAAAGATGGCGCTTAGTGGTAGAACATCGCCAACTCAATAAAAAGCTCTTGGCGGCCCCTTTCCTAGAATAGAAGATATTCTTGATCAATTAGGTTGAGCAAATCTTTTGGGGAGGACACCAGCAATCTACATACAGACTACAACTTTAATATTGTGGGAAAAATTCAACTTTTATCGATTTGCGATATGAGGTGTATCGATATGTTATCGACTTGCCAACGTCTCGATGGGGGTGGCACAAAAATCTTAACACTTTGAAGTAGATAACTACATAAAATTTCAATTCTTTATTTACAATAGCGCCGAAAAAAGTTGGGTTCATCCGGACAGTGCACAAAACCAATGTACTTTTTTCACTTCGTGAACAAGTATAAATAATAGATTTTAAAAATTTAAAAAAAAGGCTCACTGTAGACAAATTTTCAAAGTGGTTTTTCGTCATATAGGGCCCCATATGTATCAGAAAAAGAAGGGTTAGTAAACAATACAATTTGGCTATTACCTAGTGTAGTTGCTATCGTTTCTAACTCTGTTGTTTCTACGGAAACGATTGCCCTCGATTGCCTTGGAGGCAATATCATTCACGGCCTTAATGGCCTTCACCGTAGACCGGGCCCTCCAAAATCCATACTGATATTCTGAAAGAGGCTTCTTTTCTTGGACTACCGCCAGAAGTCGATTTTAGAGTATTTCCTCTAGCATCTTTCCTACTGTGTCCTGACGGCTCCCGTATTGGCTTGTTTCCTTAGGGCAGTAGGATAAGCCGCTGCAGCTTCCAGCTTTTAGGGAAAGCTGCTTCCCGGAGGCAATAATTATATGCGTTCACGAAAACGCCAGGTCTGGATGCTATCGCGAGTATAAGGCCCGTCTGGTCGCAGTGTCTTCCTATCATCTGTCTGCATGCCGCCATCACTTCTTCCCTGGTTATTCGTTGGCTTACCTCAAGTTCGAATGTGGACTTGGTCTCCTCTATTTGCGGATGCTGGGGAAACAGCGCCACAACAATCCTGCGGAGCATGGTGGGGTATGTTACTGACAGCGTTACTTGGCACATTAACTTCTTGGTGACAGCCTTGTAGTCTATCCCCCACGGGTTGATATCAGCCTTCTCGCATATGATATGTATATGTATATGTAGTCGACACCTGGCCCATCCTACCTTCAGTGATCCCTTTGAAAGGACCTTTCGGGCGTTTTCCGCGGTCAGCCTAATGGTAGCAGTTTGTGTCTGGCCATAGCTGGTTGCAGGTTGATGTCTTCTCTTGTCGTGATCTCATCCAAGTCCTTACACTCGAACGTGACCCGATGGGTAAGTGCACGTACCTCCGCTTGATCGCCAAGAGATATGCCAACTTTTGACTTTTGTGACTTTTTCCACTGTTGGGTGACTGCTGTGGTCGGCATCGCCAGTTCGCGCTCACTGCCGAAAGGGTCATCTTTGGTTTACGCCTGGTGGGGGTTTTTTCCCCACGGCTCCTTTGCAACGGTTAGTGCGAGGAGTTCGGGCTCCTATGGGTTGCTTCCTTTTCGGATCCACCGCGGCTTGGAATTTCGGTGAGGTCTGCAAGGATTGGTGTGTCCTGATCACCGCCTTTGCTCCTTCATCGTGCAACTGAATAGTCACCACCTCATACAGCTCTAATGCTCTCAATTGCATCACTGGGCTGGTGGATGGAACTCCTTTTCCCAACATCCAGCATCTCCACAAGGTGCGAAATTTCATGCCCAAGGTCGTGTAGCGCCATGCTACCCTGCACATCCTAGAGCGGTTCCGGCCATACGTCTGTCGTTTGGGTCATGCCTGGCCGCTCGCCGGCCGGTGACCTTACCATTCTACTGCTCTTAGCGAATGCCTTCTCCATCTCCTTCTCTACAGTTTGGGGTATATCAAAATTGTTCATTCTATTAGGTCTCAACTCTAAGCCGCTATCTTAGTTCAATATATAGTCGCGTTCTGATTCCATGGTTATCTATGCAAGCAGGGAGGCCATGCAAGGGTTGACTCGCGCCTTTATGGGGTCGTTTGCCATCCTAAGGCCTTACTGATCACAGCCTTTGTCATCTTCTCGTATTGGTTAAACGCCGCACCGGCGTGTCGCGCCTATCCAGGAGATACCTGGCATATTACCGGAGGTTACGAGTTGCATTTCCTGCTCTGAAAAGGAATCGTAATTTATTAGACGTCGTTTAATAAATTTATATTAATCATTGAAATCAATAGTGAGACGGTTACGATATTACCATTTCAGCAAAGCTACTCTATAGTGCATTTTCAAATTCTGCATATAATTCGTCGATTAAACAGGCGCCGATCGGGAGTATTACATGATTATTGCAAGGTGGTTATACAAAGTATTTGTACTTTGTCTGTCTACCGAATAGTCGAGCTCATCATCAGCATTACTCAAGGAAGGATTGGCCAACACGAGAAACACATATTTTGAGAAGTGCTCCTCTAGTGAACGTGGATGACATAATATTGCAACCATTGCACATCAGGCTTGGACTGATCAAATACTTTATAAAAGCATGGGATACGGAAGGTGAAGTTCTAGATTATGAAAAAAGTGTTTTCCTACTGCTATCAATGGCAAAAATTAAAGTAGGTGTATTCGTTTGTCCAAAGATTTAAATGAGGAATTTTACTCTATTTTAATGAAAAGGTAGTCTGGAACTTATTCCGACAAGTCACTGCACATTTGATGGGCAATAACAAAAGTGAGGATTATTTCGGAGTCGTCAAAAAATGTATATAAAATTATGAACAAGTTGGCGTCAACATGTCACTAAAAATCAATTTCTTGCATTCCCACATGGATATACTTTAAAATTTAAATAACATGTAATAACATAAGAAACAAATAGTAAATCAAGTTATTAATAAACATTTGTTGCTATATATAATTTCTCATTGTTTTATAACCATTTTGCTGTAGATTGGGAACCTTATCTCGGTCAAAAGCACCAAAAATCATATCTTCTGTGAGTATAATATCATTTATATTCGTTGTTTATACATTAATTTTAATGATCGATATCTTAATTGATGATCCTTTAATATATTTTTGTAATTATAAAGTCAAATAGCCAACAAATTAAATCGGGGCGGCATTCATGAAACTTAAGTCTACATTTCGTAGGCAAAAACGTGTCTAGCTTTCAAATGTTGTTATTTCGCCGTCGCTTCATCGATTTAAAGGATTAATACCTTAAACGGCGCCCAGTGAATGCAACAAATACATACTGGTGTGAGGAGTTTCAAGTTTTCCCCGTAGCCAAAAATTCGTGAAAAATACCGTATAAGTAATCACAGTTTTCTTAATTTAAAAATATATAGTTGCAGAACCAATGATTTAAATGTACAAATGTGTATGACTGACTAATAAATATATTTATTTTCAAAATCGGAGATATAATTACCTCTGAAAAAAGCTAAAGAAAATACCGGTTTATTTAAAAAATTGAAAAAAAAAGTATTACCACAGAAATATTTTTAAAGTGGATTTTCATCTATATGTATCAGGATAGCTATGTTTGGTATGTCGACAGAGTGATTGAGTAGAACCATCCATATTAGAGAATACCTGCCCACCTTTCTTAGCTCCTAAGATGTCACTCCCAAATTCGACAGACAAAAGATGGCGCTTAGTGGTAGAACATCGCCAACTCAATAAAAAGCTCTTGGCGGCCCCTTTCCTAGAATAGAAGATATTCTTGATCAATTAGGTTGAGCAAATCTTTTGGGGAGGACACCAGCAATCTACATACAGACTACAACTTTAATATTGTGGGAAAAATTCAACTTTTATCGATTTGCGATATGAGGTGTATCGATATGTTATCGACTTGCCAACGTCTCGATGGGGGTGGCATAAAAATCTTAACACTTTGAAGTAGATAACTATATAAAATTTCAATTCTTTATTTTCAATAGCGCCGAAAAAAGTTGGGTTCATCCGGACAGTGCACAAAACCAATGTACTTTTTTCACTTCGTGAACAAGTATAAATACTAGATTTTAAAAATTTAAAAAAAAGGCTCACTGTAGACAAATTTTCAAAGTGGTTTGTCGTCATATAGGGCCCCATATGTATCAGAAAAAGAAGGGTTAGTAAACAATACAATTTGGCTATTACCTAGTGTAGTTGCTATCGTTTCTAACTCTGTTGTTTCTACGGAAACGATTGCCCTCGATTGCCTTGGAGGCAATATCAATCACGGCCTTAATGGCGTTCACCGTAGACCGGGCCCTCCAAAATCCATACTGAGATTCTGAAAGAGGCTTCTTTTCTTGGACTACCGCCAGAAGTCGATTGTAGAGTATTTCCTCTAGCATCTTTCCTACTGTGTCCTGACGGCTCCCGTATTGGCTTGTTTCCTTAGGGCAGTAGGATAAGCCGCTGCAGCTTCCAGCTTTTAGGGAAAGCTCCTTCCCGGAGGCAATAATTATATGCGTTCACGAAAACGCCAGGTCTGGACGCTATCGCGAGTATAAGGCCCGTCTGGTCGCAGTGTCTTCCTATCATCTGTCTGCATGCCGCCATCACTTCTTCCCTGGTTATTCATTGGCTTACCTCAAGTTCGAATGTGGACTTGGTCTCCTCTATTTGCGGATGCTGGGGAAACAGCGCCACAACAATCCTGCGGAGCATGGTGAGGTATGTTACTGACAGCGTTACTTGGCACATTAACTTCTTGGTGACAGCCTTGTAGTCTATCCCCCACGGGTTGATATCAGCCTCCTTGCATATGCGTCTGAAGCAGTAGGATTTACGCGTTCTTATGCCTTGTTTAAGCTCTCGCTGGGCCGGGTTCCTCTGGCGTTTGCCTCTTTGCTGCCCCATTCAACGCCACAGGCATTGAAATCACCCGCTTTCACCAGTGGTGCTCCGCCTGGCGTTCTAGTTCCCAGCTCGGTAGGGCGTAGCAGCTGTAGAAGGTGACTCCTCTAAGCTTCGCTCAGACAAACCCTTCATAAGACACCTCTACCTCCTGTGGAAACCTTTGTAAAGCCCAAATAGCTGCTTTATTACACGTACTAGCCACCCATCCGTTTCCTGGAATCGGCTTAAGTGGCTCGCATGTAAGGACGATGTCCGTCACCCTCTCTCTCGCGGCTTGCATCAGGAAGGACTGTGCTGCCTCACAGTGGTTTAGAGTTAACTATGTGCACTTCATGTTGATTGCTTGGCAACTCCACTTTTGAACACCGGACACCTGCCACTGCCGGCAACGTGTGTCCAATCCGTGCTCCTGCCCTTGCAAAACATACATTGCGGCTCCTGGTTGCAGTCCTTACTTATGTGGTACTCCTGACCACATCTCCGACACAACTTAGATCTTTCGAACTCGCTCCTGCACTGACTTGCCATGTGGCCAAATGCAAGCTATTTCAAACATTTGGCGACGACTATCTCTCCCGTAGTCGACAGCTGGCCCATCCTACCTTCAGTGATCCATTTGAAAGGACCTTTCGGGCGTTTTCCGCGGTCAGCCTAATGGTAGCAGTTTGTATCTGGCCATAAGCTTTCCGCAGGTTGATGTCCTCCGGTACAATCTCTGATAGCGCAAACTGGCTTTGATGCGCTTCGTAAATGTCTTCTCTTGTCGTGATCTCATCCAAGTCCTTACATTCGACCGTGACCCGATAGGTAAGTGCACGTACCTCCGCTTGATCGCCAAGAAATCTGCCAACAAGGCTTTTAAGTGCAGCTGTTGCGCCACCAGATTTGTTCAACTGCAATAGGAGATCACCTTTCTAAGTTCTCCTAATTTTATCCATGGCCTCTCCGAGCCCATTCAGCTTCTCGTCGGAGTAGCCTAACCTTCCGAAGTATATCGGTGTAGATTGCTTTGCACTTAGCATCAACACGCCTTTCGGTTTCCGCTCAGTCTTCTTTGAGGTGACTTTTTCCACTGTTGGGTGACTGCTGTGGTCGGCATCGCCAGTTCGCGCTCACTGCTGAAAGGGTCATTTTTGGCTTTTACGCCTGGTGGGGTTTTTTTCCCCACGGCTCCTTTGCAACGGTTAGTGCGAGGAGTTCGGGCTCCTATGGGCTGCTTCCTTTTTGGATCCACCGCGGCTTGGAATTTCGGTGAGGTCTGCAAGGATTGGTGTGTCCTGATCACCGCCTTCGCTCCTTCATCGTGAAACTGAATAGTCACCACCTCATACAGCTCTAATGCTCTCAATTGCATCACTAGGCTGGTGGATGGAACTCCTTTTCCCAACATCCAGCATCTCCACAAGGTGCGAAATTTCATGCCCAAGGTCGTGTAGCGCCATGCTACCCTGCACATCCTAGAGCGGTTCCGGTCATACGTCTGTCGTTTGGGTCGTGCCTGGCCGCTCGCCGGCCGGTGACCTTACCATTCTACTGCTCTTAGCGAATGCCTTCTCCATCTCCTTCTCTACAGTTTGGGCTATATCAAAATTGTTCATTCTGTTAGGTCCCAACTCTAAGCCGCTATCTTAGTTCAATATATAGTCGCGTTCTGATTCCATGGTTATCTATGCAAGCAGGGAGGCCATGCAAGGGTTGACTCGCGCCTTTATGGGGTCGTTTGCCATCCTAAGGCCTTACTGATCTCAGCCTTTGTCATCTTCTCGTTTTGGTTAAAAGCCGCACCGGCGTGTCGCGCCTATCCAGGGGATACCTGGCATATTACCGGAGGTTACGAGTTGCATTTCCTGCTCTGAAAAGGAATCGTAATTTATTAGACGTCGTTTAATAAATTTATATTAATCATTGAAATCAATAGTGAGACGGTTACGATATTACCATTTCAGCAAAGCTACTCTATAGTGCATTTTCAAATTCTGCATATAATTCGTCGATTAAACAGGCGCCGATCGGGCGTATTACATGATTATTGCAAGGTGGTTATACAAAGTATTTGTGCTTTGTCTGTCTACTGAATAGTCGAGCTCGTCATCAGCATTACTCAAGGAAGGATTGGCCAACACGAGAAACACATATTTTGAGAAGTCAGAATGATCAAAATGCTCCTCTAGTGAACGTGGATGACATAATATTGCAACCATTGCACATCAGGCTTGGACTGATCAAATACTTTATAAAAGCATGGGATACGGAAGGTGAAGTTCTAGATTATGAAAAAAGTGTTTTCCCACTGCTATCAATGGCAAAAATTAAAGTAGGTGTATTCGTTTGTCCAAAGATTTAAATGAGGAATTTTACTCTATTTTAATGAAAAGGTAGTCTGGAACTTATTCCGACAAGTCACTGCACATTTGATGGGCAATAACAAAAGTGAGGATTATTTCGGAGTCGTCAAAAAATGTATATAAAATTATGAACAAGTTGGCGTCAACATGTCACTAAAAATCAATTTCTTGCATTCCCACATGGATATACTTTAAAATTTAAATAACATGTAATAACATAAGAAACAAATAGTAAATCATGTTATTAATAAACATTTGTTGCTATATATAATTTCTCATTGTTTTATAACCATTTTCCTGTAGATTGGGAACCTTATCTCGGTCAAAAGCACCAAAAATCATATCTTCTGTGAGTATAATATCATTTATATTCGTTGTTTATGCATTAATTTTAATGATCGATATCTTAATTGATGATCCTTTAATATATTTTTGTAATTATAAAGTCAAATAGCCAACAAATTAAATCGGGGCGGCATTCATGAAACTTAAGTCTACATTTTCGTAGGCAAAAACGTATCTAGCTTTCAAATGTTGTTTCGCCGTCGCTTCACGCAACAAATACATAATGGTGTTAGGAGTTTGAAGTTTTCCCCGTAGCCAAAAAATCGTGAAAAATACCGTATAAGTAATCACAGTTTTCTTAATTTAAAAATATATAGTTCCAGAACCAATGATTTAAATGTACAAATGTGTATGACTGACTAATAAATATATTTATTTTCAAAATCGGTGATATAATTACCTCTGAAAAAAGCTAAAGAAAATACCGGTTTATTTAAAAAATTGAAAAAAAAAGTATCACCACATAAATATTTTTAAAGTGGATTTTCATCTATATGTATCAGGATAGCTATGTTTGGTATGTCGACAGAGTGATTGAAGATGGAATAGTAGAACCATCCATATTCGAGAATAACTGCCCACCTTTCTAAACTCCTAAGATGTCACTCCCAAATTCGACAGAGAAAAGATGGCGCTTAGTGGTAGAACATCGCCAAGTCAATAAAAAGCTCTTGGCGGCCCCTTTCCTAGAATAGAAGATATTCTTGATCAATTAGGTTGAGCAAATCTTTTGGGGAGGACACCAGCAATCTACATACAGACTACAACTTTAATATTGTGGGAAAAATTCAACTTTTATCGATTTGCGATATGAGGTGTATCGATATGTTATCGACTTGCCAACGTCTCGATGGGGGTGGCATAAAAATCTTAACACTTTGAAGTAGATAACTACAGTACATGCCTAAAATTTCAATTCTTTATTTTCAATAGCGCCGAAAAAAGTTGGGTTCATCCGGACAGTGCACAAAACCAATGTACTTTTTTCACTTCGTGAACAAGTATAAATACTAGATTTTAAAAATTTAAAAAAGGGCTCACTATAGACAAATTTTCAAAGTGGTTTTTCAGAAAAAGAAGGGTTAGTAAACAATACAATTTGGCTATTACCTAGTGTAGTTGCTATCGTTTCTACCTCTGTTGTTTCTTCGGAAACGGCGAGAGCCTGCTCCTCAACTGCTCCTACCACGGTCGCCTTTATAGCCGCCGCGATAGTTTCATGTTTGCTGACTATTGTAATATAGAATGGCATCAGGTTGGCCAGTAGCCTCTGTATAACTCTTCACGAATTTAGCAATGGCATCGTCCATATTAGTGAACAGCTACCATGATTACTTTTACTTTTTGAATAGAACTGTTACCGGCAAATTTTGAAACTTATTTTAAAAATTAATTTAATAATTTCTGCTACTTTGAAATATGTTGTCAACTTTATAAGTTATCGATACCAAAAATGAAGAATGGATCAATGCTCGATACCCACGCAAGTCGGCTTTTTAACAGCGGCCCGCTGTCAGCGGGAAGGAAAGCATAAAAAATTTTTCAAGCTTCTCACGCTCTGACTTTTTACTCTCGCACTACTAACATACACACATATATAATCTTTTAGAAAATAAACTATTATTAAACTATAAGTTGTGTGGTCTTAATGTTGGTTTTGCCGTTGGAGTAAAGCTATATTTGTGTCCGCCGTCGACAACAAGAACTGTTCTTGATCAGTGCATTTATTTTTTGTTGTTAATATGGTTCAAATAAATATATTTATTTCTTAAAAAAAAAAGTTCTTTACTTTTGTTTTTTAATTTTAAGTGTGCGTTTTAACAAGTGAAAATATACGACTGTATTTACAAAAAAAAATATTTTTTTTTAATCGAGCTGTGTTGTCTAACAAGTGATAAATTGATTTCGTACAGTGCAGATTCCAAAGGTGGATTAGAATGTTTTACTTAAATTAGGATTACACTGCACTGTATGTGTTAGTGTTAGTTATCTTACACAACATATGACAGCGATTGACGCTATTTTTCCAGTCAAAAAATTTACAAGCTGAGTATAAGGGATCAAGTTGGTTTTTTTTTTAATTTCAACTAGGCGCACTTGGTTCCACTGTCGGTCTTCTTCGGTAGCAGAACTGCCACGATCTGAGCGTGCCGGTCTGCGCGTCCGTAGTATGTGGGATTGGCACATTTTCAAGAAATGATTTTCTTTTGTGTTGTCGGTGCTTGTCCCTTCAAGCTAACTTTGCTATTAGCAGCCTATATTGACATCAACTGGTCATCCGCCTTGCGGTTGCGCTGAAGCTCTCGAAGGCGCAATCGACCGGTCTGTGTTTGCCGTGCTTTTTTACCAAATCAGCGGCTCTTATATATTTGTCAAAGTATTTGCTTTTCAATTTTGCACAACTTACAGAGTGTACTTCAATTTGTTGACATTTATATATTTTGAATTATACAAATTATTGTTTGCTTTTATGGCTTTAAATATATTCGCGAGTAAGGCTCTTCTGGCTTGATATAAAGAAATAAGAGTAAGCATTAAGTCAATAGTCACATACGCAAGAATAACCGCTCCTCGATCAATTGATGTAAACAAATAATTATGTGATTTATTATTTTTAATTATTATTGATTAAATCCATACCAACTGCACTTAAGATTTTCTGCGCACCAAATAGGCGCTTCTCGCTCAATTGTTACAAAAAAACCAATAACTAAGTACACTTATTGTCTGCTCACCGTCAATTCAGTGTTAAGATATTCAAAACCTTTATATTAGCTGTAACCTCAGTTATAATACCCCGGGTCATTTATTCGATTTAAAAGAACAATTTCACTGGCGCAGCCGGTAGGATACTAAAGAAGTATCCGACATGGAAAATAAATTAACTTTTATAATGCGTGGCTAGTGAAAATAAGTGTTTTGTTTTTGCTTCAACCAGGACTGTAAAACTTTTCCGGTTATCCTATCAAGGTGGAAGAAAAAAAAAATAATAATAATAAGTCCAATGGCACGGGCATAATTAGAAATTTAAAGTAAAAATTAAACTACAAATTTCCCATGAATTAAACAAGAAATCTGTAACACAACAGTATATACGAATTTACCTACAAACACACAAATAACAGACAGGCAGGCCCGGTGTTATCAGCCACGGTGTAGCCGCCCTTATTGCTGGCCCATTGCCCTTAAATTAGAATTGACGGCCGACTTATTCCATGGCTTTGGTGATTCCCCCCTGCCCTTAGGCTCACTCACGCTTCATTTTCTGTAGAATACAGTTTCGAATTTTAATCAATAAACATATTTTTTGCACTTATGCTAACAAATTTTACCCCAATAGATGGCGATATTAAAATTTTAACGGAAATTGAAAATCAGACGTGTCCAACATTTTGCCAAATAGCAATAGTTGAGGAAATAGGATAAGTACCACGATAATAAAATTATATATGTACGGCGCAGGTATACTGTAAGGTTAATTGATTTATTTGTTATCCCTACCCTACACTATCGGAGTTTCTGCCTCGCACTAGTGGCCTGAGTTTTGCGAACGAGGAATCAAATTTGGCAAACCCGAATGCCGGATTTGACATAATACTTTTTAATGTTATAAATACGTGAATAATTAATGCATAGATAATTAAATAAATAGGAGAATAAATAATTGAATAAATAGTTTACTTAATTACTAAACGAACAGATTGACAAACACATAGCATTGCTTCTTAGCGGACAGGGCGGTGATGGCCATTAATTTCTGTGACTGGACAAGCAAAAGGGATCACCACATACATACATATATCATACATATGTCCGTCGTGGGCGAGATAGCCAGTTAATTTTGAATTCGATAGCGACCAGAATATCAGCAAATCCGCAGCACTTCAGCTGCTAGCCGGAAGGAACACACTTTGTAAGATTTACGGCTGGTTGGAATGATGCCGGTTGTGTATGTTTTCGTTCCAGAATTTACCACCAGGGACGTAAATTGTGCCAGGAAAGGGTTGCAGTTGTGCTCGCTGTGTGCAGTCAGGTGACGGAAGAGAGGTACCAAGGGAGTCTCTTCGGTGCAGGCGAAAGCATATGCTGAAAACAAAAAATTTAGCGGCATAACCTGTTGGCCACCTGTGTAAAAGACTAGATCTTATTATGTGTTCTCAAATGATCGCTAGTACACTTACGCCGAACTTTGTTGCTCACAATTTTAGATATGGGGGGCTTTCGTACCCGCACACAATGGACAATTTAACATATATCACTTGTCAGTTTTCCGTCCCGCCGGAAAAACGTGGTGTGCTCTGTTATTCTCTTCCTTTTCTAAGTTCGGCAGCGCACACCTGTGGACTTACTCCAATGGCGATTACGATGCACAGAGTTACATATCTCGATTAATTTCCCCCCAGGGTTGCATTCATAGCTGATAATTTATCGGCAAAAGGTTCACAGTACACAGGATTACATATCCATACACACACACACACATCTAAATGCAGGCTGCACGCTGTGAACAGCTGCTGCGCTGGGGCCCCACTATGGCAACTAAATTTGTGTATAACTTCTAATCTAAGAGTATGATCTTAATGAAACTTTCAGCACTTCACAAAAGTATTGAAATCTTTGTACAAAGCAAAGCCCAAGTCCGTAGTTATGATTTTTAAGATATCTTCAAAAAACATATAATTATTGATCAGCTGAATCACGTCGTCTATTTTATGTAAGCTAATTGAACTCGTTACTACTGATTCTAGTTGGTTTTGGATTTTCATTCGGTCGTTATCATCTAACATTCCAAATAAGTATTTAAACGCGGATCCTGCTAAGATTGATGCGAAGACAATGATGTTCGCATTGTGACGGTATCTTTATCGGTGTATCAGTATCGATGTTATTGATCTTTTTTTTTTTTTTATTTATTTTTTTTTGATAATTTTAATTTCCTTGTTTTGTTGTGTATTTAAGGTCGGCTGTCTGGCTTAAAAAAATATGTGAGCCGGAGTTTGTCGAGTAGTGTCGTGTTTAGTTATACTCGTTCACGAAGTGAAACTAGTATATTGGTTTTGTGCAATGTCCGTCATGCTGTCCGTCCGTCTGACCGTCTGTCCGTATGAACGCAATATTTTTCGACGCTATTAAAGATAACGACTTGAAACTTGGCATAAATTCTTGCCCACTGGGAGGCTGGCAAATCGATAACATGTCGATACACCTCAAATCGCAAATCGATTAAAGTTGAATATTTCTCACAACATTAAAGTTAGAGTCATCAAATTTGGTATGTAGATAGATGGTGATCTCCACCAAAAAATGCGGCCCTGATTTTCCGGCCACGCCCACTAGAACGCCCCCCAGCGCCCCACCCTAAAAAAAGGTTAATGGCTATATCTCCCACAGTTTTAGAGCTAGAGTGACCAAATTTTGAATATATATTACTGGTAATAACATCAAACATCACAGAAAAAATTATCTGGCCACGCCCCCTTCCGCCTCCGTAATCGCTAAAATCGATATATTTACAAGCTCAAAACGGTAACACGTGTACAACTAACACAATTTTAAAGCTAGAGACACCAAACTTGGTATGTAGATTAATGGTGACCTCCCCAAAAGATTGAGACCTTGGTATCTCGGCCACGCCCACTCCCGCCTCCAAAAATCGCGAAAAGCTATATCTTCCACAATTTTGGAGCTAGTCACCAAATTTTAAACGTAGATGGCTGGTCACCCCTTTTAAAGCTCGGTAAGAAAATTTCCCGGGTCTGGGTTTTCCCAACTGATTAAATATACGCATTAGAGCATTTTTAGAATTTTAAGAATAGATGTAAAAGCAGCTTAAATAATGTTTGCCTCTATTATTAAAATATCGCGGCAATGTTCGGGTTTGGTGTTTTTAGAACAAAATTAGTCAAGTAAATATTGTTTAGCTGTTTCTATGGTCATGTCCTTATAGGAGATGCGTATGATTTGTTTTTTGAAATAAGTCTCATATTGTGTGTTAGTGGGATCTTGAAAAATATAACTTATCGTTTATGGCAATGGATGGATTTCTCCAACAAACATATTAAACTGATACTGTCTTCTTCTGCGCTATGTTGTGTAGACTAACCGAAAAATGTTTGTGCTATTGTTATTCTGGATAGGGCGTCGGCGACATAGTTTTCTTTTCCTTTAATGTATTTTATATCAAATTCATATTCTGAAAGTCTAATTTTCCATCTTATTAATTTTGCATTAGGTTCTTTTAACTTGTGCAGCAAATGGTTGGTGATCGGATGCTACTTCAAAATGTCGCCCTGATAAATAACGTTGAAAGGTTTTAGTTGCCTAGACTATAGCGAACAATTCCTTTTCTTTGACGCTGTAATTTACTTCATGCTCGTTTAAAGTTTTACTGATGTAACTAACAGGATGTCCATCTTGTGAGAGAACGGCTCCCAAAGCTACGTTGCTCGCGTCTGTAGTTAATACGAATTTTCTTTCAAAGTTTGGTATTCTTAAAACTGGGTCTTCAGAGACAAATAATTTCAGCTTATCGAATGCTTCTATGTAATCTTTTTGTTTAGTGTCTACTTTAGCTCGTTTTTTAATACATTTAGTCAAGGGTTTAGCTATGTCGGCAAAGTTGGGTATAAATTTTCTATAATAGCCTGTGAGTCCTAAGAAGTCTTTGATTTCTTTGGGTTTGTTTGGTAATGGATATTTACATATGGCTTTTATTTCGGGGTTTGGTTTAATTCCATCTAAAGTTTGGTTTAATTCCATCCTAAAAAGGTTGTTTCCTGTTTTAAAAATTCGCATTTATCTAACTGTAACTTTAAGTTTGCTTGTGATAGTTTTTCGAAAACTGCCTGCAAGGATTATAAATGTTCCTCTAGAGAGGTGGAAAAACTATGCTATCGTCTAAGTACACTAAGCAATTTTTGTTTAGAAGTGGACAAAGTAGGTTGTTCATACAACGTTGAAAAGTGGCGGGGGCATTTTCAAGCCCATGGCTTTCGTGTGTATTCATTATGGCCATGTTTGGTTGAAAATGCGGTCTTGGGTATTGATTCTATATCCATTTCTATTTGGTGGAAGTGTTTTGCAAGATCTATTGCCGTGATATAATTACATTTACCTAGTTTGCCTAATATTTCATCCATGTTTGGTATAGGGTATCTGTGGTTACAGTGATTTCGTTTAATTTTCTGTAGTCAATTACAATATGGAATTTCTTCTGTCCAGAAGCATCTATCTTTATAGGTACAACCAAAATGGGGCTACAATGTGGTGAGTTACTTTCTCGTATAATTCCTAGCTCTAACATATGAATTTGTTGCTCTACGACCGAAAGCTAGCTCAATACCCAGGCCTGCAACAATACTTGCAGAGCGACAAACAACATGAGAGAGAGCGTTGCCGAAGCCGAGTTTACATGTTAGTTATGTGTTATGTTATTTACAGATCAATCAAATGACCAATTTCAAACAATAAATATTCATTACGTTAATTAGGGTATTCGAGGTTAAAGAATTTGATTTATGGTAAATTTTCTGCTGCTGGAAGCCTGACTTTCAACAAGATCCTTGAAGGGCAGCAGGCATAGCTTATTGATGGCTCTCCGGATGACTCCAGATGCCGTTTTGAGGTCCGCTACTCGATGGACACAATCTCCGCTAGGTATCAGAGAGACCAATTTTGTTAGTGGCCAGCGCATGGGAGGCAGGTTCTCATCCTTAACGAGAACCATGCGCCACTTGGCCCGTTGTTAAAGAAGCGTCAGATATTGGTCGCGCCAACGGTTCCAGAACATTTGCTGTAGCTGCATTACTCTCTGCCAACCATCGAGACGGTTGTAATAAAGACTCTGGAGATCGGGCTCGATGATGGTTGTGGGAGGACCACCAAACAGCAGATGAGCGGGCGTCAAGACATCTAAGTCTTCCGGACTCTCTAAAAGTGAGACCAATGGTCGGGAATTAATAATAGCCGAAATCTGGCAGACAAGTGTGCGAAGTTCATCGAAGCTGAGTCTCTACTCAACCGGCCAGCAGAGCGATTGAAGTGGTGCTTTGCCGTCTTGACTGCTACTTCCCACAATCGTCCAAAATGCGGAGAGCGAGGAGGATGCGAGGGGGAAATGCCAATCGATACTATCTAATATTTACTTATGAAACAGAAAAATAAAGCTATGTACGACTTAATGGGCGGTCTGGTGCGAACTTCCGACTTCTACAGAAAGGGCCACAATAATCAACTTCAGTGACGGCGAATGCTCTAGTGCCACGAGACTTTCTTTCGGTAGATTTCCCATGATCGGCTCCATACGTGTCGGCTTGGCTCTGAAGCATGTCAAACATCGGCTTACAACCTTGGAAACCGTTTTTAAAGCTCCAATTGGCCAATATTGTAACCGAATTTTGGCAAAAAGCGTACGCGGTCCAGCGTGTAAGTTGACATTGTGAAAGTCAGCTATGCATGCTAGCGTGATTGGATAACGGCGTCGTAGGATAATCGGATGTTGCGCGTCATATGCAAGCGATGAGTTGCCTAACCGACCACCAACGCGTACGAGTCTAAAATCATCTATAAATGGTGACAGAGAAGCGATGGCGCTAGATTTCTTAACAGCTCCATGCAATCGTAGCTCCTTTATGTCATCCCGCATATTTGACAGCTGGACAGGTCGAAGAAGAAGTTGAGTGCCGTGGTGCACATCGGCAACTGTGAGATCGTGGTGTCTTATGCCTTTTATAAATTTAAACATATATGCAAATGTTCGCCGTATGGAGGTAAATAAGTTAGTATGTTTGCATCTAATAGTAATATCTTTGTTCGAAGATCTAGCTAGGAACACAGTTTTTCGTAATTCAATAGTGGGTTTATCTGGCAGGCACGCAGCAGGCCAATCGCCGCGATTGCTCTTAAGATATAATGGACCATGAAACCAAAGCTCAGATTGAGCCATCATCTCAGGGAGCGCACCTCTAGAAAGTATGTCCGCAAGGTTCAGTGCCATGGGAACATGACGCCATTCCATGTTAATGGTTGATTCCCGTATAGTAGCCACATTGCTACGAATACGCTGAACTTGTAGAGCTCATCATTGCTTCAGGACAAAGCCACACCAGCAGTAAAATTGTCCTACGAAGATGCCCATTTCCATGATCTCATGCATGAGTTTGGCCAACAGCGATGGACCACATAGTTCTAGCTTTGGAACTGAGAGGGTTTATAATGGCGCGACTCTGAATTTCGACATTAGGAGATGACTTGAAGATGGCTGACCTCTAGAAACGACATATACGCAAGCTCCATAGGCCTCTAAACTTGCATCGCAAAATCCATGAATTTCTACATTAGTTCCTGCCAAGAGTATATTTCGAGGAAAAGATAGACTGCCAACGTTATGGAAACTAATACATAGCTCCTTGGATGTCGTGCTCCGCACCAAGGGCAAGCTCTCATCCCAAGTCAGCTTATCCTTACAGAGCTGTTGCAGAAATAAAATCGAGCAATTTTGGACAAAACGGAACGCCTACATGCCTTGGAATGGTCTACATGGGGGACAATGAAAACAACAGCTGGTCGGACACAGGATCCCAAGCGAGGCCAAGAGTTTTAGTAATGCCGCTACCATCATCAAATCTTAGGTATTTCTCCTTATCCTCCTCTGATAGGCCAACCAGAACTTCTGGATGACTAGAACACCACTTCCGAAGTTTAAAATTACCACGAGATAATATGCCATAGTTTGATGCATTTTGGCAATGACCTCTGCTACGGAATTTCCTCCAGAAACGAAATCATCTACGTACAATCCTCTTCAATACACAATAATGCGGAAGAACTATATTTGCGGAGACTAGCTGATTTAGAGTTAACACGAGACATGTGATTTAAGTCAATGTACACTTTGATAAAGGCTGAATATTGCTCCTTGGGATGCGGGTGTCGCAACAATTTGCGTTGAAGACTAATAAATCGATGGTAGACTTGGTTATAGGACTCGCCTAACAAATCTTCGTTGAGCTTCAAAGGCAATCGAATACTCGCCAGAAGAGAGACGAGAAAAGTTGTTGACGATTTACCAAAATCGACGAACCAACTCGTCATGATTGACGTCCGTATAAATAGCGTCATCATCAGGCGCGCTACTAGCTGCTAAAAGTGCTATGTTACTTGGCCTTTGAGCTCCCCCGGGTACGACCCAACCAAGTCTAGTCTTCGGTAAAAGTGGCAATCTTGGTAAGAGCTTAATTTACCCAACACACAGCAGCTCATAAAAAAGATCCGCCCCAATGAGAAGATCCACACGCTGAGGTTTGTTGAACGCAGGGTCTGTTTATTTAATGTTGGAGGGAATATTCCAATCGACGGTATTAACAGCAAATCTAGGCTGGCTATCGGTAATAGTTGGTGCAACAAGAGCAGTAAAGGCAGTGGAATAATCCGATATTCTAGACTGCATGAAAATATCAACTGTGGAGCCTGTGGAGCAACTGGAGTCTGTAGAGATGCTTGTGTCTCCAAGACCTGAGACAGTAGCTGAAGTTGAAGTTTTTTTCAGTTGCAGCATTTGAGCAAAATGAGAAGTTACAAGATGCAGTTGAGAGCCTGAATCCAGTAGAGCTCAACATGGAAATAATATGCCACGGCGATTTTTTACGAGAACTATAGTGGTGGCCAAGACCACAACATCAGACTGAAGACACTGGGCAGCAAGAGATGTGGAAGAATGCAGGAGGTTTGTCATTCAAGGGCAGTGCCACAGATGCAGAAGTTTGAGGTGCTAGAAGACCAGCTATTGAATTTTGAACTGCTGATTGGAATGCATCAAAGTGCAGTAGAGTGTGATGCTTTGCGCCGCAAATACGGCAATAACCTCCATTGCATATACGAGTTTGATGTCCCTTTTTTAGGCAGTTGTAGCAAAGATCAAATTTCTTTACTTTTTTGTGACGCATGGAGGGCGACAAATTTCCAAATCGACTGCACGAATAAATTCCAAGGCCAGAAACATTACATAACAGACAACAATTTGGGTTAGTTTGGGTAGCAGCAAATGCCTTTCTATTGGGATTAGTGTTAAAATTAGTTTTTCCGACCTGAGAGTTTGGCGTATGATAAGCCATAGCGTGTTGAACATTTTCCAATTTTTGACAGCGCTTACCCAAATATGCAAAAAACTCCTCAGCAAATGGTATTTGGTCTCCTCCCAGCTGGTCTGCCTTGCAGCAGCCAACTTCTGCAGCAGCATATGAACAATCATACAGCCTGCGATATGCTTCAAGTTTCCCAATCTCTGCAATGCTCGCACATGACAGTTGACTTTGTCCGAAAATTCACGAAGTTTTGTGGCAGACGTTGAATCCACTCTCTTGAGCCCAAGAATCTCTTTGCTGTGTGCCTGGAATACAAGACGGTTATTAATAAAACGTTTACTTAAAGCATCCAGAGCTATACGATAATTAGCACTGTTAATTTCCAACGATCGAACCGAATCCAATGCCGCGCCAGATAAGCAGGAACGTAGATGTTGTCATTTTTCAATATCAGCTAAATCTGGATCCTTGTCGATGACCGAGTCGAACATGGAGAATAAGTTTACATACTCCGTGTACTCGCCAGAAAATGTGGGTAATTTAAGTTCAGGCAGACGAAGTCTATGTGACCGTTCAGTTGTATTGATAGCAACTTGCTCCCTCCCTTGCTCACTTGCACCCTCAGTCGAGACTTCATTGTGAGCACCAGAACGTCAAAATCATCTTGTAACTCACTGCCAATCTCAGAATAATCCAGTTCCTCCAAGCCATTGTGGGCTAGATTAAACGATTTCTCCAAAAGCTCAGCTGAGCCAAATGATCTTTTCTTCAATTAAAGAATAATAAATTAAAATAGTGCACCTTATTTTCAGCCGGTACACTTTTTTCAACCGGCATTGTACTTTCGTTGGCGCCGAGCATGATTTAATACCAAACGCACAAATTCCGCTTTGAAATCAACAAGCTTGAACCGCAAGAGTAATCAAAACAAGTAAGAACGTTGCAGTCGGACGTAACCGACTGCGTAATACTCTTTCACAGTACACGGAAATTATTATTGTTATTTTGAAAAAAATATAGAATTTTTATATTTCGTTGGGGCGGGGGTGGGCGTGGCCAATATTAAGGGAAGGTCACACAAACACTTTCTGCCAAATTTTGTGCCTCTAGCTCCAAAATTGTCGGAGGTATAGCTTTCCCGAATTGCGGGGGCGGGAATAGGTGGGAGTGGACGGGAGTGGGCGTGGCCGGGAAATACCGAGCTTTAAAAGGGGTGACCAGCCATCTACGTTTAAAATTTTGTGATTCCAGCTCCAAAATTGTGGGAGATATAGGCTTTCGCACTTTGCGGGGGCGGGAGAGGGCAGGGTTGGATGTGGGCGGTAAATTTTTACACCCTTATTTAGAGGAGTTGTCCATTAATCTACTTTCAAAATTTGGTGACTCTAGCTTTAATACTTTGGAAGATATAGCCATTTCCGATTTTTTAAGGCGGGGTGTCTGGGGGGCGTTCTAGTGGGCGTAGCAAGGATATCAAGGTCTCAATCTCTTGAAGAGGTCACCAGGAATCTCTAGCTTTAAAATTGTGTTAATTATACACGTGTTACCGTTTTGAGCTTCTAAATATATCGATTTTAGCGATTACGGAGGCGAAAGAGGGCGTGGGCAAAAAATGATGTTTGAGGGACCTTACCAGTAATATATATTCAAAATTTGGTGACTCTAGCTCTAAAACTGTGGGAGATATAGCCATTTCCGATTTTTTAGGGCGGGGGCGCTGGGGGGCGTTCTAGTGGGCGTGGCCGGGATATCAGGGCCGCATTTTTTGGAGGAGATCACCAGCTATCTACATACCAAATTTGGTGACTCTAACTTTAATGTTGTGGGATATATTCAACTTTAATCGATTTGCGATTTGAGGTGTATCGACATGTTATCGATTTGCCAGCCAACTTTGTCTGAAGCAGATAACTACAAGTATATATGCCAAGTTTCAAGTCTCTATCTTCAATAGAGTCGAAAAATATTGCGTTCATACGGACAGACGGACGGACCGCATGACGGACATTGCGCAAAACCAATATAATAGTTTCACTTCGTGAACGAGTATAAAAAATAAAAATAAAGAAGTAAGAGGCGCCAGAACAATAGCAGGCTTGCCGAAAGTACGGTGCTTATGTACACATATGTCTTTGTTCGTACCGCGACACAAAGGTCACCGCACCCACTCTCGAACAGCGTGACGAACGTAAGGAGAATGAGAGGTCAGTCGATAATACCTGCAGTTGCTAACGAGCGAACGGCACTTATATAATCGCGATTTACGATTATGTTGTTGCATATAATTATTAGCAATAACTATGTAAGATTATAAATATAGTGGTTTTTATTATTATATATTCCAGAAGGAGCTTACACATGAAGTCCAAATTCAACGTTTGCCGTAACCATTGGACATTCGACATTTGTTGCTGCCTTTTCCACCTCGTAGCGGCCGTTGCGCTTAACTTTTATTATTTTATAAGGACTTAAGAATCCGCTTGCCAGCTTACGTCCTGCCACGAATTGTGTACGTTTTATGGCGACGAGCTCGGCGTTTCTTGTCGTATGCTGCCTTATACTTTAGTTGTGCTTTCTCAATATTTCGCTTGACTTCAACTCGCAATAGTTGGCTTCCTCATTAAATTGGTCCACCAGCTCTTGATTTAGCAATTCCAGCAGACGATCTTCGGCTTTGTTTTTGGTGCTGAACATTATTTCGAACGGAGATGAGTGGGTTGTTGCATGTATGTGCTAATTGATGGCTCTCTGCACACGTAACACAAACTTAAACCACTTTGAAGGCTCCTCTGTAAACATCTTAATGTGATTTTGATGTGAAAGCGGCACCTTTTGATGTGAAAGCGGCACCTCTGTCGCTAACTATGCGCGTTGGGAATCCAAGTATGTTTATCCATTCGGTCATCTTCTTAATTACCTCATCTTGCCCGGTTGATTTAACTGGGAATAGGCAGACGAATTTTGAGAATGCATCGACGACTGCCTGGATGAACTTACATTGTTTCGATGTGGCGTCCATGGGGCCAAGGTGATCCACATGCAGCGTGTGTAATGGAACCTCGTCCTTCTCTATTCAATGCAGAAAGCCTTCTTGTTTTCCCAATTTCTTGCTGTGAATGATACAACTATACAATTTGATATATACTTTATGATCTTACCCTCCAGATGAGGAATATAATATATATAAGGTAGATTTGCGCACAAAAGCCTGTTCAAGCCATTCATCCTCTTGTTTTTTAATAGCTTCAGCTTCTTCGATTGATAGTCGACTTGGCGACTGGCGAAATGTCTTAATACCTCCGTTCTGAATAATGCTCAGTTGAATTAGACATTCTACACATGCTTCTGGCGACTGGAGACTGGATGGATCAACTGCTTGACCCTTTCACGATATTGAGGCGGAGCGGGGATGTCGTTTGAATCTTCGAACACCGGTAATACGTTCATAGGATACTCATCTGCAAGTTTCTGGTCGGCTTCAAGACTTTGGAACACCATCCCATTATAATCGGCGTACAACTTGAATTTTTTAATAAAATCGTATCCCAACAGCGCGCAGCATTGCAACTTGCAATTTGGCACAATCACAAATTTATGTTCGGTCTCCAGTGCTTATATTGCCCAAACCGCGTTATGTGGTCACACTCTTCTGAACCTCTATATTGTTCAATCTTTCCAGCACTAACTCGTTTACAATTGTTACATCGGAGCCTTTGTCTACGAGTCACTCAAAGTACGGATTGTTTTGAATCGACTGCGATCAACAATTACGTTCACTTTATTTTAATTCCTTGTACAATTGCGCGATATATGTCAATTTTCGTTACAACGGAAACATTTTGTCTCGGCATTGCAGTCAACCCGCTTGTGCTCCGGTGACCCACAATTAAGACAATATTCTTTCTTTTTTCCAATACCAAACTCTTTACTTGTGACCGCGACTGTATTCTTATCCCCATACTTTTTGTCACTTCCTTTTTTCTCCTGCTCATGAACAAGTTCGTAAATGTCAATTTCTTCTTTGAGCTGTTTATATGTCTTACACCGGTACATGGCGACTTTAAACTCGTTTTTTATATGTAGGCCATTAACGATATAGCGGAACACCTTTTTTTCTTACGATCGCGCATCAGCTGATGAATATCGGCACTGTTCCAATTGCATTAAAATTCTTTAATAAGCTTTTCTTTTAAAGCTTGATAGTCGCTCTGATTCTAAAAATAGCCTAGCTAAACCGCACATTTTAACCGTAGCTTCGACATACTTTTGCTTTTCGGACTGTTCATACGCCTCGGCATTGCGTTTAAAATTTTCGAACCACTTCATCACTGGCACCGTACATCCATCAAAACCGTGCACAATCTTTTCAAACTGGCCGAAATTTTCACTTGATTTTCTCTTTGCTCGTCAATTTCTACTTTTAATGACATTAGTTGTATCAACTATTGCAATTTTATGTTGACGTCATCAATTTTTTCTGGCCTTAGTGCCATCTCTACATTTTCGTCTGCCATTGATATTTCGTCTATTTCAAGGTCTTCTTTTCCGATACAGTCAATCGCGTTCTCTTCATTTTCGGCGGCATAGCTTCGCACACAACAACGTTCTCAATGCACAAGTTACTCACAGGCGTATACACACAATTCTTCTTCTATCTCTTCAATCAGCCATTACCGCGACGGCCAAGCGACTACGCAATTCCTTCTGTACACCAACTTGCATTAATTTCACAACGTTTGACCTTGATATACTTTTTCTGCTTTTTGTGTTTTTTGTGGTAAATAGTAGTAATTCCTTCGCTGTACAACTTAAACAACTTTTCAACTGTTTAAATTACCACTAAGCTTCAATTGTTTTAATAAAACTCGCGTATATTGGACTGGATGAGTCCCAACTGTCAAATTATAACTCGCGCACTCTGGACCTGTTGAGCCCCAAATGTAAGATTATAAATATAGTGGTGTTTATTATTATATATTCCAGAGGGACTTTACACATAAAGTCCAAATTCAACGTTTTTCTATGATTATTTTGCAGCGATCTCCTTTTGACGACGTTCTCTCTTCGACTTGCTCTCTTCTTCTTGTCTGATTTCTTCAGCTTGCCACCTCGCCTCGGAGTTCTCGTGGCGTTGCCCACTTGCAAAGCCTAGGTTGCCATCTGATCTGATTGTTACCATCTTACATCTATTTATATGCAATTCGCGATATCTAAACAGAATGGCTAAATATTTTCAGTATCTCGCCGCAGCCTCCTAATGTTGAGCTACTAAGCTTTTTTTGCAGTTGTATAAAGTTCGAAATTTATTGCAAGAACAAAACGCAAGTCAGAATTTAGCAACAACCTTATAAATAATGTTTATTAAATAAATGAATATATGGCTGTGACCTTTTGGCTTCGCCCACGAACAACGAGATCGATGGAATCGCATGCGACAATAGATTAGCGACGACTAACTACGACCGAAAGCGACCCAGGCCTACGACCCAGGCCTCCAACAATACTTGCAGAGCGACAAACAACATGAGAAAGAGCGTTGCCGAAGCCGAGTTTACATGTTAGTTATGTGTTATGTTATTTACAGAGCTATCAAATGACCAATTTCAAACAATAAATATTCATTACGTTAATTAGGGTATTCGAGGTTAAAGAATTTGATTTATGGTGAATTTTCTGCTGCTGATCCGAACAGTGAGTTTATCGCCTTCATATTGGATAATTTGGAAATTGTTTAACACATCAGTTAACTTATGTTTTTCTTCTGTATTTAAATGTTCTAGTCGGAATAGGTTTTCCTGAAGTGTGGAGTTCTCTAGATATATGGGGTCTTCATGGAATAAAGGGTATTCTTGAATATAATTTTGTTTTGTAGTGTTGCTTGTATTGATTAATTTGTACTTTTCATTAAATAGGTTAACCGTTCCTTTTTGATAGTTTATTATTGCATTAGCTTTAGACAACTATTGCGTCTAATCAGCATATCATATTGGTCTGAGAAATGGAGAATTAAAAACTCTTGAGCAATAGGGAAATAATGGTTCGGTGGTAAGTTTGTGATTTCATTTATAATTAGTGGATCATACGTTGTCATACGTTGGGTAAGAATGAGAGTCAACTTGAAGATAGTCTGTATAATAAGAATAGTAGGAGTAAGCTAGGTTGTATGGGCTGAACTGGTGTTCCTTCCTGGTATCTCATTTCATCAATACTTATTTTCGACTGTCCACTGTCTGGTGGTCTCTGTATCTTAACGGGGTTATTAGCTGTCGTATTTCCTCTTGGTAGAAAATTAGTCGATGCGCCTACATAATTAGGTCCAAAACGTTTCTGGTCAAATACTTTATGTGTGTTAAATTGTATGTTTGGTCTGGGTGGTTGTATCAATGCTGCACTAGGTTGTGGATAAACATGAATAGATCGATGTTGGGGAAAAGGAGTAGAGTTAGTTCCGGGTATTTGAGGTGGTATGTGAGTAAGTGGTCGGTAATAGGGTTGATAAATTGAGCTATATAATGGTTGAAAAGGTGTAATTGGCCTGCCTTGATTATTTATTTGTATATTATGTAGATTATTTTGTGGTTTGGTCTTGGGACTGATTTTAAGTTATCTTTATTTGGGGCTGGTGCTTCGTACAGACCTTTCTCTTGCAATATATTTATGAGCGATTTTAAACTTGGATAAATGTGAGTGGGTAACTTTTGAATTAAGTTTTCGATACTCGTTTGAATTAATCTAGTATTTCTGATATATCGTTTTCTAATTCTAGTTTACTGGTTAATATTTGCCTTCTTTTTACGGCCAAAGATGATAAGTTTTTGTCGTTCCTCTGTTGTTTGATATAACGCCAGGATGAAGACGATACTGCTTAATAACGTCTATAATGTATTTGGATCACCCTGGAAACTCTCTACAGCATGCATTTGCCTTTCGACTTGAATCATGTTCGATTCGAAGAGTTGTATTGGCTCTGGTGCTGCTACTACCATTGTATAAATGTTTTATAGTTGATTCTGGTATTAGTGTGTATTTATTTTGTTTGTTGGTTTATGTTAACTTAGTTTGTCAGTTTTTATACACTTAATTACTTATTGTTATTGTTGAATGCAAACTTAGGTGTAAGTTAGAGCAACCTTTATGAATTTATTACTCTGTCGAATTCTAAGGCGTCTTCTTAATTTCTTTAAGCTGGTTCTTTAACACATTTACGTTCACGGTCACCAAACCACTGCTCTTTAGCGGATGATAAATTAAGGAATTGAATAGTCTAGCTATCGCATCAATCATCCTACCGGCTGCGCCTATAACGTAGTTGTTACGTAGTTGTATTTGTAATAGAATTCCCGCATTTATTCAAAAGAATACAAGCACAAATTTACGAAATAGAGGTTGAGAGACAAGTGCAGGATATGCTTGAACAGGGATTAATAAGTGGAAGCAATTCACCCTACAATTGCCCCACTTGGATTGTACCCAAATATTATATAGGTAGGTTACCTCGAACAAAGAATTAAGGTACTTTTTTTTGTGCTGCTGGTCCCGAATTCTCATTTTACTCACACTTTGTTTTGCAACTTGCTCCCTCACACTGCAGAATATTTTCTGTGTTTGCACTGAGTGATTTCAAGAAGCAATGCGCCGATAATTGAGGGAATATCAATTTTCGGTCGCTTTTATTTTTAGAGAGCTGTAAAATATTCAAAGTGTTCGCATTTGGCCTGAAATCTTCGGCTTTTTTATTAACAATTGTTGGTCAGGGTACTTACAAGCGGGTGCGCTTGCAAGAAAAGTTTTTTAGGATGATTATTTTTTAAAGACAAGTTCAATTTACAAGGGTGGAGAGTTAATTTAGCCGAATTTGATTTGGAAATTGAACATATTAAAGGCAAACAGAGTTTAATTACTAATGCATTGTCCAGAATCAAACTTGAAGAAAACCATTTCGGTGAAGCTACCCAAAATAGTACAGATAAAGACACTAGTGACTTCATTCAATTAACAGAAAAGCGATCAAAGTTATCCAAAAGACCACTAATATTTATTAAATCACATGAAAACAACATAGAACAAGTAAGAACGTTGCGTTGCGTTGCGTTGCGTTGAGTGGCCAATAGTTTTCGGCTCGATCTTAAGAGAAGGTCACCCAAACACTGTCTGCAAAATTTTGTGACTCTAGCTCCAAAATTGTGGGAGATATAGCTTTTCGCGATTTGCGGGGCGGGATTAGGAAGGAGTGGGGGTGACCGGAAAATTTTTGTACCCTTATTAAAGGATCTGACCACAAATCTACCTTTCAAATTTGGTGACTCTAGCTCTAAAACTTTTGAAGATATAGCCATTTCCGATTTTTTAAGGCTGTCTGGTGTCTGGGGGGCGTTCTAGTGGGCGTTGCCGAGAAATCTGCATTTCTTGCTGCATTTCTTGGAGGTGAACACTAGCTATCTACATACCAAATTTGGTGACTCTAACTTTAATATTGTGGGAAATATTCAACTTTAATCGATTTGCGATTTGAGGTGTATCGACATGTTATCGATTTGCCAGCCTCCCAGGGGGCGTGGCACAAAAATCTTAACACTTTGACTGAAGCAGAAAACTACAAGTATATATGCCAAGTTTCAAGCCTCTATCTTCAATACCGTCGAAAAATATTGCTTTCATACGGACAGACGGACGGACAGCATGACGGACATTGCACAAAACCAATATACTAGTTTCACTTCGTGAACGAGTATGACAATGAACTATTTTCGGCAATTCAATAACTGCAATCCATTACGATAACATGAACCTTCAAAAGGCTTAACAGTTCTTGCTTGATTATTTCATTCATAAAACAAGTAAGAATATTGGAGTCGGATGTAACCGACTGCGTAATACTCGATCACAGAACACTGAAGTTATTATTGTTATTTTGGAAAAATATAGAATTTTTCTATTTCGAAAGGGGTGGGGGTGGTGACTCTAGCTTTAAAATTTTGGGAGATATAGATCTAGTCCTGCGGTGTGACAGGGAAATTTTTTTACTAATCTCTAAAGTGGGTGACAAGCAGTCAGTGTGGAAGATATAGGCTTTGCGGGTGTGGACGTGGCCACTAATCTATCTTTAAAATTTGGTGACTGTAGTTCTTAAATTGTGGGAGATATAGGCTTTCGCGATTCGTGGGGCTGGGGTGTTTGGGGTCGTTCTAGTGTGCGTGGCCGGGACATCAAGAGCGAAATCTGTTGTGGGGGTCACCAGCAATCTACATAAATGGTTTGGTTTATCTAAATAACTGTGGAAGATACGGCCATTTCCGATTTGTTAAAGCGGGGGTGCTGGGGTGCGTTCTAGTGGGCGTGACCGGGATATCAATATCGCAATCTTTTGAGGAGGTCACCAGCAATGTAAATACCATATTAGATGACTCTAACTTTAATATTGTGGGAAATAACAACAACAGATAATACATAATAATCAGATGAGAGAGACGGTCAATCGAACAGCCGGACGAACAGCATGATGGACATTGCACAAAACCAATCTAATCTTGTCACTTCGTGAACGAGTATAATTATCATCTGTACATCGTGGCTGATGCAGATTTTGAAGTCATTCAAACAGCTGACAAAGAAATTATTAATACCTCTCACACTAAGGTGATGTGTAGTCTAATAATCTTCACAAAACATCAGCTCATATGCCGAATTCAAAAAATTAGATTCCAATCCCATGACAAACTTCAACCCTGGCTTGCAGAAGATGACCAAATTGTTAAAAAAAAAAAAGTAAGAAGATTCCAGTGTTTTCATACATTTCGGTCCGCTTCCATTTATACACATACATACAGAATTACACATACACACAGAATCACACATACACACACACAAATGTAAACGCAGGCTGCAGGCTGCGAACAGCTGCTGCGCTTGGGCCCCACTATGGAAACTAAATTCGTGTATAACTTCTAAACTAAGAGTAAGATCTTGATTAAATTGAAATATCTGTACAAACCAGAGCCCACGTCCGTAGTATTTTAATTGCGTTTTCTTCACATTTTTGCATATATCGGGCGAATGGGAAGATGTATCTAAAATCGGAATATTCTTTAAATGCGTATGCTTTTGGATCTAATTGCTGGCTCTAGCTCTTATGGTTTCTAAGATATGCTAAAAAAAACCGAGTCAAAAAACCAAATAATAACAAAACGAGGTGAGTTATCGGTGATTTTAAATAAACTTGATCTGCATATGGTATACACGAACTTAAAAAGTCCAAGTTCAGCTTTTTAACTTCTGTAGTCTCCGAAATCGACGCGATTATACAGACGGACGAACAGACAGACGGACAGAGCTAGAAGGACAGGGATTGTGGAATCAGAATATGATGGGCGGGTTTGTATGGAGTCTCATAAGAGAATCTGATTTTAATACCATACGCAGAAAGACACGGTGCTTGAACCATACCTAATATACTTAAAAATTCAAATAACATGTAGGTTATTACTTTTTTTTATTACAAACAAATAGAAAATCGTGTTATTAATAAACATTTGTTGATATACATATATAATTTCTGATTGTTTTATGACCATTTATCTATAGATTGGGGGCCTTATCTTGGTCAATAGTACCAAAAAGCGTCCCCTCTTCTCGTTTCTTCTTTTTAGTCGTTTCCGCATTAATTTTAATGAATGATATCTTAATTGATGATACATTAATATATTTATGTCATAAAAGTGTAAGGTTTTTCGACTTTTCCCCGAATTTTAAAGTCAACATATCGTAAAATATACCGCACAAAAAATCATCATTATCTTAATCCAAAACTATATAGTTACAAGACCAATTATTTAAATTGAAAAGTGTCTATGATTGATTAATATATATATATATTCATAAGCTTTCAGTAACCGTTAAGCTTTTCAAACTCGGTTACGACATTCTCGACACATGATCAATAATGCAAACTTACCTCCGAAAAAAGCTAAAAAACATACCATATTTTGAAAATTTAAAAATAAAAACAAGTCAGAACGTTGCAGTCGGACGTAACCGACTGCGTAATTCTCGTTCACAGTACACAGAAGTTATATTGTCATTTTGAAAAAATATAGAATTTTATTATTTCGTAAGGGCGGGCGTGGCCAACATTTGCTGGTTCGATCTTAAGGGAAGGTTGCCCAAACACTGTCTGCCAAATTTTGTGACTCAAGTTTTAAAATTGTGGGAGATATAGATTTTCGCGATTTATAGGGAGCGGGAGCGGGAGCGGGCGTGGGGAAATTTTCTAACCGAGCTTTAAAAGAGGTGACCAGCCTTTAAGATTTGGTGACTATTATTTCAAAATTGTTGTATATATATATTTCGCATTTGCGGGGGCGGAAGTGGGCGTGGCCGGGATCTTTAAAGGGGGTGGCCAGTCATCTACCTTTCAAATTTGTCTAGCTCTAAAGATGTGGGAGATATAGACTTTCGCACATTGCGAGGGCGGGCGTGGAAGGGGGTGGGCGTGGGCGATAAATTTTTGTAGCCGTATTTAAAGCAGCTGACCACTAATCTACCTCTAGCTCTAAAACTTTGGACCAAGAATATAGACCCAAGAAAATAGACAGGATACTAATTGACATTGTACATATTGTACATTGGATATATGTACATAGAAGGTTCAGTATACATACATACATATGTACAGTCGCTCACAGCTTATTTCAACCAGCACCCAACAAAAACTTTAAACAGCTATAACAACTAATCTAGAATATATATTAAAGTTATTTAAAAGCAGGTTGCTAGTCTACTGTTTTAACTTAATAAATATGACAACATTTATTTTTCCATATTTTTTTTTATATTTTATAACAATTAAAAACTAAAAAAACAACCAAGAACAATGTCACAGCTTATTTCAACCAAATCTTTCGCATGTATACATATCTTTTTGGTATACTCGACGAAAATGATCGAGTGGATTCAGATTAATTTAGAGACAGTTGCACAAAAATCAATTAGACTTAATGAGTTAAATTACCCAAAACGTTTTCTGAGTGATGGAATGCAAAAAAATAAACATTAACATTAAAATAAGCATTAATGAACTCATACGGTTCATTGGTAGGTAGAGAAGATTTGTAATTCCATTATCAACATGTTTTTGCAAATGTTAAAAGTGTAAAATATGTTTCCTATACGTTTTTCATAAGAAACCACATATGTATTTTACATATGTATCTTAAATATTCAACATATTTAAGAAATCTTGCAATTCGTCCCGATCACTACGATTCTTGGTAGGGTTGAGCGATAAATACTCTACTTGTTACAAATAACGAGTATTTAAAAGTAACTAATTACTGTTGTTACCATTTCGAAAAGTAACAGTGACAAAAAGTAACAGGGGTTTCTTGATTTTGTATGTAAACAAAACATGAATAATGAAAGTGTATACTTTACTAAACCAATATATTTATTGTTACCCTTTGTATGTATTTCCACAATGTAAATTAAGTATTTCTTTATAATTTCATGCTTGCTGTTTTTGTAAATAAGGTTTACAAAAACCTTATTTTCTGAAAAGCTGAGTACTGCGGGACAGATCAGTACTCTGCTGTTCCTTTCATAGTCTCTGAAAAGCTGCGGAACAGATGAGTACTCTGCTGTTCCTTTCGTACTTTCTGAAAAGCTGAGTACTGTGGAACAGATGAGTACTGTGCTGTTACTTTCGTACTTTCTGAAAAGTTGAGTACTGCCGAACAGATGCCTACTCTGTCGTTATTTATGAACTTTCTGGAAAACTGAGTCCTTTGAAACTGATGTGTGCTCGAGTATTATTGTTAACTTGATAATAAACGGCCTCACTTCGAAAAACCGTTTGTTTGCATGTAATAAAAATTTTGAAATGGACAAAAACTAGCGAAATTTGTCAAGCTGGTGATTTCTTCCTGTAATGAAAAACATCAATCACCACCTGCCGTGCATGGAGGAGACTAACTTCACTGACATTTCATATAGCCTACTTAGTACTAAGCCACAGGCACCTAAGCCAAAAAAGTGGCCTCTTTCAAAGGCTACGACGAAAGAAAAAAGAAAAAGTTCAGATGGTGTTAATGAAAACTATGTTTAAATAAAACTGTATTATAAGTAGCGTAATACAGTTTTATTTATTTTTATTTATTATCATTAGTAATTTTAAGGGAAAAGGTCGAAAAAATGGCGAAAAAAATAATAGCACCCCTTTTCAAATATTGACTTAAAATTATAAAAAGGGGAAATATTTAACACCTTCATTACTTAAAGATAATTGTGTGTCAAAACTAAGATTATTTTATCAATTTAATGTATAGTTGCGATACCTTTATTAGAAATAAAGGCTGCTTAACGACTTGGCATCGATTCAACCAAGTCCTGGTATCGTTTCAGAGGAATTTTTCACCAGGACTCGTAAATGGCTTGCCAAAGTGATCCGTTGCTAGTTGGTTTAATACTAGCAACTGCCTTTTGGACATTAGCCTATAGATTTTCGATCTGGTGGCTGCACAGCGCACTCCAAAACGTTCACTGGTTTTCTTTTGAATCATTCCTTTGCTTTCCTTGTGGCGTGTTTGGGGTCATAGCCTTCTTGGAAGACCCATAATAGCGCCATCTTATACTCTGCGTAAGGTAGCATTACTGCATCTAAGATATTAACACAACCGTGTTGGTTCATTATGGGTTTGGCTCAATGTATTGGACCTACTCCTAATAACAAAAACAAGCCCATACCAGTATGTTTGGCCCTCCATGTTTAAAAGTCTTTGTAGTGAATTTTGGATTGTATTTTGAGTTTTAAGGGTACTAGACGTTCGAACGAGAGTCTTTTCTACCAAACATAACAACTTTCCTCTCATCTGTTCATAAAATATTACTACATTTTTGGGTTGACCAATTTTGATAATTCATGCGCTTGGCAATATGTTTCGCGTTTAAGGATATGGACCTTTCTTGGGCTGCAAACATTTAAATTTTCTTGTTTGACACATGTGTGAACTGTTTTCAGTGTCACAGTTGTATTAAGCTCCTTTTTTATGTCAGTTGCTGCCTTGACAGGGTACTGTGTGCTCTCGAGGATCAACACTTTGACGTAAATCTGTCGTATGGCTCCTTTTTATTTACGTGTTTCATCGTTTCCTGTAAAGTTTGTTATTTTGTATATTTTTAATTGAAAAGCCAATCAATCGACCAAGTTATCTCTTTGATTTTCCATACAATATCAATTTTCTGATGATTTTGCGCTTTTCCATATCCCAAGGCCCATTGTATCAATAATTTTGGATTTCTTTTAAACATAATGCTTGAAATAATGAAATCGAAGTTAAATCTCTTGAGTACGTGCATTTTGTCGAAGAAACTGTACGAAATTTAACGTTTTTCATGAAAAAGCATATGTGGTTCTATTATTTTTTTCGCCATTTTTTCGACCTTTCGAACCGCTGATTTATCGAATTTCTTATTGATGAAAGTGTCATAACACAAAAAGCTGACACACCGATGGGAAGCTGTAATTTTAAAATTTAATTAGAAATTAGAAGACTTAAATATTTAATATATAATAATATAATATATAGTAATCGGTGAAACGGATGCTAATTGAAGCCGGCTTCTAAGGTTTAAATTGGCAAGATGTGCGCACAAAAATCGACATCTCCCGAAATTACAGGTAATGATTTTAATGTATTTTTATTATATATATTTTATATATTATAACTGTTGTGACAAAAACCAACCGTTATGTTTTTGTACTATATTAATCGTTTATTACATGTTTTTTTTGGTGTGGTTTCAAATTAGTTTTTCTCTCGCGTCCGTTCGCTTTGACTGTTCGTTTCAGTGTGTCCATAAATGTATCGTAAAACTAATGTAATAAGAAAATTTCGATATTTCTTCAAGGTTGCAAATAACAAAGTAATTAGAAATGCAATTCTATCGATAATCAACATTCAAATTCAAAATTTACGTTAATGTTAAATAAAGTTAATAACATTTACATCCCCCCTCCTTGTGAATCAATTCAGGATTCACTATCCACATTCAACTTTAATATGATCAGTTTGGACACTGGTCGTCGTAGTATGGTACCCGCGGTCTGTATTTCAGCAGATCGAATCTGCTTATCCTTTGCAGCATGAACCTTGATAACTCGACCGCGCTTCCAGAGGCTTCGTTGTGTTGAGGCGTCGATGATTATGACCAAGTCCCCTATCTTAATGGGTTCCGTTGTGTCATGCCACTTAGGTCGGCAAACTAGCTGGGGTAGGTATTCAGTTACCCACCGCTTCCAGATCCGATCTTTCAAAGCCTGTGCAATACGCCATTGTTTACGCAGACATATGTCTTTTGTAGTTGCGTTAGGCGTCTGTGTGCTGTTGGGACAACCAATTAAAAAATGATTAGGTGTCAATGGTTCATCCTCTTCATGTGAGATTGGCAATTCTGTAAGAGGACGAGAATTTAAAATGTTTTCGGCTTCAATTAATGCGGCTCGAAGAGTTTCAATACGAGGAGCTATGTCATGTAGTGTTTTGGCTAATAAGCCCTTTACAATACGAATAAGCCGTTCCCAACAGCCACCGGCTGCCGGATTTGCAGGGCAGTTAAATATCCAACTAATTCCTTGGTTTGTGGCTTCGTCAGCTACCCGTTGTACGTCGAATAATTCCCCATTATTGTGTAATATCCTTTTGGCACCAATAAAGTTTGTGCCGTTGTCGCTCCTTATGACAGAAGGAGTACCGCGCCGGTTGATGAAGTTACGTAGACAAATGATAAATGCGTCTGCTGATAAATTTTCAGCAATTTCTAAATGGGTTGCTCTTACAGTCAGGCATGTATATATGACGGCCCATCTCTTTTCTTGTCTACGGCCCATGGTCACTGTAATTGGTCCAAATAGATCCACACCGGTGTACGTAAATGGTCTTACGTATGGTGTCAACCTTTCTAGTGGCAACTGGCCCATCAGTGGTGCTTTCGATTGGCTGCGGTCAATGATACACCGGTTACATTGACTTTGGATTTTCTTTAGCAACATTTTTGCTTTTGGTATCCAAAATTTTTGGCGACACTCGTTAATTATGACCGTGTTGTTTTGATGATGATATTTCTCATGAAAATATAGCATGATAAGACTAGACAATCGGTGTTGTGTTGGTAACAGAATTGGTCGACGAGCATCAAATGGCAAATAGACAGCTTCGTCGATGCGTCCAGAGAGTCGCAACAATCCCTCATCGTCAATCTCCTGTGACAATTTATAGATAGTACTGTTTTTATGAATTGTACTGCCCTTTGATAAATCAGCAATTTCATCTGCATAGGTCTCTTTCTGTACCATGTGGCCAATCGTCCTTTCAGCTCTCTGTATCTCTGCTGCTGTGAGTGGACCAGTTGGTATTTCCATGTATTTTCTGCTTGTTCGTCTTAACCAATTGTTTTTCGCCCGCAGGATCCACGCCATTACTCTTTTGAGTCTATTAAAAGAAGAAAATTTAGTAAATTCAATGAACTGTATACTTAACCGACACTTTAAAAGTGGATGTCTGTGAATTTCCTCCTCCAGTGTTTCAGTTGCTGTTGTCACGAATGAATTTGACCACTCGTTCGATGATTTCTTCAGAAAGGTAGGACCAGACAGCCATTTACTGTAATGATGAATTCTAGGCATATTTTCAGGGCGTGTGGCTGTGTCGGCAGTGTTGTATTCTGTGGGTATCCATCTCCATTGGTTGGGTTGTGTGGCGGCAAGTATTTCGGTTATTCGATGACCCACAAATGGTTTGAATCGGCGCGACTTTGAATTCACCCACTGTAATACCGTCATAGAATCACTCCAGAATGTGGTTTTACTGAAGTTGAGGTGCTGATGCTCGTGTATTAAGGTGACCAGGCGTACACCGAGCACTGCTGCTTGAAGCTCTAAACGTGGAATTGATAACAACTTCTTTGGTGCAAGGCGCGTTTTACCCATGACGAAGGCTACTTCAGCTTTCATGGAATTTTCACTTTTTATACGTAGGTATGCTGCGGCCGCAAATGCACTTTGACTTGCGTCGACTAGCACATGTAACTCCACTTCATTTTTTATTTTCAATATCGGAGAGTACCAACGGGGTATCTTAAAGTTTGTCATATTCTGTAGTTCCGACGACCAATAAGTCCATGGTTTATGCAGTTCGGTTGGCAGCTCATCGTCCCAATTGATTTGGCAATTCCATGTACGCTGTATTAAAACTTTACCAAATACATGAAAGTCAGCTATCAGTCCAAATGAGTCAAATACGGCCATTACAATTCCTAGCAGTTCTCTCTTTGTCGGTACACGTTCACCCTTCATGACTTCGTTTGGTATGCGATGGAATTTTGTTTCAAATTGAAAGACATCATCCACAGTGTTCCAATACATTCCCAGTATTTTATCGCTGGTGCTTTGACTTTCCATACTGATTGTACTTTTGGCATGTGGTATGGTGTTCATTGCGGATTGTATCGCAAAAGAATTCGATATAAAATTCCGCAACTCGAAGCCGCCTTGACTGTGAATATAAACTATTTCCTTGCAGATTTTAATCGCGTCTTCTTCTGAATTAAAACTCATCACTAAGTCGTCTACATAGTGATTATTGACAATAGCCTGCACGGCCTCCGGATACTTATCTCGAAATTCCATGGCATTTGTGTTTTTGATGTATTCCGCACAGTACGTGGAGCAAGTGGATCCAAAGATGAGTGATGTCATTGCAAACTGTTTTACCGGTTGGGTTGTATCTTTTCGCCAAAGAAAACGCTGAGCTACTTGGTCTTCTGATCGAATCTGAATTTGTGAAAACATTTCTTTGATGTCAGCTGCCACTCCGAATTTGTTCGAAAATTAAGTAGCAATGAGATTAATGGTTTTGCTTGATCTGGACCTTTGAGTAGTGCTGAATTTAGTGAAATACCATTAACTGTTGCAGCAGCATCAAAGACTATTCGTAGTTTATTCGGCTTGTGTACGGTTTGTACAGCGAAGTGCGGTAAATACCATACGTTTGTCAACTCACTCTTTTTTTCATTTTCTGAGATTTGCCTAGCATATCCTTTCTCCATGTATTTTTCCATCTCCGTTCGATACTTTTGTGCAAATTCTGGATTCATTTTCATTTTTCTTTCGATACCTAGCAGACGTTTTTCAGCCATGGTAAAGTTATCCGGTAATTTCACATTATCTTTCCAAATAAGACCTATTTCAAATCGATCTTTTATTCGTTGTGCAGTTTGCTGCGCTATTATCTGCTCGTTCAACTTCAGTTGGTTCCATGAGAGGTAAACTATTCATTCCAAAATTTTCGGCTATGACATACTCTTTTATTAACTCATGTAGTTCGTCCTGTTTAGAGTTTCCCATCAATAACATTACTGGGCTTGATATTACTGCATTGTTGGATGGCCCGTATGCAATCCAGCCCAATTTGGTCTTAATACCCACTGAGTGCTTGTTTCCAACTTCAATCGTCTCCATTGACAATCCCAAGTACAGATTATCTAGGCCTATCAATATTACTGGCTTGGCATATGTATAGTTTTCAATTGGTACGTTCTTTAATGTTCATACTGCTCACGTTTGAAAGATTGTGTTGGTAAACTAAGATTCTTTACTGTATGTATCCCCTTTAGATCGTAACTAATACTTTGTTTGAGATCCATAATTTTGCAATTAACCCTCATTGACATTTTTGTAGTGACCCTGTTGTCGTACCATTGGAGTGTTAACGGAATTTTCTGTCTTTTAAGACCCAATTGTATTGCTACTTCTTCATTGATCATGGTTACAGCACTACCTTCATCAAACAATGCAAAGGCCTCCAACTTTCCATTTGGTCCATACAATACAATTGGTATCATTTTGAACAGGAAACTATTACCTTCGTTTTTACAATTCAAAATAGGTTGTGTCTCGTTGGATGTCGATTTAAACTCGTCCAGTTTTATCTGTGAATGTTGTGGACTCTTTGACTCCTGTTGATGCAGACTGTGATAGTGTAGCCTTTAACTCTGCAGCTTTCTTTCTGTTGGCACGTCTGTATTGAATGTCCTTTGTTGAGGCAACTAAAACATAGACCGTTGCGTTTCGCTATATTCCAACGTTCGTCGATGCTCGTATCTTCCTTCCATATTTTGCATTGACTTACTATATGGGCATTTTGGCATAAGACACATTTTAGCTCCTTAGCTGTCATCTTGGTATATAACATTGGCTTAAAGCTTCTGGATGCTGGTTGCCTTGACGTTTCAATAACCACTGGTTACTGACCCACCATTCTAGCCAACGTTGATAGCCAATTGGAGAAATCAGCGATTGTCGGCAGTCTATGTAATGTGTTGGCATATTCCAACCAGTTCAATTGTTTGTCGTTGGGAAGCTTACCTAGTAGTTCTTGTAATAGGGTTGGGCTGGTTAAATGTTGTCCTGCGTTGGCAGACTTCAAAAATGCGACAACTCCTCTAACTTTCGTTGATAGGTTTATAATTTGTTCAGGTTTATTATAAGCAATTCTCGGAAATTCTTTTATTTTGTTCAGCTGTGTGTGAATAAGTATTTCTGGTCTACCAAACCGAAATTGCAGTTCCTCCAATATATGAGGCACATCTTCCGGATAGATCATCATAGGAGCAACAGCCTCCTTAGCTTCACCGGTCAGGCATTTATGTAGGCGTATCAGGTTTTGGCGATTGTCGTATTGGAAAGCATTTGTTGTATCCTGGAAGTTAGCTATAAATAGAGGCCAATCTTCTGCGGATCCTGAATACTCTGGCAAATCGTGGAGTTGTGTGTAAATCTGTCCTGTTGTAGCCACTGATTGGTGTGTTCTTCCTTCAACCATTACCTGTCCTCTGAATTCAGGCGTGGCTGTAGTCCATGGTAATGCCGATACCTGGATTGGCTCATCTTTGTTTTTCTGTACTTGTTCGATGTTCACTGTATTCGGTATTGGCTGCTGCATCAGCGCAATATCTGCTGTATTTTTTTGAACTATTGTTTTAATTTCTTGCATGCTTTTCAATAATTCTTTAAAGTCATCCATATCCGTTCTATCCTTTTGGTACACTGTATTATTAATTTCTTCCACTTCGTCTTCAGAGCTCATTTTAGTACCTCTCAATTTATATCTCTTCATTCGATTCTGTACTTAATTGCACTGACATTTGCAACGGTTTCTATAATGACGTCAATCTTTTTCCGTCACACTGTCGCCAACGAATTTCACAATCTGTATATGTATATGCATGTACTGTCCCTTACACACATACACAAGCCTTTTCCTATTAATTTGCGCAGCCTCTATTCACTTTTGCCGTTACTTATTCATTTGCGCAGCCTCTATTCACTTTTACCGCCACACTGTCGCCAACGAATTTCACCATCTATATATACTGTACTGTACTACTATACTGTTCTAGACACTTTCCACATAAAAAAACGGCTCGCAATTAATTTGAGAACTCACTAAACATAATTTGAAAAATGTTGTGACAAAAACCAACCGTTATGTTTTTGTACTATATTAATCGTTTATTATATGTTTTTTTGGTGTGGTTTCAAATTAGTTTTTCTCTCGCGTCCGTTCGCTTTGACTGTTCGTTTCAGTGTGTCCATAAATGTATCGTAAAACTAATGTAATAACAAAATTTCGATATTTCTTCAAGGTTGCAAATAACAAAGTAATTAGAAATGCAATTCTATCGATAATCAACATTCAAATTCAAATTTTACGTTAATGTTAAATAAAGTTAATAACATTTACAATAACATTCATTGTATTAATCAGAAGCGAATTCAGATCTGTATGTTCTGGAGGGGCGCCATCAGGATGAACCCATTTTAAGTGGACTCATCGAATTCTTGGCACAACAACGTGAATCAAATTTCCGCAGATTTTGCTGGAAAGTATAGGTATTTAAAATTTTAAGTGAATATTAAATTAGTCTCTCAAAAACATTTCTGTAATTACAGATGAGCCAATTGTTGAGGCAGAAGAGGTTCGCTTTACGTCGTCATCAGAATATTCTATTATAAATTGATCAAACTCTACTTCCCTTTTAATTATTTTTTCGATATATTTGTAAGGTGGGCAATAGTGGCTTGTTACACAACTGAACTCATTTTAATGTATTATTTCGCAAATTTAGATAAAACAAACCGATCCGCTGTTTTATTTAATGGAAGTGATAATTTTGCCACTCACATATTGCCGACAGCGGGCACTTGCTAATGGAATCACAAAATGGAAAATATGTAAATGTAACATATTTAGGACCTAGTGGAACTGGGGCATAAGAATATTTCGGATATAGGATACCTTTCCCCAATTACCCCAAATATAAAAAAAATCGCAATTCAATTTTGATCTTTACGTCAACTTCTAAAAATCTCAGAAGATCATACTTTTAGCTTTGAAATTTTTCAAGAATGGCGTTTCCATAGTAGGGGCCAAGCGCAACTGCTGAGTTAGTTGCACATATTGCGGCGTGCGTTTATGTGCCTGTATGTGATTTTATGTATGAAGGTGTGAGTACAGGATGACTGAATATAAAGTAATTATATTCCACATTACTAGCCGAGTCGATTTAGCCATTTCCGTCTGTCTGTCTGCCCGTCCGTCCGAATGTTCTCTGTCCTAAATAACCAATGTTCTAAGGATTTCCTGAACAATTTTAAGATACAGTTCCAGCAGGATCCTAAACGGTTTTATAATTTCGTTAATGCGAAACATAGATCTTGAACACAACAATCAACTGTATTTTTTTACAAAAAATTACAGTTGGCTCAGATTAGGCTGTTGCCGATTTATTTGCTAAATTTTTTCAAAATACTTAAACCTCTCAGATTTATCTTCCTAGTTTGCCATATCCTTATCATGTAACTGTTTCTAGTTGCATTTTTAGGCCTTTGATCACAGAAAGTTTACTTCTAAAGGATCTAAGGGTCACCAAGCCCGAATTTTCACCGGGACCTGATGGAGTACCAGGCTGCTTGCTTAGGTACTACGCGAGCTGTAGAGGCATTTCTAAGTTGTCTGTTATTCGCCTTATTAAAGTAAGTGTAAATTAAGGTACTTTTATATTATTTATTTTATATGCCCTTTTTGAATAATTATTTTCCTAATTTTCCTAATGGTAAACCACATGAGCGTATCGAGTCAGTTAATGATTTGGGTATTCTTCTACATCCCAAGCCTTACTTTGAGAAATATATTTCTACTGCTTTTGGAGTCTTGGGATTCATAAAGCGCGATCCCTACGTTACTAAAACTAGATATATATCACTTGTTCGTCCAATTCTTGAATATGGTTCTTGTATATGGTGTCCCCAATACAATGTTCATCAGGATAGAATTGAATCTGTACAAAAACAATTTCTGCCGACAATTTTGCCCGTCAGGGTCTTAACTAGAACCCTAATTCTCGTATGCCTTCTTACCTTAGTAGACTATTACTAATAAATCTGATTCTCAATGGGGATGACGAGGCGGTAGGCATGTCATAGGCGGTAGGCATATATATAGGCAATAGGGCATTGGGCCCACTGCACCCATTACAGATTTGCTTTAAATGGGATTAGAGTCCGTCTTGAATGACCTGGAAGGTTCTGCCGTCTCTAAATATGTGATAAAGCTGAGGGCTCACCATTTCTTTGATCGCCTACGATATATCCAGGTAGACCGCCACAACGTATTCCTTGCCGTGGAAAGCATCCAGGGTTAAGTTCGGTGGAGCTGCTTCAGTGTTCCACGCCTAAGTCAATAGCCGAACTGGAACTCAGGTGTGGCTCACTTCACAGCTGGCGTGTCTAGAATGCTTCTTAGGTTGCAGGTCAAACAGTTTTTCAAATGCTGAAGCGAAGTCTCGCGGTTTTCGGACACGAGTTGGACCCGCTTCTTCCTTGGAAGCGCTCGTTCAAATTTATTCGGAAAGCCTCAGTTCTGTACTGTGTAGATTTTGCCAATGAGCCGTTTGGCTTTTCGATAGGACAGTTTGGTGCAGACTGTTATTGTAAGCGTCGGGTAAGTCTCCAGAGCGCAAAATGTCAGGTTTGTCTGTCGCTTCTCTTTTCCGATTGGCTTTCATGACTTTATTTGCGATCCTGCGGTATATTCGGTCAATTCTTGACTCGTTACTGGCTGAGGCGCTACTTGAGGACAAGCAAGACAGTATATTTTCATTTTAACTCGTATTTCGATAAATGCCAGAACTAGACTGAGCACCGGTAATTCTGGTAGGCAGCTTTATACCGAAACTCCAAATTGGGCAAAGCTTTAACGTGTCGTTATTACCTGAGGTCAACATTAAATTCCTTGTTGTTTGTTTAGTTCAAATTCTCTCAGGTACGACTTTCGGTTGAAAACATGGTCAGTCAACATTCACAGGTAATTCTCCCTATTTAGCGCTCAATAAGTGCAGTGGTGCACTAATGTGCAGACCGATACTTGCAACAGGTAGTTTTCCATTACATCAGATACCAGTAGTAGTTAGAGGTAGAGGCTGATTCTCCGGTCACCGGTCGATACTAGTAGATGGGAGACTATCGCCTGAGTAAAGTTCATGCAAGCATCATCGGCGAAAAGCAGATAAACAAATCCACTGCCATCTGTTCGCATGTACCCTTAGTAACGCCAAACGTTCTGCCGATTCAGGCCAACTCGAGCCAAGTTTGCCCGCATGATTGCATGTGGACGGCCTGTTTGACCCATGACTTATATGAGAGAATTGGAAAAACGCGACATAAAGCAGTTTTGCTGAAATAATAACACATCAGCCATCTCACGTCGATTTCAATGATTAATATTTTAAACGACGCCCAATTAATCCATATATATATAAACAAATCCCGTTTTTATATTAAATTGAAATATTTTATTAACTCAACTGAGCATTTGAGTTTCCAACTTAGAACTAACTTAAGCATAATTCAGCCAAATCTATCCAAATACTATCCCAATGCCAAAATAGCACAAGAAGACAAAGACGAGAGTGAGACGGCAGCTCAACAGCGGCTTTGATAGCAGCTCGGATTGAAAATCACCAGTGCGTTGAAGATTCTTTAGGCTAAGGTCGTGCAGAAATGGTAAACTCAGGTGTTCGCGATGGCTGGCCACTTTGATTTGGGACAGGGCAGACACCGCAGATTTTTTCTTCAGGACGCCTCGATGGTTGACGTATAATGTGCCATTTAGGGAGATGTCGTCGTAGGTTGCCGGTTGTGTGCCAGAAACCAGCTGACTAATGCCATTACTATCTTTGACCTTGATGGTCACGTCGTTGATAATAAAAAGGCCTTCGTTAACCAGTGTTATCGGTTCCAGATGCTAAGGGCGAGTGGCACAGTGTGCAATGGATCCAGACACCAGTTGTTGGGCGCAAGTTGTGTTCTGCAGCCTCTTGCAGAAGGTGATGCTTACAGCGGCGTTGCATTTACAAACGGCGTGTGCACCGCAGTCGGCTACCGTGCTACTGTTTTCTACATCTAAGGTACATTTTTATGCTGAACGGGAAAAACATTAATTATATACAAACTAACTTAGGTTTGGGATATTTATTAAAAAAAATTTAACAAATTGGTGTTTTTAAAAGCTTTAATGTTAGATACATCTAAAATTTCTGCTACGCTAACATTTTTGAGGTGCTCATTTGCTTTTTGTTTGATATCTACGCTGTCCAGAATAAGAGGGCTGATTATATTGATTTTTGCTAGTGTTATGGATAATATTAGGTCTTGCAATTAGTAATAATTATTGTCTTTATGGCTAAAATGGTTTCATATAAATGTTCATCATATGAATCTTCGTTTTTATGAATTCAAAGTCCTTGGAATTTCGTTAAGTCCTGTTTGGAATTTAGTATGTATTTAGTAATTATGTCTTTTTTCGTTCTCTATTACCTGTCCTTGCCGAAACTTAATCTGTTCCCAGTCGTCAAAGTCCGGTGTCAGGTAAAGTACTTCTTTTTTGTATACAAATGCCAACGTTTGCATTTATTAATAAACTTGTAAACGTCTGTATGGCATTATTAGGTTAAGTACAAGTAAATATCCTAAACTGTAGTGAAATTAAAGAATAATATATTTAAGTGTATAGCCAAATTAAGTGTAGCCAAATTAAAATTTAGAATTTAAGAATATTAAGAAAGGGGATTATTTTAGGCTGTCCTTATGCACCACCCTCCCTTTTATAAAATCCGTTGTGCCCAAATCTGCTTCTATTATTTATTCTGAACACAAGGGTAAGTATTGTGAAATCTGTTCTTGTTCATTTGTACAAGATTTTTTTTAGTGCGGATTTAATTTTGCTCTCAATATGTGTTGTAAGTTCTATAGGTGTCGAATGAATGACTATCGGTTTTTTGTCTGTGACGGAGTGTATTGATCTGCTATATTTTATAGTTGCGAGGAGGATGATGTCGACAGTATCTGTTAACTGTTTATTTAATCTCAGGCAACGACCTATTTCGCCAAGCGTACTATGGAACCGCTCAACCTGTCATTGGAAGTACTATGTAAGGCAGGTGAATTTGAAATTTGAATGTCGAAATAATTTGTCAGTATTGATCTAATAGTTTCAGAGTTTAGCAATTTTTCATTAACGGAATAGATTGTTTTTGTCTTCGGAAACTTAGCTTCGGCTTATTAGCTGTAAAATTGAAGCTTTAGTGTCTACGATTGCACGTGAATGGCTAGCCTGCACCACCGCAAACTTAGAAATTTTGTCTACGCAGGTCAGAAAATATTTTTTGTCAGTGGAATAAAGACCAACATGCAGTATTTCCTCTGCGTATGATAGTATTGGTTTGTTTTTGTCACAACATTTTTCAAATTATGTTTAGTGAGGTCTCAAATTAATTGCGAGCCGTTTTTTATGTGGAAAGTGTCTAGAACAGTATATATGTATACAGATTGTAAAATTTGTTGGCGACAGTGCGGAGATAAAAGAAAATAGCGGCTGTGCAATTGAATAAGTAACGGCAAAAGTGAATAGAGGCTGCGCAAATGAATAGGAATAGGAATACAGGTTGACGGAAAAAGATTGACGCCATTGTAGAAAACGTTTGCAAGTGTCAATGCAATTAAATACAGAATCGAATGAAGAGATATAAATTAAAAAGTACCAAAATGAGTTCTGAAGACGAAGTGGAAGAATTTAATAATACAGTGTACCAAAAGGATAGAACGGATATGGATGACTTAAAAGAATTATTGAAAAGCATACAAGAAATTAAAAGAGAGTTGGCAGTTATGCAGGAAATTAAAACAATAGTTCAAAAAAATACAGCGGATATTGCGCTGATGCAGCAGCCAATACCGAATACAGTAAACATCGAACAAGTACATACGAACAAAGACAAGCCAATCCATCGGCATTACCATGGACTACGGCTACGCCCGAATTCAGAGAACAGGTTTCGATTGAAGGAACGACTCGTCAATCAGTGGCTACAACAGGACAGATTTACACAAAACTACACGATTTGCCAGAGTATTCAGGATCCGCGGAAGATTGGCCACTATTTATAGCTAACTTCCAGGATACAACAAATGCTTTTCAATACGACAATTGCCAAAACCTGATACGTCTACATAAATGCCTGACCGGAGAATCTAAGGAGGCCGTTGCTCCTATGATAATCTATCCGGAAGATGTGCTTCATATTTTGGAGGAACTGCAATTTCGTTTTGGTAGACCGGAAATACTTATTCACACACAGCTGAACATATACATATACATATAAATACATATACATATAAATAAATTATAAATTGCTTGTAATAAACCTGAACAAATTATAAACCTTACAACAAAAGTTAGAGGAGTTGTCGCATTTCTGAAGTCTGCCAACGCAGGACAACATTTAGCTAACCCAACATTATTACAATAAATACTAGGTAAGCTGCCCAATGACAAACAATTGAACTGGTTGGAAATACATTACATTACACATTACACATTACACATTACATAGACTGCCGACAATCGCTGATTTCTCGAATTGGCTATCACCATTGGCTAGAATGGTAGGTCAGTTACCAGTGGTTATTGAAATGTTAAAGCAACTTGCATCCAGAAGCTTTAAACCAATGTTATGTACTAAGATGACAGCTAAGGAGCTAAAATGTGTCGTATGCCAAAAGGACCATTTAGTAAGTCAATGCAAAATATGGAAGGAAAATACGAGCATCGACGAACGTTGGAATATAGCCAAACGCAACGGCCTATGCTTTAGTTGCCTCAACAAAGGACATTTAATATAGATGTGCCAACAGAAAGATAACTGCCGGGTTAAGGGCTGCACCCGAATACAGACCTATGATGGATAGGAGTCAAAGGGTCCACAACATTCAGAGATAAAACTCTAACGACACACAACTGATTTTGAATTGTAAAAACAAAGGTAATAGTTTTTTGTTCAAAATGATACCAATTGTATTGTATGGACAAAATGACAAGTTGGAGGCCTTTGCATTGTTCGATGACGGTAGTTCTGAAACCATGATCGATGAAGACGTAGCAATACAATTGGGTCTTAAAAGCCAGAAATTTCCGTTAACACTCCAATGGTACAACAACAGGGTTTTCACAGAAATGTCAATGAGTGTTAATTGCAAAATTATGGATCCAAAACAAAGTATTAGCTACGATCTAAAGGGGATACATACAGTAAAGAATCTAAGCTTACCAACACAATCGTTCAAAGGGGAACAGTATGAACATTTAAAGAACGTACCAATTAAAAATTATACGTATGCCAAGGCAGTAATTTTAATAGGCCTAGATAACTTATACTTGGGGCTGTCAATTGAGACGATTGAAGTTGGAAACAAGCACCCAGTGGGTATCAAGACCAAATTGGGTTGGATTGCATACGGGCCATCCAACAATGCAGTAATGTCAAGCCTAGTAATGTTATTGATGGGAAACTCTAAACAGGACGAACCACATGATAAAAGAGTATGTCATAGCCGAAAATTTTGGAATAAATAGCTTGCCTCTCATGGAACCAACTGACGTGGAACGACCCAAGATAATAGCGCATCATACTACTAAACGAATAAAAAAACGATTTGAAATAGGTCTCATTTGGAAAGAAAACGCGAAATTACCGGATAGCTTTGCCATGGCTGAAAAACGTCTGCTGGGTATCGAAATAAAAATGAAAATGAATCCAGAATTTGCACAAAAGTATCAAAGGAGATGAAAAAATACATGGAGAAAGGATATGCGAGGCAAATATCTGAAAATGAAAAAAAAGTGAGTTAACAAACGTATGGTATTTACCGCACTTCGCTGTAAAAACCGTATATAAGCCGAACAAACTACGAATAGTCTTTGATGCTGCTGCACCAGTTAATGGTATGTAACTGAATTCAGTACTACTCAAAGGTCCAGATCAAGCAAAACCGTTAATTTCACTGCTACTTAATTTTCGTCTGAACAAATTCGGAGTGGCAGCTGACATCAAAGAAATGTTTTCACAAATTAAGATTCGATCAGAAGACCAAGCAGCTCAGCGCTTTCTTTGGCGAAAAGATACAACGCAACCGGTAGAACAGTTTGCAATATTTGGATCACTCATATTTGGATCCACTTGCTCGCTTTACTGTGCGGAATAAATCAAAACCACAAATGCCATGGAATTTCGAGATAAATATCCGGAGGCCGTGCAGGCTATCACTATGTAGACGACTTAGTGATGAGTTTTAATTTAGAAGAAGACGCAATTCGAATCTGCAGGCAAATAGTTTATAATCGAGCGGTTTCGAACTACGGAATTTTATATCAAATTCTCTTGCGATAGAATCCGCAATGAACACCGTACCACATGCCGAAAGCACAGTCAGTATGGAAAGTCAAAGCACCAGGGATAAAATACTGGGAATGTATTGGAACACTGTGGATGATGCGTTTCAATTCGAAACAAAATTGCATGGCATACCAAGAGAAGTCATGAAGGGTGAACGTGTACCGACAAAGAGAGAACTGCTAGGAATTGTTATGGCCGTATTTGACCCTTTTGGACTGACAGTTGACTTCCATGTATTTGCTAAAGTTTTAATACAGCGTACATGGCATTGCCAAACCAATTGGGATGATGAGTTGCCAACTGAACTGCATAAAGCATGGAAATATTGGTGGTCTGAATTACAGAATATGAAGCACTTCAAGATACCCCGTTGGTACCCTCAAAAATTGAAAATAATAAACGAATTGGAGTTACATGTGTTAGTCGACGCAAGTCAAAGTGCATTTGCGGCCTCGGCATACCTACGTATAGAAAATTAAAGTTCTATGGAAGCTGAAGTTGTTATCAATTCCACGTTTAGAGCTTCAAGCAGCAGTGCTCGGTGTACGCCTGGTCACCTTAATACACGAGCATCAGCATCTCAAGTTCAGTAAAACCACGTTCTGGAATGAATCTTTGACGGTATTACAGTGGGTGAATTCAAAGTCGCGCTGATTCAAACCATTGGTGGGTCATCGAATAACCGAAATACTCGCCGCTACACAACCCAACTTATGCACACAGCCACACGCCCTGAAAATATGCCACGAATTGATCATCAAAGTAAATGGCTATCTGGTCCTGCCTTTCTGAAGAAATCACCAAACAAGGGGCCAAATACAGTCGTGACAACAGCAACTGAAACACTGGAGGAAGAAATTCACAGTCATACACTTTGAAAGTGTCGGTTTAGTATTCAGTTGATTAAATTTAGTACATTTTCTTCTTTAATAGACTCAAAAGAGTAATGGCGTGGGTGCTACGTGCAAAAAACACTTGGTTAAGACGAACAAGCAGAAAAAACATGGAAATAGCAACTGGTTCACTCACAACAATAGAGATACAAAGGGCAGAAAAGACGATTTGCCAAATGGTGCAACAAGCGACGTATGCGGATGAAATTGCTGCTTTATTCATAAAAACAGTACTATCTACAAATGGTCACCAGAGATCGACGATGAGGGACTGTTGCGACTGTCTGGGCGCATCGACGAAGCTGTCTATTTGACATTCGATGCTCGTCGACCAATTCTGTTACCAGCACAACACCGTATGTCTAATCTTATCATGCTGCATTATCATGAAAAATATCATCATCAAAATACCACGGTCATAATTAACGAGTGTCGCCAAAAATTTTGAATACCAAAGGCAAAAATGCTTCTGAAGATGTAACCGGTGTATCATTGACCGCAGCCAATTGCCAGCAGATAGGTTGACACCATATGTAAGACCATTTACGTACACCGGTGTGGATGTATTTGGACCAATTATAGTGATCATGGCCCGCAGACAAGACAAGAGATGAGCCGTCATATTTACATGTTTGACTGTAAGAGCAGGCTTCGAAAGATCGGATCTGGAAGCGATGGGTTACTGAATATCTACCCCAGCTAGTTTGCCGACCGAAGTGGCATGACACAACGGAACCCATCAAAATAGGGAACTTGGTCATAATCATCGACGCCTTAACACAGCGAAGCCTTTGGAAGCGCGGTCGAGTCATCAAGGTTCATGCTGAAATACAGACAGCGGGTACATTCTGCATTGATTCACAAGGAGGGGGGATGTAAATGTAATTAACCTTATTTAACATTCACGTATACTATATTTGAATTTGAATGTTGATTATCGATAGAATTGCATTTCTAATTATTTTGTTATGTGCAACCTTGAAGAAATATCGAAATTTTGTTATTTTAGTTTTACGATACGATATGGACACACTGAAACGAACAGTCAAAGCGAACGGACGCGAGAGAAAAACTAATTTGAAACCACACCAGAAAAGACATATAATAAAGTGAGTTCTCAAATTGATTGCGAGCCGTTTTTTATGTGGAAAGTGTCTAGAACAGTATATACGTATATAGATGGTGAAATTCGTTGGCGACAGTCTGGCGGTAAAATTAAATAGAGGCTGTGCAAATTAATAAGAAAAGGCTTGTGTATGTGTGTAAGGGACAGTACATGCATATACATATACAAATTGTGAACTTCGTTGGCGACAGTGCGGAGATAAAAGTAAATAGCGGCTGCGCAATTGAATAAGTAACGGCAAAAGTGAATAGAGGCTGCGCAAATGAATAGGAAAAGGTTTGTGTATGTGTGTAAGGGACAGTACGTTCATATACATATACAGATTGAGAAATTCGTTGGCGACAGTGTGGCGGTAAAAGTGAATAGCGGCTGCGCAAATGAATAAGTAAAGGTAGGTTGACGGAAAAAGATTGACGCCATTGTAGAAAACGTTTGCAAATGTCAATGCAATTAAATACAGAATCGAATGAAGAGATATAAATTAAGAAGTACCAAAATGAGTTCTGAAGACGAAGTGGAAGAATTTAATAATACAGTGAACCAAAAGGATAGAACGGATATGGATGAATTAAAAGAATTATTGAAAAGCATGCAAGAAATTAACAGAGAGTTGGCAGTTATGCAGGAAATTAAAACAATAGTTCAAAAAAATACAGCGGATATTGCGCTGATGCAGCAGGCAATACCGAATACAGTAAACATCGAACAAGTACATACGAACAAAGATGAGCCAATCCATCGGCATTACCATGGACTACGGCTACGCTTGAATTCAGAGAACAGGTACCGATTGAAGGAAGGACACGTCAATCAGTGGCTACAACAGGACAGATTTACACACAACTACACGATTTGCCAGAGTATTCAGGATCCGCGGAAGATTGGCCACTATTTATAGCTAACTTCCAGGATACAACAAATGCTTTTCAATACGACAATTGCCAAAACCTGATACGTCTACATAAATGCCTGACCGGTGAATCTAAGGAGGCCGTTGCTCCTATGATGGTCTATCCGGAAGATGTGCCTCATATTTTGGAGGAACTGCAATTTCGTTTTGGTAGACCAGAAATACTTATTCACACACAGCTGAACAAAATACATATAAATAAATTATAAATTGCTTATAATAAACCTGAACAAATTATAAACCTGTCAACAAAAGTTAGAGGAGTTGTCGCATTTCTGAAGTCTGCCAACGCAGGACAACATTTAGCTAACCCAACACTATTACAAGAAATACTAGGAAGGTGCCCAATGACAAACAATTGAACTGGTTGGAATATGCCAACACATTACATAGACTGCCGAAAATCGCTGATTTCTTGAATTGGCTATCAACATTGGGTAGAATGGTAGGTCAGTTACCAGTGGTTATTGAAATGTCAAAGCAACCTGCATCCAGAAGCTTTAAGCCAATGTTATGTACTAAGATGACAGCTAAGGAGCTAAAATGTGTCGTATGCCAAAAGGACCATTTAGTAAGTCAATGCAAAATATGGAAGGAAAATACGAGCATCGACGAACGTTGGAATATAGCCAAACGCAACCGCCTATGCTTTAGTTGCCTCAACAAAGGACATTTAATATAGATGTGCCAACAGAAAGATAACTGCCGGGTGTTAAGGGCTGCACCCGAATACATACCTATGATGGATAGGCTGCATCAACAGGAGTCAAAGAGTCCACAACATTCAGAGATGGATGAGTGTAAGTCAAAATCTAACGACACACAACCGATTTTGAATTGTAAAAACAAAGGTAATAGTTTTTTGTTCAAAATGATACCAATTGTATTGTGTGGACCAAATGACAAGTTGGAGGCCTTTGCATTGTTCGATGACGATGAGTGCTGTAACCATGATCGATGAAGACGTAGCAATACAATTGGGTCTTAAAAGCCAGAAATTTCCGTTAACACTCTAATGGTACAACAACAGGGTTTTCACAGAAATGTCAATGAGTGTTAATTGCAAAATTATGGATCTAAAACAAAGTATTAGCTACGATCTAAAGGGGATACATACAGTAAAGAATCTAAGCTTACCAACACAATCGTTCAAAGGGGAACAGTATGAACATTTAAAGAATCTACCAATTAAAAATTATACGTATGCCAAGGCAGTAATTTTAATAGGCCTAGATAACTTATACTTGGGGCTGTCAATTGAGACTATTGAAGTTGGAAATAAGCACACAGTGGGTATCAAGACCAAATTGGGTTGGATTGCATACGGGCCATCCAACAATGCAGTAATGTCAAGCCTAGTAATGTTATTGATGGGAAACTCTAAACAGGACGAACCACATGATAAAAGAGTATGTCATAGCCGAAAATTTTGGAATAAATAGCTTGCCTCTCATGGAACCAACTTACGTGGAACGAGCCAAGATAATAGCGCATCATACTACTAAACAAATAAAAAAACGATTTGAAATAGGTCTCATTTGGAAAGAAAATGCGAAATTACCGGATAGCTTTGCCATGGCTGAAAAACGTCTGCTGAGTATCGAAATAAAAATGAAAATGAATCCAGAATTTGCACAAAAGTATCAAACGGAGATGAAAAAATACATGGAGAAAGGATATGCTATGCAAATATCAGAAAATGAAAAAAAAGTGAGTGAACAAACGTATGGTATTTACCGCACTTCGCTGTACAAACCGTATATAAGCCGAACAAACTACGAATAGTCTTTGATGCTGCTGCACCAGTTAATGGTATGTAACTGAATTCAGTACTACTCAAAGGTCCAGATCAAGCAAAACCGTTAATTTCACTGCTACTTAATTTTCGTCTGAACAAATTCGGAGTGGCAGCTGACATCAAAGAAATGTTTTCACAAATTAAGATTCGATCAGAAGACCAGGCAGCTCAGCGCTTTCTTTGGCAAAAAGATACAACCCAACCGGTAGAACAGTTTGCAATAACATCACTCATATTTGGATCCACTTGCTCGCTTTACTGTGCGGAATAAATCAAAACCACAAATGCCATGGAATTTCGAGATAAATATCCGGAGGCCGTGCAGGCTATCACTATGTAGACGACTTAGTGATGAGTTTTAATTCAGAAGAAGACGCAATTCGAATCTGCAGGCAAATAGTTTATAATCGAGCGGTTTCGAGCTACGGAATTTTATATCAAATTGTCTTGCGATACAATCCGCAATGAACACCGTACCACATGCCGAAAGCCCAGTCAGTATGGAAAGTGAAAGCACCAGCGATAAAATACTGGGAATGTATTGGAACACTGTGGATGATGTGTTTCAATTCGAAACAAAATTGCATGGCATACCAAGAGAAGTCATGAAGGGTGAACGTGTACCGACAAAGAGAGAACTGCTAGAAATTGTTATGGCCGTATTTGACCCTTTTGGACTGACAGCTGACTTCCATGTATTTGCTAAAGTTTTAATACAGCGTACATGGCATTGCCAAACCAATTGGGACGATAAGTTGCCAACTGAACTGCATAAAGCATGGAAATATTGGTGGTCTGAATTACAGAATATGAAGCACTTCAAAATACCCCGTTGGTACTCTCAGAAATTGAAAATAACAAACGAATTGGAGTTACATGTGTTAGTCGACGCAAGTCAAAGTGCATTTGCGGCCTCGGCATACCTACGTATAGAAAATTAAAGTTCTATGGAAGCTGAAGTTGTTATCAATTCCACGTTTAGAGCTTCAAGCAGCAGTGCTCGGTGTACGCCTGGTCACCTTAATACACGAGCATCAGCATCTCAAGTTCAGTAAAACCACGTTCTGGAATGAATCTTTGACGGTATTACAGTGGGTGAATTCAAAGTCGCGCTGATTCAAACCATTGGTGGGTCATCGAATAACCGAAATACTCGCCGCTACACAACCCAATTTATGCACACAGCCACACGCCCTGAAAATATGCCACGAATTGATCATCACAGTAAATGACTATCTGGTCCTGCCTTTCTGAAGAAATCACCGAACAAGGGGCCAAATACAATCGTGACAACAGCAACTGAAACACTGGAGGAAGAAATTCACAGTCATACACTTTGAAAGTGTCGGTTTAGTATTCAGTTGATTAAATTTAGTACATTTTCTTCTTTAATAGACTCAAAAGAGTAATGGCGTGGGTGCTACGTGCAAAAAACACTTGGTTACGACGAACAAGCAGAAAAAACACGGAAATAGCAACTGGTTCACTCACAACAACAGAGATACAAAGGGCAGAAAAGACGATTTGCCAAATGGTGCAACAAGCGACGTATGCGGATGAAATTGCTGCTTTATTCATAAAAACAGTACTATCTACAAATGGTCACCAGAGATCGACGATGAGGGACTGTTGCGACTGTCTGGGCGCATCGACGAAGCTGTCTATTTGACATTCGATGCTCGTCGACCAATTCTGTTACCAGCACAACACCGTATGTCTAATCTTATCATGCTGCATTATCATGAAAAATATCATCATCAAAATACCACGGTCATAATTAACGAGTGTCGCCAAAAATTTTGAATACCAAAGGCAAAAATGCTTCTGAAGATGTAACCGGTGTATCATTGACCGCAGCCAACCGAAAGCACCATTGATGGGCCAATTGCCAGCAGATAGGTTGACACCATATGTAAGACCATTTACGTACACCGGTGTGGATCTATTTGGACCAATTATAGTGATCATGGCCCGCAGACAAGACAAGAGATGAGCCGTCATATTTACATGTTTGACTGTAAGAGCAGGCTTCGAAAGATCGGATCTGGAAGCGATGGGTTACTGAATATCTACCCCAGCTAGTTTGCCGACCGAAGTGGCATGACACAACGGAACCCATCAAAATAGGGAACTTGGTCATAATCATCGACGCCTTAACACAGCGAAGCCTTTGGAAGCGCGGTCGAGTCATCAAGGTTCATGCTGAAATACAGACAGCGGGTACATTCTGCATTGATTCACAAGGAGGGGGGATGTAAATGTAATTAACCTTATTTAACATTCACGTATACTATATTTGAATTTGAATGTTGATTATCGATAGAATTGCATTTCTAATTATTTTGTTATGTGCAACCTTGAAAAAATATCGAAATTTTGTTATTTTAGTTTTACGATACGATATGGACACACTGAAACGAACAGTCAAAGCTAACGGACGCGAGAGAAAAACTAATTTGAAACCACACCAGAAAAGACATATAATAAAGTGAGTTCTCAAATTGATTGCGAGCCGTTTTTTATGTGGAAAGTGTCTAGAACAGTATATACGTATATAGATGGTGAAATTCGTTGGCGACAGTCTGGCGGTAAAATTAAATAGAGGCTGTGCAAATTAATAAGAAAAGGCTTGTGTATGTGTGTAAGGGACAGTACATGCATATACATATACAAATTGTGAAATTCGTTTGCGACAGTGCGGAGATAAAAGTAAATAGCGGCTGCGCAATTGAATAAGTAACGGCAAAAGTGAATAGAGGCTGCGCAAATGAATAGGAAAAGGCTTGTGTATGTGTGTAAGGGACAGTACATTCATATACATATACAGATTGAGAAATTCGTTGGCGACAGTGTGGCGGTAAAAGTGAATAGCGGCTGCGCAAATGAATAAGTTAAGGTAGGTTGACGGAAAAAGATTGACGCCATTGTAGAAAACGTTTGCAAATGTCAATGCAATTAAATACAGAATCGAATGAAGAGATATAAATTAAGAAGTACCAAAATGAGTTCTGAAGACGAAGTGGAAGAATTTAATAATACAGTGAACCAAAAGGATAGAACAGATATGGATGAATTAAAAGAATTATTGAAAAGCATGCAAGAAATTAACAGAGAGTTGGCAGTTATGCACGAAATTAAAACAATAGTTCAAAAAAATACAGCGGATATTGCGCTGATGCAGCAGGCAATACCGAATACAGTAAACATCGAACAAGTACATACGAACAAAGATGAGCCAATCCATCGGCATTACCATGGACTACGGCTACGCTTGAATTCAGAGAACAGGTACCGATTGAAGGAAGGACACGTCAATCAGTGGCTACAACAGGACAGATTTACACACAACTACACGATTTGCCAGAGTATTCAGGATCCGCGGAAGATTGGCCACTATTTATAGCTAACTTCCAGGATACAACAAATGCTTTTCAATACGACAATTGCCAAAACCTGATACGTCTACATAAATGCCTGACCGGTGAAGCTAAGGAGGCCGTTGCTCCTATGATGGTCTATCCGGAAGATGTGCCTCATATTTTGGAGGAACTGCAATTTCGTTTTGGTAGACCAGAAATACTTATTCACACACAGCTGAACAAAATACATATAAATAAATTATAAATTGCTTATAATAAACCTGAACAAATTATAAACCTGTCAACAAAAGTTAGAGGAGTTGTCGCATTTCTGAAGTCTGCCAACGCAGGACAACATTTAGCTAACCCAACACTATTACAAGAAATACTAGGAAGGTGCCCAATGACAAACAATTGAACTGGTTGGAATATGCCAACACATTACATAGACTGCCGAAAATCGCTGATTTCTTGAATTGGCTATCAACATTGGGTAGAATGGTAGGTCAGTTACCAGTGGTTATTGAAATGTCAAAGCAACCTGCATCCAGAAGCTTTAAGCCAAAAGGACCATTTAGTAAGTCAATGCAAAATATGGAAGGAAAATACGAGCATCGACGAACGTTGGAATATAGCCAAACGCAACCGCCTATGCTTTAGTTGCCTCAACAAAGGACATTTAATATAGATGTGCCAACAGAAAGATAACTGCCGGGTGTTAAGGGCTGCACCCGAATACATACCTATGATGGATAGGCTGCATCAACAGGAGTCAAAGAGTCCACAACATTCAGAGATGGATGAGTGTAAGTCAAAATCTAACGACACACAACCGATTTTGAATTGTAAAAACAAAGGTAATAGTTTTTTGTTCAAAATGATACCAATTGTATTGTGTGGACCAAATGACAAGTTGGAGGCCTTTGCATTGTTCGATGACGATGAGTGCTGTAACCATGATCGATGAAGACGTAGCAATACAATTGGGTCTTAAAAGCCAGAAATTTCCGTTAACACTCCAATGGTACAACAACAGGGTTTTCACAGAAATGTCAATGAGCGTTAATTGAAAAATTATGGATCTAAAACAAAGTATAAGCTACGATCTAAAGGGGATACATACAGTAAAGAATCTAAGCTTACCAACACAATCGTTCAAAGGGGAACAGTATGAACATTTAAAGAATCTACCAATTAAAAATTATACGTATGCCAAGGCAGTAATTTTAATAGGCCTAGATAACTTATACTTGGGGCTGTCAATTGAGACGATTGAAGTTGGAAATAAGCACACAGTGGGTATCAAGACCAAATTGGGTTGGATTGCATACGGGCCATCCAACAATGCAGTAATGTCAAGCCTAGTAATGTTATTGATGGGAAACTCTAAACAGGACGAACCACATGATAAAAGAGTATGTCATAGCCGAAAATTTTGGAATAAATAGCTTGCCTCTCATGGAACCAACTTACGTGGAACGAGCCAAGATAATAGCGCATCATACTACTAAACAAATAAAAAAACGATTTGAAATAGGTCTCATTTGGAAAGAAAATGCGAAATTACCGGATAGCTTTGCCATGGCTGAAAAACGTCTGCTGGGTATCGAAATAAAAATGAAAATGAATCCAGAATTTGCACAAAAGTATCAAAGGAGATGAAAAAATACATGGAGAAAGGATATGCTAGGCAAATATCAGAAAATGAAAAAAAGTGAGTGAACAAACGTATGGTATTTACCGCACTTCGCTGTACAAACCGTATATAAGCCGAACAAACTACGAATAGTCTTTGATGCTGCTGCACCAGTTAATGGTATGTAACTGAATTCAGTACTACTCAAAGGTCCAGATCAAGCAAAACCGTTAATTTCACTGCTACTTAATTTTCGTCTGAACAAATTCGGAGTGGCAGCTGACATCAAAGAAATGTTTCCACAAATTAAGATTCGATCAGAAGACCAAGCAGCTCAGCGCTTTCTTTGGCGAAAAGATACAACCCAACCGGTAGAACAGTTTGCAATGACATCACTCATATTTGGATCCACTTGCTCGCCTTACTGTGCGGAATACATCAAAACCACAAATGCCATGGAATTTCGGGAAAATTTTCCGGAGGCCGTGCAGGCTATCACTATGTAGACGACTTAGTGATGAGTTTTAATTCAGAAGAAGACGCAATTCGAATCTGCAGGCAAATAGTTTATAATCGAGCGGTTTCGAGCTACGGAATTTTATATCAAATTGTCTTGCGATACAATCCGCAATGAACACCGTACCACATGCCGAAAGCACAGTCAGTATGGAAAGTCAAAGCACCAGCGATAAGATACTGGGAATGTATTGGAACACTATGGATGATGTGTTTCAATTCGAAACAAAATTGCATCGCATACCAAAAGAGGTCATGAAGGGTGAACGTGTACCGACAAAGAGAGAACTGCTAGGAATTGTTATACCCCTTTTGGACTGACAGCTGACTTCCATGTATTTGCTAAAGTTTTAATACAGCGTACATGGAATTGCCAAACCAATTGGGATGATGAGTTGCCAACTGAACTGCATAAAGCATGGAAATATTGGTGGTCTGAATTACAGAATATGAAGCACTTCAAAATACCCCGTTGGTACTCTCAGAAATTGAAAATAACAAACGAATTGGAGTTACATGTGTTAGTCGACGCAAGTCAAAGTGCATTTGCGGCCTCGGCATACCTACGTATAGAAAATTAAAGTTCTATGGAAGCTGAAATTGTTATCAATTCCACGTTTAGAGCTTCAAGCAGCAGTGCTCTGTGTACGCCTGGTCACCTTAATACACGAGCATCAGCATCTCAAGTTCAGTAAAACCACGTTCTGGAATGAATCTTTGACGGTATTACAGTGGGTGAATTCAAAGTCGCGCTGATTCAAACCATTGGTGGGTCATCGAATAACCGAAATACTCGCCGCTACACAACCTAATCAATGGAGATGGATACCTACAGAATACAACACCGCCGACACAGCCACACGCCCTGAAAATATGCCACGAATTGATCATCACAGTAAATGGCTATCTGGTCCTGCCTTTCTGAAGAAATCACCGAACAAGGGGCCAAATACAGTCGTGACAACAGCAACTGAAACACTGGAGGAAGAAATTCACAGTGATACACTTTGAAAGTGTCGGTTTAGTATTCAGTTGATTAAATTTAGTAAATTTTCTTCTTTAATAGACTCAAAAGAGTAATGGCGTGGGTGCTGCGTGCAAAAAACACTTGGTTAAGACGAACAAGCAGAAAAAACATGGAAATAGCAACTGGTCCACTCACAACAACAACAGAGATACAAAGGGCGGAAAAGACGATTTGCCAAATGGTGCAACAAGAGACGTATGCGGATGAAATTGCTGCTTTATTCATAAAAACAGTACTATCTACAAATGGTCACCAGAGATCGACGATGAGGGACTGTTGCGACTGTGTGGGCGCATCGACGAAGCTGTCTATTTGCCATTCGATGCTCGTCGACCAATTCTGTTACCAGCACAACACCGTATGTCTAGTCTTATCATGCTGCATTATCATGAGAAATATCATCATCAAAATACCACGGTCATAATTAACGAGTGTCGCCAAAAATTTTGAATACCAAAGGCAAAAATGCTTCTGAAGATGTAACCGGTGTATCATTGACCGCAGCCAACCGAAAGCACCATTGATGGGCCAATTGCCAGCAGATAGGTTGAAACCATATGTAAGACCATTTACGTACACCGGTGTGGATCTATTTCAACCAATTATAGTGACTATGGCCCGCAGACAAGACAAGAGATGGGCCGTCATATTTACATGTTTGACTGTAAGAGCAGGCTTCGAAAGATCGGATCTGGAAGCGATGGGTTACTGAATATCTACCCCAGCTAGTTTACCGACCGAAGTGGCCATCAAAAAAGGGAACTTGGTCATAATCATCGACGCCTTAACACAGCGAAGCCTTTGGAAGCGCGGTCGAGTCATCAAGGTTCATGCTGAAATACAGACAGCGGGTACATTCTGCATTGATTCACAAGGAGGGGGGATGTAAATGTAATTAACCTTATTTAACATTCACGTATACTATATTTGAATTTGAATGTTGATTATCGATAGAATTGCATTTCTAATTATTTTGTTATGTGCAACCTTGAAGAAATATCGAAATTTTGTTATTTTAGTTTTACGATACGATATGGACACACTGAAACGAACAGTCAAAGCGAACGGACGCGAGAGAAAAACTAATTTGAAACCACACCAGAAAAGACATATAATAAAGTGAGTTCTCAAATTGATTGCGAGCCGTTTTTTATGTGGAAAGTGTCTAGAACAGTATATACGTATATAGGTGGTGAAATTAGTTGGCGACAGTCTGGCGGTAAAATTAAATAGAGGCTGTGCAAATTAATAAGAAAAGGCTTGTGTATGTGTGTAAGGGACAGTACATGCATATACATATACAGATTGTGAAATTCGGTGGCGACAGTGCGGAGATAAAAGTAAATAGCGGCTGCGCAATTGAATAAGTAACGGCAAAAGTGAATAGAGGCTGCGCAAATGAATAGGAAAAAGCTTGTGTATGTGTGTAAGGGACAGTACATTCATATACATATACAGATTGAGAAATTCGTTGGCGACAGTGTGGCGGTAAAAGTGAATAGCGGCTGCGCAAATGAATAAGTAAGGCAGGTTGACGGAAAAAGATTGACGCCATTGTAGAAAACGTTTGCAAATGTCAATGCAATTAAATACAGAATCGAATGAAGAGATATAAATTAAGAAGTACCAAAATGAGTTCTGAAGACGAAGTGGAAGAATTTAATAATACTGTGAACCAAAAGGATAGAACGGATATGGATGAATTAAAAGAATTATTGAAAAGCATGCAAGAAATTAACAGAGAGTTGGCAGTTATGCAGGAAATTAAAACAATAGTTCAAAAAAATACAGCGGATATTGCGCTGATGCAGCAGCCAATACCGAATACAGTAAACATCGAACAAGTACATACGAACAAAGATGAGCCAATCCATCGACATTACCATGGACTACGGCTACGCTTGAATTCAGAGAACAGGTACCGATTGAAGGAAGGACACGTCAATCAGTGGCTACAACAGGACAGATTTACACACAACTACACGATTTGCCAGAGTATTCAGGATCCGCGGAAGATTGGCCACTATTTATAGCTAACTTCCAGGATACAACAAATGCTTTTCAATACGACAATTGCCAAAACCTGATACGTCTACATAAATGCCTGACCGGTGAAGCTAAGGAGGCCGTTGCTCCTATGATGGTCTATCCGGAAGATGTGCCTCATATTTTGGAGGAACTGCAATTTCGTTTTGGTAGACCAGAAATACTTATTCACACACAGCTGAACAAAATACATATAAATAAATTATAAATTGCTTATAATAAACCTGAACAAATTATAAACCTGTCAACAAAAGTTAGAGGAGTTGTCGCATTTCTGAAGTCTGCCAACGCAGGACAACATTTAGCTAACCCAACACTATTACAAGAAATACTAGGAAGGTGCCCAATGACAAACAATTGAACTGGTTGGAATATGCCAACACATTACATAGACTGCCGAAAATCGCTGATTTCTTGAATTGGCTATCAACATTGGGTAGAATGGTAGGTCAGTTACCAGTGGTTATTGAAATGTCAAAGCAACCTGCATCCAGAAGCTTTAAGCCAATGTTATGTACTAAGATGACAGCTAAGGAGCTAAAATGTGTCGTATGCCAAAAGGACCATTTAGTAAGTCAATGCAAAATATGGAAGGAAAATACGAGCATCGACGAACGTTGGAATATAGCCAAACGCAACCGCCTATGCTTTAGTTGCCTCAACAAAGGACATTTAATATAGATGTGCCAACAGAAAGATAACTGCCGGGTTAAGGGCTGCACCCGAATACATACCTATGATGGATAGGCTGCATCAACAGGAGTCAAAGAGTCCACAACATTCAGAGATAAAACTGGATGAGTGTAAGTCAAAATCTAACGACACACAACCGATTTTGAATTGTAAAAACAAAGGTAATAGTTTTTTGTTCAAAATGATACCAATTGTATTGTGTGGACCAAATGACAAGTTGGAGGCCTTTGCATTGTTCGATGACGATGAGTGCTGTAACCATGATCGATGAAGACGTAGCAATACAATTGGGTCTTAAAAGCCAGAAATTTCCGTTAACACTCCAATGGTACAACAACAGGGTTTTCACAGAAATGTCAATGAGCGTTAATTGCAAAATTATGGATCTAAAACAAAGTATAAGCTACGATCTAAAGGGGATACATACAGTAAAGAATCTAAGCTTACCAACACAATCGTTCAAAGGGGAACAGTATGAACATTTAAAGAATCTACCAATTAAAAATTATACGTATGCCAAGGCAGTAATTTTAATAGGCCTAGATAACTTATACTTGGGGCTGTCAATTGAGACGATTGAAGTTGGAAATAAGCACACAGTGGGTATCAAGACCAAATTGGGTTGGATTGCATACGGGCCATCCAACAATGCAGTAATGTCAAGCCTAGTAATGTTATTGATGGGAAACTCTAAACAGGACGAACCACATGATAAAAGAGTATGTCATAGCCGAAAATTTTGGAATAAATAGCTTGCCTCTCATGGAACCAACTTACGTGGAACGAGCCAAGATAATAGCGCATCATACTACTAAACAAATAAAAAAACGATTTGAAATAGGTCTCATTTGGAAAGAAAATGCGAAATTACCGGATAGCTTTGCCATGGCTGAAAAACGTCTGCTGGGTATCGAAATAAAAATGAAAATGAATCCAGAATTTGCACAAAAGTATCAAAGGAGATGAAAAAATACATGGAGAAAGGATATGCTAGGCAAATATCAGAAAATGAAAAAAAAGTGAGTGAACAAACGTATGGTATTTACCGCACTTCGCAGTACAAACCGTATATAAGCCGAACAAACTACGAATAGTCTTTGATGCTGCTGCACCAGTTAATGGTATGTAACTGAATTCAGTACTACTCAAAGGTCCAGATCAAGCAAAACCGTTAATTTCACTGCTACTTAATTTTCGTCTGAACAAATTCGGAGTGGCAGCTGACATCAAAGAAATGTTTCCACAAATTAAGATTCGATCAGAAGACCAAGCAGCTCAGCGCTTTCTTTGGCGAAAAGATACAACCCAACCGGTAGAACAGTTTGCAATGACATCACTCATATTTGGATCCACTTGCTCGCCTTACTGTGCGGAATACATCAAAACCACAAATGCCATGGAATTTCGGGAAAATTTTCCGGAGGCCGTGCAGGCTATCACTATGTAGACGACTTAGTGATGAGTTTTAATTCAGAAGAAGACGCAATTCGAATCTGCAGGCAAATAGTTTATAATCGAGCGGTTTCGAGCTACGGAATTTTATATCAAATTGTCTTGCGATACAATCCGCAATGAACACCGTACCACATGCCGAAAGCACAGTCAGTATGGAAAGTCAAAGCACCAGCGATAAGATACTGGGAATGTATTGGAACACTATGGATGATGTGTTTCAATTCGAAACAAAATTGCATCGCATACCAAAAGAAGTCATGAAGGGTGAACGTGTACCGACAAAGAGAGAACTGCTAGGAATTGTTATGGCCGTATTTAACCCTTTTGGACTGACAGCTGACTTCCATGTATTTGCTAAAGTTTTAATACAGCGTACATGGCATTGCCAAACCAATTGGGATGATGAGTTGCCAACTGAACTGCATAAAGCATGGAAATATTGGTGGTCTGAATTACAGAATATGAAGCACTTCAAGATACCCCGTTGGTACCCTCAAAAATTGAAAATAATAAACGAATTGGAGTTACATGTGTTAGTCGACGCAAGTCAAAGTGCATTTGCGGCCTCGGCATACCTACGTATAGAAAATTAAAGTTCTATGGAAGCTGAAGTTGTTATCAATTCCACGTTTAGAGCTTCAAGCAGCAGTGCTCGGTGTACGCCTGGTCACCTTAATACACGAGCATCAGCATCTCAAGTTCAGTAAAACCACGTTCTGGAATGAATCTTTGACGGTATTACAGTGGGTGAATTCAAAGTCGCGCTGATTCAAACCATTGGTGGGTCATCGAATAACCGAAATACTCGCCGCTACACAACCTAATCAATGGAGATGGATACCTACAGAATACAACACCGCCGACACAGCCACACGCCCTGAAAATATGCCACGAATTGATCATCACAGTAAATGGCTATCTGGTCCTGCCTTTCTGAAGAAATCACCGAACAAGGGGCCAAATACAGTCGTGACAACAGCAACTGAAACACTGGAGGAAGAAATTCACAGTGATACACTTTGAAAGTGTCGGTTTAGTATTCAGTTGATTAAATTTAGTAAATTTTCTTCTTTAATAGACTCAAAAGAGTAATGGCGTGGGTGCTGCGTGCAAAAAACACTTGGTTAAGACGAACAAGCAGAAAAAACATGGAAATAGCAACTGGTCCACTCACAACAACAACAGAGATACAAAGGGCGGAAAAGACGATTTGCCAAATGGTGCAACAAGAGACGTATGCGGATGAAATTGCTGCTTTATTCATAAAAACAGTACTATCTACAAATGGTCACCAGAGATCGACGATGAGGGACTGTTGCGACTGTCTGGGCGCATCGACGAAGCTGTCTATTTGACATTCGATGCTCGTCGACCAATTCTGTTACCAGCACAACACCGTATGTCTAATCTTATCATGCTGCATTATCATGAAAAATATCATCATCAAAATACCACGGTCATAATTAACGAGTGTCGCCAAAAATTTTGAATACCAAAGGCAAAAATGCTTCTGAAGATGTAACCGGTGTATCATTGACCGCAGCCAACCGAAAGCACCATTGATGGGCCAATTGCCAGCAGATAGGTTGAAACCATATGTAAGACCATTTACGTACACCGGTGTGGATCTATTTGGACCAATTATAGTGACCATGGCCCGCAGACAAGACAAGAGATGGGCCGTCATATTTACATGTTTAACTGTACCCCAGCTAGTTTGCCGACCGAAGTGGCATGACACAACGGAACCCATCAAAATAGGGAACTTGGTCATAATCATCGACGCCTTAACACAGCGAAGCCTTTGGAAGCGCGGTCGAGTCATCAAGGTTCATGCTGAAATACAGACAGCGGGTACATTCTGCATTGATTCACAAGGAGGGGGGATGTAAATGTAATTAACCTTATTTAACATTAACGTATACTATATTTGAATTTGAATGTTGATTATCGATAGAATTGCATTTCTAATTATTTTGTTATGTGCAACCTTGAAGAAATATCGAAATTTTGTTATTTTAGTTTTACGATACGATATGGACACACTGAAACGAACAGTCAAAGCGAACGGACGCGAGAGAAAAACTAATTTGAAACCACACCAGAAAAGACATATAATAAAGTGAGTTCTCAAATTGATTGCGAGCCGTTTTTTATGTGGAAAGTGTCTAGAACAGTATATACGTATATAGATGGTGAAATTCGTTGGCGACAGTCTGGCGGTAAAATTAAATAGAGGCTGTGCAAATTAATAAGAAAAGGCTTGTGTATGTGTGTAAGGGACAGTACATGCATATACATATACAGATTGTGAAATTCGGTGGCGACAGTGCGGAGATAAAAGTAAATAGCGGCTGCGCAATTGAATAAGTAACGGCAAAAGTGAATAGAGGCTGCGCAAATGAATAGGAAAAAGCTTGTGTATGTGTGTAAGGGACAGTACATTCATATACATATACAGATTGAGAAATTCGTTGGCGACAGTGTGGCGGTAAAAGTGAATAGCGGCTGCGCAAATGAATAAGTAAAGGTGGGTTGACGGAAAAAGATTGACGCCATTGTAGAAAACGTTTGCAAATGTCAATGCAATTAAATACAGAATCGAATGAAGAGATATAAATTAAGAAGTACCAAAATGAGTTCTGAAGACGAAGTGGAAGAATTTAATAATACAGTGAACCAAAAGGATAGAACGGATATGGATGAATTAAAAGAATTATTGAAAAGCATGCAAGAAATTAACAGAGAGTTGGCAGTTATGCAGGAAATTAAAACAATAGTTCAAAAAAATACAGCGGATATTGCACTGATGCAGCAGCCAATACCGAATACAGTAAACATCGAACAAGTACATACGAACAAAGATGAGCCAATCCATCGGCATTACCATGGACTACGGCTACGCTTGAATTCAGAGAACAGGTACCGATTGAAGGAAGGACACGTCAATCAGTGGCTACAACAGGACAGATTTACACACAACTACACGATTTGCCAGAGTATTCAGGATCCGCGGAAGATTGGCCACTATTTATAGCTAACTTCCAGGATACAACAAATGCTTTTCAATACGACAATTGCCAAAACCTGATACGTCTACATAAATGCCTGACCGGTGAAGCTAAGGAGGCCGTTGCTCCTATGATGGTCTATCCGGAAGATGTGCCTCATATTTTGGAGGAACTGCAATTTCGTTTTGGTAGACCAGAAATACTTATTCACACACAGCTGAACAAAATACATATAAATAAATTATAAATTGCTTATAATAAACCTGAACAAATTATAAACCTGTCAACAAAAGTTAGAGGAGTTGTCGCATTTCTGAAGTCTGCCAACGCAGGACAACATTTAGCTAACCCAACACTATTACAAGAAATACTAGGAAGGTGCCCAATGACAAACAATTGAACTGGTTGGAATATGCCAACACATTACATAGACTGCCGAAAATCGCTGATTTCTCGAATTGGCTAGAATGGTAGGTCAGTTACCAGTGGTTATTGAAATGTCAAAGCAACCTGCATCCAGAAGCTTTAAGCCAATGTTATGTACTAAGATGACAGCTAAGGAGCTAAAATGTGTCGTATGCCAAAAGGACCATTTAGTAAGTCAATGCAAAATATGGAAGGAAAATACGAGCATCGACGAACGTTGGAATATAGCCAAACGCAACCGCCTATGCTTTAGTTGCCTCAACAAAGGACATTCAGTACAGATGTGCCAACAGAAAGATAACTGCCGGGTTTAGGGCTGCACCCGAATACACCATCATAGGCTGCATCAACAGGAGTCAAAGAGTCCACAACATTCAGAGATAAAACTGGATGAGTGTAAGTCAAAATCTAACGACACACAACCGATTTTGAATTGTAAAAACAAAGGTAATAGTTTTTTGTTCAAAATGATACCAATTGTATTGTGTGGACCAAATGACAAGTTGGAGGCCTTTGCATTGTTCGATGACGGTGAGTGCTGTAAACATGATCGATGAAGACGTAGCAATACAATTGGGTCTTAAAAGCCAGAAATTTCCGTTAACACTCCAATGGTACAACAACAGGGTTTTCACAGAAATGTCAATGAGTGTTAATTGCAAAATTATGGATCTAAAACAATGTATTAGCTACGATCTAAAGGGGATACATACAGTAAAGAATCTAAGCTTACCAACACAATCGTTCAAAGGGGAACAGTATGAACATTTAAAGAATCTACCAATTAAAAATTATACATATGCCAAGGCAGTAATTTTAATAGGCCTAGATAACTTATACTTGGGGCTGTCAATTGAGACGATTGAAGTTGGAAATAAGCACACAGTGGGTATCAAGACCAAATTGGGTTGGATTGCATACGGGCCATCCAACAATGCAGTAATGTCAAGCCTAGTAATGTTATTGATGGGAAACTCTAAACAGGACGAACCACATGATAAAAGAGTATGTCATAGCCGAAAATTTTGGAATAAATAGCTTGCCTCTCATGGAACCAACTTACGTGGAACGAGCCAAGATAATAGCGCATCATACTACTAAACAAATAAAAAAACGATTTGAAATAGGTCTCATTTGGAAAGAAAATGCGAAATTACCGGATAGCTTTGCCATGGCTGAAAAACGTCTGCTGGGTATCGAAATAAAAATGAAAATGAATCCAGAATTTGCACAAAAGTATCAAAGGAGATGAAAAAATACATGGAGAAAGGATATGCTAGGCAAATATCAGAAAATGAAAAAAAAGTGAGTGAACAAACGTATGGTATTTACCGCACTTCGCTGTACAAACCGTATATAAGCCGAACAAACTACGAATAGTCTTTGATGCTGCTGCACCAGTTAATGGTATGTAACTGAATTCAGTACTACTCAAAGGTCCAGATCAAGCAAAACCGTTAATTTCACTGCTACTTAATTTTCGTCTGAACAAATTCGGAGTGGCAGCTGACATCAAAGAAATGTTTCCACAAATTAAGATTCGATCAGAAGACCAAGCAGCTCAGCGCTTTCTTTGGCGAAAAGATACAACCCAACCGGTAGAACAGTTTGCAATGACATCACTCATATTTGGATCCACTTGCTCGCCTTACTGTGCGGAATACATCAAAACCACAAATGCCATGGAATTTCGGGAAAATTTTCCGGAGGCCGTGCAGGCTATCACTATGTAGACGACTTAGTGATGAGTTTTAATTCAGAAGAAGACGCAATTCGAATCTGCAGGCAAATAGTTTATAATCGAGCGGTTTCGAGCTACGGAATTTTATATCAAATTGTCTTGCGATACAATCCGCAATGAACACCGTACCACATGCCGAAAGCACAGTCAGTATGGAAAGTCAAAGCACCAGCGATAAGATACTGGGAACACTATGGATGATGTGTTTCAATTCGAAACAAAATTGCATCGCATACCAAAAGAGGTCATGAAGGGTGAACGTGTACCGACAAAGAGAGAACAGCTAGGAATTGTTATGGCCGTATTTAACCCTTTTGGACTGACAGCTGACTTCCATGTATTTGCTAAAGTTTTAATACAGCGTACATGGAATTGCCAAACCAATTGGGATGATGAGTTGCCAACTGAACTGCATAAAGCATGGAAATATTGGTGGTCTGAATTACAGAATATGAAGCACTTCAAAATACCCCGTTGGTACTCTCAGAAATTGAAAATAACAAACGAATTGGAGTTACATGTGTTAGTCGACGCAAGTCAAAGTGCATTTGCGGCCTCGGCATACCTACGTATAGAAAATTAAAGTTCTATGGAAGCTGAAATTGTTATCAATTCCACGTTTAGAGCTTCAAGCAGCAGTGCTCGGTGTACGCCTGGTCACCTTAATACACGAGCATCAGCATCTCAAGTTCAGTAAAACCACGTTCTGGAATGAATCTTTGACGGTATTACAGTGGGTGAATTCAAAGTCGCGCTGATTCAAACCATTGGTGGGTCATCGAATAACCGAAATACTCGCCGCTACACAACCCAATTTATGCACACAGCCACACGCCCTGAAAATATGCCACGAATTGATCATCACAGTAAAAGGCTAACTGGTCCTGCCTTTCTGAAGAAATCACCGAACAAGGGGCCAAATACAGTCGTGACAACAGCAACTGAAACACTGGAGGAAGAAATTCACAGTCATACACTTTGAAAGTGTCGGTTTAGTATTCAGTTGATTAAATTTAGTACATTTTCTTCTTTAATAGACTCAAAAGAGTAATGGCGTGGGTGCTACGTGCAAAAAACACTTGGTTAAGACGAACAAGCAGAAAAAACATGGAAATAGCAACTGGTCCACTCACAACAACAACAGAGATACAAAGGGCGGAAAAGACGATTTGCCAAATGGTGCAACAAGAGACGTATGCGGATGAAATTGCTGCTTTATTCATAAAAACAGTACTATCTACAAATGGTCACCAGAGATCGACGATAAGGGACTGTTGCGACTGTCTGGGCGCATCGACGAAGCTGTCTATTTGACATTCGATGCTCGTCGACCAATTCTGTTACCAGCACAACACCGTATGTCTAATCTTATCATGCTGCATTATCATGAAAAATATCATCATCAAAATACCACGGTCATAATTAACGAGTGTCGCCAAAAATTTTGAATACCAAAGGCAAAAATACTTCTGAAGATGTAACCGGTGTATCATTGACCGCAGCCAACCGAAAGCACCATTGATGGGCCAATTGCCAGCAGATAGGTTGAAACCATATGTAAGACCATTTACGTACACCGGTGTGGATCTATTTGGACCAATTATAGTGACCATGGCCCGCAGACAAGACAAGAGATGGGCCGTCATATTTACATGTTTGACTGTAAGAGCAGGCTTCGAAAGATCGGATCTGGAAGCGATGGGTTACTGAATATCTACCCCAGCTAGTTTGCCGACCGAAGTGGCATGACACAACGGAACCCATCAAAATAGGGAACTTGGTCATAATCATCGACGCCTTAACACAGCGAAGCCTTTGGAAGCGCGGTCGAGTCATCAAGGTTCATGCTGAAATACAGACAGCGGGTACATTCTGCATTGATTCACAAGGAGGGGGGATGTAAATGTAATTAACCTTATTTAACATTAACGTATACTATATTTGAATTTGAATGTTGATTATCGATAGAATTGCATTTCTAATTATTTTGTTATGTGCAACCTTGAAGAAATATCGAAATTTTGTTATTTTAGTTTTACGATACGATATGGACACACTGAAACGAACAGTCAAAGCGAACGGACGCGAGAGAAAAACTAATTTGAAACCACACCAGAAAAGACATATAATAAAGTGAGTTCTCAAATTGATTGCGAGCCGTTTTTTATGTGGAAAGTGTCTAGAACAGTATATACGTATATAGATGGTGAAATTCGTTGGCGACAGTCTGGCGGTAAAATTAAATAGAGGCTGTGCAAATTAATAAGAAAAGGCTTGTGTATGTGTGTAAGGGACAGTATATGCATATACATATACAGATTGTGAAATTCGGTGGCGACAGTGCAGAGATAAAAGTAAATAGCGGCTGCGCAATTGAATAAGTAACGGCAAAAGTGAATAGAGGCTGCGCAAATGAATAGGAAAAAGCTTGTGTATGTAAGGGACAGTACATTCATATACATATACAGATTGAGAAATTCGTTGGCGACAGTGTGGCGGTAAAAGTGAATAGCGGCTGCGCAAATGAATAAGTAAAGGTGGGTTGACGGAAAAAGATTGACGCCATTGTAGAAAACGTTTGCAAATGTCAATGCAATTAAATACAGAATCGAATGAAGAGATATAAATTAAGAAGTACCAAAATGAGTTCTAAAGACGAAGTGGAAGAATTTAATAATACAGTGAACCAAAAGGATAGAACGGATATGGATGAATTAAAAGAATTATTGAAAAGCATGCAAGAAATTAACAGAGAGTTGGCAGTTATGCAGGAAATTAAAACAATAGTTCAAAAAAATACAGCGGATATTGCACTGATGCAGCAGCCAATACCGAATACAGTAAACATCGAACAAGTACATACGAACAAAGATGAGCCAATCCATCGGCATTACCATGGACTACGGCTACGCTTGAATTCAGAGAACAGGTACCGATTGAAGGAAGGACACGTCAATCAGTGGCTACAACAGGACAGATTTACACACAACTACACGATTTGCCAGAGTATTCAGGATCCGCGGAAGATTGGCCACTATTTATAGCTAACTTCCAGGATACAACAAATGCTTTTCAATACGACAATTGCCAAAACCTGATACGTCTACATAAATGCCTGACCGGTGAAGCTAAGGAGGCCGTTGCTCCTATGATGGTCTATCCGGAAGATGTGCCTCATATTTTGGAGGAACTGCAATTTCGTTTTGGTAGACCAGAAATACTTATTCACACACAGCTGAACAAAATACATATAAATAAATTATAAATTGCTTATAATAAACCTGAACAAATTATAAACCTGTCAACAAAAGTTAGAGGAGTTGTCGCATTTCTGAAGTCTGCCAACGCAGGACAACATTTAGCTAACCCAACACTATTACAAGAAATACTAGGAAGGTGCCCAATGACAAACAATTGAACTGGTTGGAATATGCCAACACATTACATAGACTGCCGACAATCGCTGATTTCTCGAATTGGCTATCAACATTGGCTAGAATGGTAGGTCAGTTACCAGTGGTTATTGAAATGTTAAAGCAACTTGCATCCAGAAGCTTTAAGCCAATGTTATGTACTAAGATGACAGCTAAGGAGCTAAAATGTGTCGTATGCCAAAAGGACCATTTAGTAAGTCAATGCAAAATATGGAAGGAAAATACGAGCATCGACGAACGTTGGAATATAGCCAAACGCAACCGCCTATGCTTTAGTTGCCTCAACAAAGGACATTTAATATAGATGTACGAACAGAAAGATAACTGCCGGGTTAAGGGCTGCACCCGAATACATACCTATGATGGATAGGCTGCATCAACAGGAGTCAAAGAGTCCACAACATTCAGAGATAAAACTGGATGAGTGTAAGTCAAAATCTAATGACACACAACCGATTTTGAAATGTAAAAACAAAGGTAATAGTTTTTTGTTCAAAATGATACCAATTGTATTGTGTGGACCAAATGACAAGTTGGAGGCCTTTGCATTGTTCGATGACGGTAGTGCTGTAACCATGATCGATGAAGACGTAGCAATACAATTCGGTCTTAAAAGCCAGAAATTTCCGTTAACACTCCAATGGTACAACAACAGGGTTTTCACAGAAATGTCAATGAGTGTTAATTGCAAAATGATGGATCTAAAACAAAGTATAAGCTACGATCTAAAGGGGATACATACAGTAAAGAATCTAAGCTTACCAACACAATCGTTCAAAGGGGAACAGTATGAACATTTAAAGAATCTACCAATTAAAAATTATACATATGCCAAGGCAGTAATTTTAATAGGCCTAGATAACTTATACTTGGGGCTGTCAATTGAGACGATTGAAGTTGAAAATAAGCACACTGTGGGTATCAAGACCAAATTGGGTTGGATTGCATACGGGCCATCCAACAATGCAGTAATGTCAAGCCTAGTAATGTTATTGATGGGAAACTCTAAACAGGACGAACCACATGATAAAAGAGTATGTCATAGCCGAAAATTTTGGAATAAATAGCTTGCCTCTCATGGAACCAACTTACGTGGAACGAGCCAAGATAATAGCGCATCATACTACTAAACAAATAAAAAAACGATTTGAAATAGGTCTCATTTGGAAAGAAAATGCGAAATTACCGGATAGCTTTGCCATGGCTGAAAAACGTCTGCTGGGTATCGAAATAAAAATGAAAATGAATCCAGAATTTGCACAAAAGTATCAAAGGAGATGAAAAAATACATGGAGAAAGGATATGCTAGGCAAATATTAGAAAATGAAAAAAAAAGTGAGTTATCAAACGTATGGTATTTACCGCACTTCGCTGTACAAACCGTATATAAGCCGAACAAACTACGAATAGTCTTTGATGCTGCTGCACCAGTTAATGGTATGTAACTGAATTCAGTACTACTCAAAGGTCCAGATCAAGCAAAACCGTTAATTTCACTGCTACTTAATTTTCGTCTGAACAAATTCGGAGTGGCAGCTGACATCAAAGAAATGTTTTCACAAATTAAGATTCGATCAGAAGACCAAGCAGCTCAGCGCTTTCTTTGGCGAAAAGATACAACCCAACCGGTAGAACAGTTTGCAATGACATCACTCATATTTGGATCCACTTGCTCGCCTTACTGTGCGGAATACATCAAAACCACAAATGCCATGGAATTTCGGGAAAATTTTCCGGAGGCCGTGCAGGCTATCACTATGTAGACGACTTAGTGATGAGTTTTAATTCAGAAGAAGACGCAATTCGAATCTGCAGGCAAATAGTTTATAATCGAGCGGTTTCGAGCTACGGAATTTTATATCAAATTGTCTTGCGATACAATCCGCAATGAACACCGTACCACATGCCGAAAGCACAGTCAGTATGGAAAGTCAAAGCACCAGCGATAAAATACTGGGAATGTATTGGAACACTATGGATGATGTGTTTCAATTCGAAACAAAATTGCATCGCATACCAAAAGAAGTCATGAAGGGTGAACGTGTACCGACAAAGAGAGAACTGCTAGGAATTGTTATGGCCGTATTTAACCCTTTTGGACTGACAGCTGACTTCCATGTATTTGCTAAAGTTTTAATACAGCGTACATGGCATTGCCAAACCAATTGGGATGATGAGTTGCCAACTGAACTGCATAAAGCATGGAAATATTGGTGGTCTGAATTACAGAATATGAAGCACTTCAAAATACCCCGTTGGTACTCTCAGAAATTGAAAATAACAAACGAATTGGAGTTACATGTGTTAGTCGACGCAAGTCAAAGTGCATTTGCGGCCTCGGCATACCTACGTATAGAAAATTAAAGTTCTATGGAAGCTGAAGTTGTTATCAATTCCACGTTTAGAGCTTCAAGCAGCAGTGCTCGGTGTACGCCTGGTCACCTTAATACACGAGCATCAGCATCTCAAGTTTAGTAAAACCACGTTCTGGAATGAATCCTTGACGGTATTACAGTGGGTGAATTCAAAGTCGCGCTGATTCAAACCATTGGTGAGTCATCGAATAACCAAAATACTCGCCGCTACACAACCTAATCAATGGAGATACCTACTGAATACAACACCGCCGACACAGCCACACGCCCTGAAAATATGCCACGAATTGATCATCACAGTAA